>QRDG01000167.1:1010788-1136664 GCA_012064385.1 Puccinellia tenuiflora | reverse complement strand
CCCTCTAAATTTTTCCCCATTTCAGCAATCGATGCCAATGGGGGAGAAGTTTTAGAGGGTTTAAGGGAATTTGGTTTTATGCTTTCGTTTGGTTCTTAAGCATTTGCCTCTCATGTTCATGCATCCTTTTCTTGCAAGGTTGCTTAATTCATTATATAAACCCTCTTAAAAGGGATTGTCATCAATTACCAAAATGGGGGAGATTGAAAGAGCATGGTTGCTCCCATATGTTGTTTTGGTAATTAATGACAATCTCTATGGACTAATTTGTGCTTAGAGTTATATTTGCAGTGTTGGTCCGTAAGGAATGCTTGAACTCCATATGTTGGAGTCGAGTTATATTTGCAGTGTTGGTCCGTAAGGAATGCTTGAACTCCATATGTTGGAGTCAAGGCTAAAAGAAGAAGATTATATGTTGATCAAGGCTAAGTGCTAGTTGATCAACATACAAGATAAGGGCATGTGAAGATATGCGAAAGAGTGTCTCTCCCATATTAGTGTATGGGGGAGCAATATGAGTGTCTTCACCGAGCGGAGCACAATCAAGAAAGGTGATCCACTTGAGAGTAGATCAAGATCGTCATCATCTAGCTCAAGTGGAATGCGCAAGGAAAAGGTATGATCTTGATAGGGTTTCTATTTTACCAGTCTCGCGGTGTAGTTGGGAGACCGGGTTTTATGATAGGTAACCGTACTATCAAGAGGGGCTCTCAAGTGAGCTTTAGCGCATCGATCGTAGAGAGCTCAAACCTTTGCATCCTTGGCATCATCTTTATTGGTTTCTATTTGGATCTTATCGTAGTGTGGTATTGGTGCTTGTCGTGTTTTTCATGACAAGGCCAAGATCACCGAAAACGGTTTTCATATGTGTCCACTATTGAGTTTTCGGTGTTGGAGATTTTGCCGGTCCATCTATGTGGAAGGTTTCACTCTTCCATTTATTTGCAAAATCTCCCTTGCTTGGTTTCAATATTCTCACTTGTTATTGGGTAGCATTTGTCGTCCTCTTTCCAACAAAAGTGGTTTCATGTCATTCGGACTTCATTTACAAATGATATGGTTTTCCGGTCTTCAATAGAAAGGTTTTACCTTTCATCTTTTGGTTTTACCATATCCTATTGAACAATGATGTTTCTATGCATAATATTGTAGAGCTCGTTGTGACGATTCCAACGAGTCCAAGATTATCGGAAACGGAGTTCGTATGTGGAAGTTATTGCGTTTTCAGTGTCGAACGTTCTTAGAAAGAAAATTAGAAGGCGTCGCAGCAGGCTGGCCGGCCCCCTGGCCGGCCTAGGCCGGGCTACAGGCCGGGCGGCTCTGGGGGGTGGCCGGCCCCCTGGCCGGCCCAGGCCGGGCTCCAGGCCGGGCGGCTCTGGGGGTGGCCGGCCCCCTGGCCGGCCCAGGCCGGGCTCCAGGCCGGGCGGCTCTGGGGGGTGGCCGGCCTCCCAGCCGGCTGCCCTGTGTGCCACTACGTAAAGATCTGTGGCCGGCCCCCCGGCCGGCCTAGGCCGGCCACCAGGCCGGGCTCCCTGCAGCTTCCCAACGGCCATATTTTTGGCCTCCTATTTAAGGGGTTTCTTCCCCAAATAAGCTCTAACCTTTTTGCCAACTTCTTGAGCTATTTTCCCCCTCCATTGTTGACCCTCTTGAGCTTGGCTATCTCTCAATCCCTCCAATAGTTCTTGCTAGTTTTTGAGGAAAAGAGAGAGGAGGTCTAGATCCACGTTTCCACCGATCGATTTCTCCTCTAAGTGAGGGGAACACTTTGGATCTAGATCTTTGGAGTTTCTTTGTGTTTCTCCTCTTGTTCTTCCTCTTAAATCCCTCCATAGCATTAGTTGCTTTTGGTTGGATTTTGGAGAGAAGGATTTGACCACTTAGTATGTTCTTGCCATTGCATCGGTTTGAGTTCTCCACGGTGATTCGTGGAAAGTGAAGTTGAGAAGCTTGTTACTCTTGGGTGCTTTGGTGCCCTAGAGCTTGTTCCTCTAGGGCACGTTGGTACCCTAGACAGTGGTTGTTTTCTCGGAGTCTTGGTGACTCACGGGATTTTTGGGAGCCTCCAATTGCGGAGTGTGACTCAACCTTGTTCGTCTCGGAGCTTTGGTAGCTACGAAAACATTGCCGGGAGCCACCAATTGAGTTGTGGTGTGTGCCCCGGCCTTGGCGCATCAAGTCTTGGCGGCTCGGTGTATTTGGTGAAGACCCTCCAACTTGTGGAGTGAGCTTCATCCTTGTAAAGGTTCTAGTTGTCAACCTCAACGGCAACATAGTGACAAGTGCCTCGCCACATTGGTGGTAAGACACAACGGAGATACGGTGTGCCATGTCAAGGCTACTCGGTGTTTCACATTGGTGAACACCGCGCCGCTCCAACGGAGACTAGCTTCCATTGGGAAGTGAACTTCGGGATAAATCATCGTCTCCAAGTGCCTCGGTATTTCTATACCCGAGCTTCTTACTTACGCTATTTACTTTGTGATAGTGTCGTGGTGGTGCACGGACAGATGCCATAGATAGGCTTAAGGTGGGGCCGATTGGACGCTGGAGGTACCGGGGAGGACTTGCACGTTAAGACGTACACAGAGACACACACACACACGCGATTTACCCAGGTTCGGGGCTCTCGTGAGGAGATAACACCCCTACTCCTGCCTGTCTGATCTATATATGTGGTTTACAAACAAGTTACAAGCTGCTCCTTGAGCTGTATGGAAAGAACTAAGAGCTCTGGGCTCTCTACCGAGTCTCGGAACGCTCTACCGAGTCTCGGAACGGCTATGTGGCTCTCCCGCTAGCTCTCAAGGAAATGATCAAGTGTTTGTTCAGCATCTAGGCTTATGTGAAGGGTCGTCCCTCTAAGAGGAGCCCCTGGTGCTCCTTATATAGGGAAACCCAGGGCACAGGGTTAGGGCTGACGTTTGTGCTGGCGTAGGCAACACTGTGGCCACGCCGGGGCCTCTGACTGCTTCCGTCACCCCTGCGTGGCATGTCCAATCCATCAACTCCTGTGCACTGCTCCGCCGTACTGCATAGGTCAGCAGCGTGGAGGTCTGACTGCCCATGCTACCACCGAGTCAAGGAGTTGGCAGCGCGTCCTGTCCTGCCAGTGTCAGGACGCCTGCCCCGTGATTGTAGGGACAAGACGTACGCCACGACCAACGCCGAGATAGAGCTTCATTCCTCCCGATCCGGCATAGGCATGCCAGACATTTTCTAACTCGGTTTCTCCTCTCCTGCACATAAGAACAACAAAGGAGATTCCGACATATAGTATGCATGATCTGACATAGGGCTATGTCGGTAGGCCCTTACCCGGTTGACCCCGGGTAAACCTATGTGTATGTCGGTTTATCATTGACTCGGTCAACTCCGAGTCGAAGCTTATTTCACCATACTGACCCATCTCGGGGGCTGCCCCCCGACAGATAGACATCGAGCTTGAAGTTATATATCTTGCTATCACCTAGTCGATTATATTGCTTAGCATAAGTTGTTGGTGCACATAGGTGAACCTAGCTAATTTAGGTTTTGGCTTGATAAATTAAACGTTAGTTTTATTCCGCATTTATTCAAGCCTTAATCGTAATAATTTTAAATCGCCTATTCACCCCCCCCCCCCCCTCTAGGCGACATCCGTGTCCTTTCAATAATCCGTGGGAATTGTTGTCGTCAAATTCAAAGCTAGAGGTATGGTGGATCGGCTTGGTATGGGGGCGGCAACACATGGTGACTACGGGTTGGTGGTGCTCTTTGAGTATTGGGTCTCTAGCTCCGGGTGAAAACTCGAGGTCTGTCGTTTATTGGTTGTACTTTGCAATGGTGGTGATTTTTCGCTCCTTCCTTGTTGAAGGCATTGTGTGGAGATTTCTCGGATTTCTACTCAGGGTGTAAACTCATCATCCGACCTTGTTGGATTCGGCGACGACGACGCTCACTCATCGTTTCCTTGAAGAAGACATCGCTTTTGGAGAATCATTTTTTTTTTTTTGAAATTATGGTGTTGTCAATAACCTTGGCTGATGTTGTGTTGCATGTGTGTAGATTACTTTTTTTTTTGGATGTTTTGATCCTCTTGATATCGTATTAGTGTAGTGGCCGGGTGTATTTGCATATCATTTCGATATTAATATATTTCCTCAATTGAAAATAATTTCCTCGATAAAGTGTAGCTCCGGCCAGAACACTTGTATTTTTTAAACGTCGATTTAATAAAGTGGTTGTGGTTTACGCCAAAAAAAAGAGAAGACCGGAACACCTGTTCCGTTTCACTCCTACACGCATCACATCCGCACACTCATTGTATCAGTCGTGAAATGTGGGCCGCACCAGATTGTTATGCAATGATCATCTGCAACTAAGTGAGCAATAAGCCAAGAAACCTCTAAAGACCCTTATGCATAATCACCACTACTAAGTAATAATTATACCTCTGTGCAGTGGAAGATTTGGCATGAAGCACAGCCCTATCAGGACCAGAATGGAGCCAAATGTCCCATTGCCGCAATAGGAGTGATGATCGGATCAGATTTCAGGGACGCGTGTGTGTGGATCTTGGCCAATGGCCACTACCTACCGAAGCTTAGGCCACCGCACTCGTGCCTCCACTCACTTCACTTTCAACTGCCAAGAGAGAAACCAGGATAGGAGCCCTGCCTACACAGCATGCACACGAGTGAGCTCTTTCTTTGCTTCCACCCTAACCAAGCATCTCTTGCCACTACCAACCAGCATTGCTGCCTCAACCAATGGCAACCCAGTGTTTGTCGTCTCCTGAAGAACTTGTGTAGCCAAATGTCATAGCTCAGTTATATGGAAAGAAAGAAAATACAGGGGAAAATTCGACGGGATTATTTGGGTAGTTAACGCTTGATAGTGGTATTATGTACTTAAACATAAACATAGAGAAGTTGATCTTTTAAGACCTGATGATGAAAAAATTAGAGTGAATTCCCTTTTTACTCTCTAGTTGTGCATTTGTGACACCAATTATCTCATTTAGTCAAAATTCTCTTAATATCAATCTAGCAAACTGTGACCCCCTCATTTAAGCATTTTGCCTATTCTAGTAGATAAGACCGCATGTTCGGTCGAGTCGCGTAACAATAATATGTGAAGCTCGAATGGCGTTATCGACGATCATGTTCAACCTTCTCTTCCTAATCGGTTTCATTCCTCGTATGTCCTTGTCCTCCTGATATTTTCGAACCTCAGTTCTCACCAATCACCTTTTTTATGACATGCATCCCACGCCCATTTTGTTAGCAATGTAATCCAGGAGATTAAGCTCTGATGTGTCTTTATAAGCCCTAGGGCATGTCCTGGGCAACCTCTAAACCTTCTTATTTAATGATAATGGCAAATATTTTGCCTTACTTCAAAAAAAAAAAATGAATCACCTTTTTCATGACATGCATCAGAGAAAGATGATCCAAAGTTTCTTAAATGAGGTCATGTGGACGAATTTCACTAGATGAGATCACTAGTATCACCGATGTACAACTAGGAGGTAAAAAGTGGAATTCACTAAAAAAAAATCATGCCTAAAAACTTTGTCACGGAAGATCAATATGTAATGAAATAGACAAGTGTCGAACTGTTATTGTTATTTTATTCCAATTATGATTTTGTGCCTCCAATTGAACTAGATGGGTGTACAAGCACTCTATCAATTGAACTAGATGGGTGTACAAGCACTCCACTTAGATTCATGTCTATGTCCCATTTGAATTTTTGTAGTGCTATTTACTCAATTCAGTCTGTATGTGGTCTATATTAAAATATCCAAAACATTTAATAATTCGGGACTGAGGAAGTACTATTCTTTCCTCCTCTTAGACATGCGAACTTTTCTTCTCTGCCAATATTAAGTTGCTAATTGTGCTGTGGACACCAAATAACCAGTGCCCATGTACGTGGGAATATAAAAAAATCGTGATCTCAAATCTCTAACGAAGTTGGTGTGTTGGTGTGTGTAGGTGTCATGGTACTTAGAAAAACCATTCTCATGCTATATATGGCGATAAAGTGCAATGTGTATCGCTGAGGCATTAGTTCATTCCGTTGTAATATTCTAACTGTGCAAAAAGCTTAGCCTGCACCGAAACATATTGCTTCTTTTCTGCCAAGTTCACTTCGTAAGAGCATCTCCACCGGAGTGCCTAAATAGTGTCCGGCACATCTCCATTGGAGGCCTAATTGGGGGGTGCCGGACACTTGTCCGGCGCTTTTTTTCTCCCTCCCACACCTGCACCCCCTAGACGGTACCCCCAATTGATGATCAACATTTGCAAAGAAGGCGATTCCGGCGATTTCATTTGCAAAAGAGGCGATACAACTAAAATTTAAACTAAAAGAGGCGATAAAACTACTACACTAGTTGTCTAGAACATGTCGGGCGGAGGTGGCACGCTAGGGCCAGCCTCTTCGTCGTTCGCCCCCTCGTGGAAAGAGGGGGAGCCAGGCATGTTTAGGCTGCCAGCATTCGCACGCAAGCGCCTCGCCGACCTGGCCGCCCTGGCCTCCAGCATCTGCCGGTGCTGCTCCGCCGCTTGGGTGCGCTCCCGCTGATGTCGGCGCCTCTGCGCGCGCCCGGCGCTCTCCGCCATCTGCTCCCTCTCCGCCTCCGCCGCCTGCTCCGCCTGCAGCTCCCTCGCCGCGAACGCCCGGTCCTGCGCCGCGGCCTCCCGGGTCATCATCTCCAGCTCCCGCGCATTGGCGGCCCGGTTGAAGGCGTCAGCAAGAAGGCGGCTGTGGGCGAGCGCCCTCGCCGTGTTCGCCTCCTCGTGCGCCTGCCGCTGGGATTCGGCGAAGGAGCGGGCGTACTCGTCCTCTACGAGAGTCTGGAGCGACAGCTCCACGGCGCGTGCCTCCGCCGCGTCGTTGGCGGCCATGACGAACTCCCGGAATTGGCGGCGCCCCTCATCCTCACGCACCATGATGAACGAGGAGTACACCGCGTGCTGCTCCGGCCAGATCGGTGGCGCCTGCACCGGCTCCTCCTCCGGCTCCTGCACCGGCTCCTCCTCCGGTACGGGCACCTGCTCCTCCAAAGGGTCCTCCTCACCCTCCTCCTCCCACTCGAAGTCCAGGGCCTCGTCATCTGCCGCTGCCGGAGGAGGAGGAGGAGGAGGAGGAGGAGGAGGAGGAGGAGCTCCCCCCTCCGCCGCGTAACGTCGGCGCGCCGTCTGGGTGAGGGTGGCCAATAGAAGGGTGCATGTCATGTTGGTGGGTGAGGCGGCTGTGTGCTTCTATTCTCTACGACGAGGTGTGAACACGGCGAGATGTGAGCAAGGTTTTTATAGCCGGCGAGAAGCGGCGGGAAAGCAAGGCGGGCAGACATATCCAGGCTTCTAGGATTTATGCTTGCATATGGAAGAGCAAGGTGATCCTTAGGGTGAATGTTTTTGCTTGGTTACTAGTGAGTAATCGGTTAAACACAAGAGACATGCTTAGGAGACGACACTGGAATGTCACAGATGTATTTCACTGCCCTCTTTGCACAACTGGACAGACTGAAGATTGGCAGCATCTTTTCTTTGGCTGCCTCTTTAGTGCTCGGATCTGGACATATTTGCAGATTGATTGGAAGCCTGGCAACTCTTTCGAGCAGGTGTTCTTTCTGGCTATGAGGTCTTTCCAGCAGCCTTTCTTTACTGAAGTTGTCATTTTAGCAGCATGGAACATTTGGAAACAGAGAAATGGGGCGGTCTTTCAAAATATTATGAAGAGAGGTTTTCTGCACGATATCACCATGCTTATGCATAGGGTGAAGACCGCACACTTACATCTTTTGTCATCATGGATTGACTCTCTTGTATAGCAAACATCTTTTCTCTTTTTGGCTGTAATTATGCTGTAAATAACTTGTTTGTTGGTGGGATTTAATAAAATACTGTGGGGCTCAAGCCCTGCAGTCTTAGTTTCAAAAAAAAACAAGGCGGGAAGCGGCGGGAAAGTATGTCGGGAAACGGTGGCGCGCGCGCGAAGCGACGGGTGGGTGGTGAGGCGACGCACCGGCTTAATGACGGCGGTACGTCTCCGCCGCGTCGGCTGCAGCGCCGCTTCGTAAGGCTGCTCTGGCATTAAACCCTTGGAAGGGACGGGTGTGAGGATGACAGGCGGGCCAAGCCTGTCAGTGGACATGTCCGGACAGTGTCCGGCACCGCGAAGGCAGCCCCCAAAGTTGGAGGCCCTGTTCGCGGTACCAGACAGATTTTAGATCGGACAAAGACTTTGCGACCCCCCGGTGTGGCCTGTTTTTCTGTCCGGGTCCCTAAAGGAGCTTTACGGCCCCTTTTACGACCCCGTGGAGATGCTCTAAAGGCACGTATTAACAAGTAAGAACGCCGCAAGTGCAAACTTGGTAATGTGCAGGTCACTATTTCTATACTTAGGCGACGTTAAAAGTTGTTGATGTGAACTCCTAAAACAGCTACGTTTAACGGTTCTTCGAAACTGAAAAAACAGTTAACTGCACCAGAAATGTCAGATCAGTTTGGGTAGTACTGTACCTAATACTGCAGGATCCAATCAGATTCAAGAGTGCACCAATCCTTGCTACTCCTAGCTCTACCCGTCTTTGTACCTGCACGCATCTTCAGCCCCAAGCAACCCCATTTTTGTAAGCAAGCAATGCCACGGCAGTTGCTAAGAGCCAGTGCTGCTGCTGGTCGCCCACAGGGCATAGAGCTAGCTAATGGCCATCACTACCTCCAACTAACTAACCACCACCCTTTTCCACTACACTGCACTCATGTAGCTTTCACCATGTCACAGTGCGTCCTCCTACAAATCCCTGTCATTGTCGTGCATGTCGTCGTCGTCTCCGTCGCCGTCGCAGCCCCAACGAGAGGTGCCACTAGTAGTAGCGAGTGCCGGCTAGGATCGAGGTAGAGGAGGGCGGTATGGACATGGACGCCATTGAGGAGTGCAGCAGAGATGGAAGTCGGCTCCAAGGCACCAGGATACTGGTCGGCGTGCCCAACAACTCCCGGGGGTGCTCCGAGCTGCTGTCGTGGGCGATCAGGGTCGTCGCGAAGCCCAATGATTCCATCGTTGCCGTTCATGTTCTCGGTAACTATTATTGTGTTGTTGTTGCAGCCGCATGGGGTTCTTGTTCTTGTCTTGATGATTTCTTGTCGTTGTTATCTTGTGGTTTTTGCCCGGCAGGAGCGAGGGGGAGGAAGAACAGGCTGCAGAAGGCGAACGCTTTCGTGATCTACATGCTTGGGGAGTTTGTGGAAACATGCGAGGCTAAACAGGTGCAGATTGATCAAAGAACGAAACCAATTTAATCTTGCTGTTGTTTTCTTTGCCCCCTGCATATATTCATTTGTTAACACACTAGAGGTTATCTTCTGATGATCCTCCCTTTGCCGGTGTGCATTTATTTTCATCTGGTGAACACGGTGTAGTGGAAACTTGGAAGCAAAGTTTGTGCTCATTAGTTTTTAGTTCGGTGCCCCATTCTGTCAGCCTTGTCATGTCCCTTTTCAGCTGTTAGGTATAACTGGACTAAAAGGCCATGATTAGTACCGTGGTCTGAGTTTATCTTCTTTGATGCTTCCTCATGTGCTTATCCTCTTTAATTCTGCGAAATTGGGATTATACTTCAATTTAAGATTATGAAAAAGTTTTGAAACAAGCTGAAACAAAGGGCTATGCTTGTGCAGTGTTCTGATGCTGATATGCTTCCTCTGCCTTCCCTTTTCGTCCAGGTCAACTTGGAGGCCAAGGTGATATGCAGCTCAAGCATTCCAAGAGCCCTGACCCGGGAAGCCGAATTTACTGATGCAAAGTTTCTAATTGTTGGAAGATCAAAGAATACATATCACAGGTAATCCTCATATAAGCTCTATAAAGGCACAAAAATAATTAGCTACCACTTCTTTGTTCTTAGTCAGATCCTGAACTGAACTTTCTACAAGTTTACGTTCTTATGCATCTTAAAAGCAATGATGGATATGCTTTAATTTAGCACAAATAATTTCTTCTGCTACTGTTTTCCTAGAACACTCAATGCTACCTACAATTTTCACCCTTCCAGGAATCACTTCGAGGTTGCAAACTACTGCTTCATGCATGCCCCAAACAACTGCTCGGTCATTGCTGCTGGAAGGGAAGACCTGGCAAAGAGTAGTACTAGGTTGAAATCTCGGTCCTTTGACGGTGAGAATATTTGGTACAGAGATACCGAATTCCTCGCGAACAACCATGTTTCTTCGTGTACTAACTCTGAATCATAAATTACAGACAGCAACATGTCCTCAAGTTCAACATGGAGCAGAAGATTTCCGCCACTTCAGAAACTTCTTAGATCAAGCTCGACCCGCAAGCAGGTTCCTCAATCCACGGGCGGTGGCAACGATGAGGACAAGAGCTCGCCGAGGGCGGTACTCGATGGACCGGAGGAAGTGGAGCACCTGCAGGTCACTGAAGAGTGCTACAGCACATGCAGCAACGAGGTGAGTCGGCGTAGCTACACAGGCCTCTGGAGGCGGTTATCCGACATGAAGCTCTGGCTTCCATTCCTACGGTCTGTCGATGATGAAAACGCGAAAGGCAGCAATGTCTGCTCGACGTTTACGGAAGATCAGAAACCTGTCTGGAAGTGTTACAGCTACCAGGAGATTTCAGTAGCAACTGATGACTTCCATCCAGGTACTACATGTTTTCACTTTTCATGTGTTCCATTTCGGAATTTGAAGCACTAGATGACCCATATACAATTTACAGAATGTATCCTCATGCAAAATGCAGCCATGGATTGATCTAGAAGACTGTATTTAACTGATATTTTTGTTCTGCAGATAACATATGTGGAAGAGGAGGCTATGCAGAAGTATACAAGGGTATAATGTCAGATGGCCAATGCATAGCAATTAAGAGGCTGGCCAAAGGCAAGCCCAGTGAGCAGAAGGAGAAGGAGTTCTTATCAGAGCTAGGGATTCAAGGGCATGTCTGCCACCCAAACACAGCTGACCTGCTTGGCTGTTGCGTTGAGAATGGATTGTACCTGGTCTTCGAGTTCTGCGCAAACGGGACGCTCGCATCGGCGCTGCACGGTATCAGTTTTTAGTCAGTAGTCTTATTTCAGGATAGAGCTGATGATTTTTGTCAGTAACAATGTGAAAACGGAAGATCACATTTTGCAGGGAAGACTGGAAAGGTCCTTGAGTGGTCTTTGAGGCAGAAGATTGCAGTAGGCGTTGCGAGGGGTTTGCAATACCTGCACATGTTCTGCAGGCATCGGATCATCCACCGCGACATAAAGGCATCCAACGTACTTCTTGGTGATGACTTTGAACCTCAGGTAAACCTATTTTTCGGGTTGAACAGCAATGCTTCTTCTAACCAGAGAACAAAACTGTCAGTCCAGTAGTATCCGCTATGCAAAAAAAAAAATCGTTTGAATATCTGTAAAATTGAATCAACATGATGTGATTTCATAAAATGTAATGAAACAGATTTCTGACTTTGGACTGGCAAAGTGGCTTCCCAAACAATGGACTCATCACTCTGTCGTACCCATAGAAGGCACATTTGGGTAAGAACCGGCAAAGTAGTACCTTCCATCTGCATCATCAGAATTCGGATCACAAAAACAGTCGTAGTACAATAACCAAATACATCGCATCAAGTGAAAACCTTTAAAAGGTCTATCTGAATTGTGGCCAGGTATTTAGCACCAGAATACTTCATGCATGGCATCGTCGACGAAAAAACCGATATCTTTGCTTTCGGGGTTCTTCTCCTAGAGATTGTCACCGGAAGGCGGCCTATTGACAGCTCCAAGTTGAGCCTTCTTCAGTGGGTGAGCATTGCTAAAATGAACACACTCAAATCAATAAATTTCCAAAGAACAGATCACCTTATATGTTTGCTCTTACTGTCTAGGCAAAGCCACTTCTGGAGGCTGGCCAAGCAACCGAACTTGCAGACCCGGACCTCGGCGACAACTACGACAAGGATCAGCTGAAGAGGATGGTCGGCGTGGCGTCACGCTGCATTTTGCGGCCCGCGATGTGGCGGCCGTCGATGGCCGAGGTACCTGTTCATCATCTCAGACTAGCTAATATGATCTGACCGAAACTTTACATCTTCAAATTACTAAATGAAATGACAAGAAAAATGTTATATTTGTAGGTACTGCATTTCCTGTCTACTGATGAGTGCCTGACGGAACCTGAGAAATGGAACATTCCAGAGGACGAAGTCGACGACATGGATGACTGCACGTTATTTTCTGAATGTTGTTCACCGTGATATATATAGGCTAGCTCTTATTTATTTTGGTGTCGATATGGCTTCTTATCATGGTGTGGTCATGTGTTGTGCTACTCCGGTATCTTTTATGTTTTTTCCTCTGGGTTTTGGTCTTTGCAGCCTTAGATGCTTGAGATGAGATGTATTCTGGTGATTTAGGAAGGAGATTTTTGAAATGTATCAAATGCTGACTCAACTTTATGTAGGGTATGGATGAGCAAAGAAAGTTGCATTTGTTCAAGTGCGAATCTGTGAATACCTGCAAACATATCATCATAAGAAATCATTGACAGGTGAAACTTAAATCTTGGTTAAATTTGAATAAGGCAACCTACAGTAAATCGACATATAAACAAACATCCCATAAAAATAAGAGTCATCGGCCTTCACTTCATCAAAAAGACTAAATAGGCGGAGAGATGGAGAACGCTTCCTGAAATAATTCCTCATCATTAGAGCATCTCTAGTGGAGCGTGGAAAATTGGGCGTGGAAATGGTCATATAGATAGCCGTGTAAAAAGATTCTCTTTTAGACACTCACAGTTTTTCCGTGGAGCGTGGAAATACAGGGCATCTATATTCTCTCTTATATTTTAATAATATTTTATAACGGGTATATTTTCAACAGCTATATTTTCAACGGTAACATTTCCAACGGCTATATTTCTAACGGCTATAAATACATGAGAATGTACAGAAAATAGGGACATGTGGGAGCTTGGTCGACTGCACCTTGCCACGTACTTTCAAAGGTTAATGCATACAGTTCATGTGCAACGAATCAATTAGCATTCTACATGATATATTTTGTACACTTGTTACACAAAAAAAATAAGGAAAAGAAGAGCTGACGAATTTGAGCTACGCAAGCAGCAGCAGGCGAGCAGCGACTGCCAGTTCTGACGAATTTGAGCCGCGCAAGCAGCAGCAGCAGCCAAGTAGCGACGAAGTTCTGAAGAATTTGAGCAGCGCAAGCAGCCGAGCAGCAGCCCGTGCGCCAGCAGGTCGACCGAGCATGAAGCCGCCGCCCAGGATCAATCCCCCCGCGCGTGCGTCCAAGCACCAGCAGATCGACCGCGCGCCGCCGCCGCCCTGGATCAAGCCCCCCGCACGCAGATCGACCGCGGCCGCCCTGGATCAAGCACCCCCGCGCGTGCCAAGCACCAGCAGATCGACCGCGCGGGAACACCCCCCCCCCCCCCCCCCCCGGCGCGCGCGCGCAGAGGACCAAGCAAGCAGCCAGCGGCCGCCGGCCCGCGCGGAATCTCGATCTGGTCTGCGGCAAAGGTAAAGATGCGCCGCTACAGGAGGAATAGCGCGCGACGGCCCAGAGGGCATACCTTGCTCCACGAGGAAGAGCGCGCGACGACGACCTCCGGGGCGGCGGCCTCTTCTCCAGCTCTTCCGGACGGGGGCGGGGACAGGCAGTTGCTTCGCTTCCAGCCTTTCCAAGCTGTGGCTCGGCTGTCGCTGGGTCGAAGGTGCGTTGCCGTTCTGGAGGCTGTGGATATTTTCCACAGGCATATACACAGCCACTGGACAACGTTTTTGCACTGTGAATGTCTAAAGTTAATTTCCACATGCACATCCACAGGCCACTACAGATGCTCTTAAGACACCATCCGTTAAACTCAAAACAAATATAGTACTTTTTATTACCCGACAAATAAATTAACCACCCAGATCAAGTCACGTCAGCAAGCTCGAATTAAAAAAAAAGGTTTATACACTTTTCATTCCACAACTTCCACGGTGGGAGCAATTTAGTCCCACTTCTTGCAAACTTTGCACCGGTAGTCCCACAACTTGCATATCCTTTAGTCCAAATTCACCAAATACAATGTTTTTTTTGCTAATTAGCGGGGCATTAACTACAGCAATTAGTGGGACGTTTTGCCTAATTAGCGGGACATTAATTATAGCAATTAGCGGAAGAGAACAATCTGTATTAATTCTGAGCACATACATGGCAACATATCATCTCTGATTCGCTGATGTCCCCTGATTTTATGTCTGTATATTTATATATGCATCGATCCGTGTGTGCATCACCCAACGAATCCGTCCGTCGAGCTTGCACTTGGCGGCGTTTCCACTTCAATCTCTCCGGCGATGCGCTACCGGGAGCATTTGAAACAACAAACGATGCCCGAGATGTCGCCTAGAGGGGGGGTGAATAGGCGATTAACACTTTTTCTAATTAGAGGCTTGATAATTGCGGAATAAAACTATGTGTTTAAATTACCAAGCCAACAACCTAATATGCTAGGGTTACCTATGTGCACCAACAACTTATGCTAAGCAATTAAAGCAACAAGGTGATAGCAAGATATGAACTTCAAGCACGAAGGCTATCGCAATGTAAAGTGCGTAAGTAAAAGCTCGGGTATAGAGATAACCGAGGCACGCGGAGACGAGGATGTATTCCCGAGTTCCTCCTTGTTAATGGAGTACGTCTCGTTGGATGGGTGTGAGCTCGCCACAAGAGGCCTACTCAAGATGCCACAAAGGCCTCACACTATTCTCCGATGAACTGCACCCAAAGGTTTGGTTCACCTTCCACTATCGGAATCCTTCGGGGCGGATTGCGGAGCCCTTTACAACTTCTTCTTGGGGCACACACCCACAACTCAATTGGGGGCTCCCAAACTCGTGCCGAAGCTTCACAACTCGAAGTCTTCGCGACACCTCCAACCGTCTAGGATACACAATGCACCCAAGAGGCAACAAGCTCTTGGGAACACAATGCACCCAAGAGTAACAAGCTCTTCAACGTCGATCTTCACGTATCACCGTGGAGGGAGCAACCCGATGCAACAAATGCAAAAAGGCAAGAGCACACAAAGTGCTCAAATCCTTCACTCCCAAATTCCAACCAAAGCAACTAATGCTATGGAGGGAATAAGAGAAGAAGAACAAAGGGGATGAACACAAAACAACCCCAAAATCTAGATCCACAAGTTTCCCTCACTTAGAGGGGATTTTGATTGGTGGAATGGTAGATCTAGATCTCCTCTCTTGAATCCCTAAGTTTGGGCAAGAATCATTGGAGGGATGGAGAGGAATCAAGCTCACAAGATTAGCAACAATGAAGGAGAGACATGAGCAAGTGAGCAGGAAAAACGAGCAGCTCTCACTTGGGGAAGAAGGGGGCTATTTATAGCCTCCCCCAAAAACTAGCCGTTATGTGCAGAAATCGCACATAGCGGTACTACCGCTGATGTAGCGGTACTACTGCCGATGATATCTGGGCGGTACCCCCGGGTACCACAACACCCAGCTGCTACGGTACCTCAGAGAGGTACCGCTGCACTCCAGGCGAGCGGTACAACCGGAGGGCGACCGGTACTACCGCCGGACCCCTTCGAATCAATTCTAAGAGTCACAGCGGTAGAACGTGGCTGCTACCGCCAGGGTACCAGAGGGATAGACAGTACACAAAAAGGGTCTAGCGGTACCTCTGGCGGTACCACCAGCGGTAGTACCACTGCCTGAATACAACGGTACTGCCGCGGTACTACCGCCAGGGGTAGTAGCCGTTGAGAATTAGTAGGCCCACTCCAGGAGGAGCGGTACTACCGCTGCCACACCGGTACTACCGCCAGACAGAGAAAAACTGCAGAAGCCGGTACAAGAAAAACATAACTTAATCATCCGGACTCTGTTTTCGATGATCTTGGGCTCGTTGGAACCGCAACGAAGAGTTCTACAAGATCATGCAGAGAAACATCATTTCCCATCATTTGAGGAGGAAATCATAAGGAGAGAGTTTGACCTCTCTAAAAAGGACACGCCGGGAAAACCTCCCTTTTTGAAAACCGGAAATGCCGTATCTTTTGCAATTGAAGTCCGAAAGAGGTAAAACCAATTTAGTTGGAAAGAGGACAACAAAAGCAACCTTTGTAAAAGGAAAACAAGCAATGGAGATGTTGCAACGAGATGGAAGATATAAATCTTCCGCACGAATGAACCAGCAAAATCTCCAATACCGAAAACACAAAAGAAGACGCAAATGCAAACCGTTTTCGGTGACCTTGGCTTTGTCATGACAAGCATGACAAGCACCAAGACCACACCATGATAAGATCCAAATAAGAACCAATAAATATGATTGCATGGATGCAAAGGTTTGAGCTCTCCACGAACGATACGATCACGATACTCGGTCGAGAGCCCCTCTTGATAGTACGGCTATCTATCCTATAACCCGGTCTCTCAACTAACATCATGAGACCGGTAAAATAAAAGCCCTATCAAGATCATACCTTTGCCTTGCGCATTAATCCACTTGAGGTCGATGAAGACGATCTTCATCTCCTCAAGACAAACCACCTTTCTTGATTGCGCCTTGCTTGGTGAAGATTCACACATGGCTCCCCCATACACCAAGATGGGAGAAGCACCTCTTCGGCATATCTTCACTTGGCCTTGAGTGATGATCAACTCGCACAAAGCCTTGATCAACACACACCTTTTCTTACCTTAACCTTGATTCCAACAAATGGAGATCAAGCAACTCAAATGGACACACCTACAAATATAGCTCAATACAAACATTAGACCATAGAGATTGTCATTAATTACCAAAACCATGCGTGGGATCAACCATGCACTTTCAGCATTGCCAGGACCCGTCGGACTACGGTATCCGATTTTGTGCTCTCTCCTCTTTCTTCCTGTCTTAGTCGCCTGGATTTTAGGGACTATGGCGCACGATCGGCTCGATTTTAGGGAGTTTTAGCGCGTGATTAATCTCGATGAGAGTAATCGATAGAATAGACTAAACCGAACAATTAATCACAGTACAAGGTCGACTGAAGCTGTTAAGAAATTCAGAGTTTCAGACGGTGAACACAACGTCATCATCTCCATCGTCGACACCGGGGTGCTTGGCTTGCCCTACGCCTTCTGCACCGCGGGGTGGCTCGCTGACGTCCTCGGCGTTGCCGGAGCCGGCACCGCCACTTTCTACTGCATGCTCCTCCTTGTAATTACACACTCACTCTCCATGTCCATCCAGTCGTCGTCGTCTCCATCGTCGGCACTGGGGTGCTTGGCCTGCCCTACGCCTTCCGCACGGCGGGGTGGCTCGCCGGCGGCCTCTGCATTGCCGGAGCCGGCACCGCCACTTTCTACTGGATACTCCTCCTTGTCAGTACACACTCACTCTCCATGTCCATCCAGTCCCTGTGTTTACCGTCTGAAACTCTGAATTTCTTGAAAGCTTAAGTCGATCTTGTACTGTGATTATTTGTTCGTCTTAGTCTATTCTATCGATTACTCTCATTGAGATTAATCGCGTGCTAAAACTCCCTAAAATAAAGCCGATCGTGCGCCATAGTACCTAAAATCCAGCCGACTGAGACAGGAAGAAAGAGGAGAGAGCACAAAATGGTCCAGACCATGCTCCCGGTAGCGCATCGCCGGAGAGATCCAGGCGGAAACGCCGCCAAGCGAAAGCTCGACAAAGGATTCGTTGGGTGATGCACGCACAGATCGATGCATATATAAATATACAGACATAAAATCAGGGGACAACAACAATTCAGAGATGATATGTTTCCATCTATGTGCTCGGAATTAATACAGATTGATCTCTTCCGCTAATTATTGTAATTAATGTCCTACTAATTAGGCAAAACGTCTCCACTAATTGTTGTAATTAATGCCCTGCTAATTAGCAAAAAAAACGTTGAATTTGATGAATTTGGATCAAACTGTTCCCGGGTATGCAGGTTGTGGGACTACAGTGGACAGTTTGCAAGAAGTGGGACTAAATTGCTCCCACCGTGGAAGTTGTAGGATGAAAAGTGTACATACCTCTTTAAAAAATAGAGTCTCATCATGCCTAGCCATATGTCCATAAAAAATCACATTGGTTTTATTATCTTAGAAGATGAAAACTACGTGTGAACTATACTGATCAAACTATCTTAAAATAAATAAGTCTCCTCTTTAATATGTTCTGGAATGTTTTGTTATCGAAAAGTGGCATCATCCAGATAGAAAAGTAGCAGACAAAAATAGAAATTGACCATAAAGACTGATAGCCATAGTCACCAGACGAGGCGAAAGTTTTCCCCTGGGGGGTTAGGGTTTCGGGTTACCACGGTTACCGGAAAATCTTGACTGGTTACTGGACGAAATTGAAAACCAAAATTCAAAAAATCAAAATTTTGGTTGGTTTCTCGTTAAAATTCAGTATTTTCAAAAAGTTTCAGGATTTTTTGCCCGATATAATCATTTCCCAAAGGTGCCCGGGATTTCTGGTTACCAGATTTCACCAAAGCGCTGACGGTCACACAACATGAACGACAGTGCGATTTCTTCGTAGGAATTTACCAATTTTATTCATCTTAGCATAGAAAATCGACAACGAGCTACATACGGAAGTACATTAATCGATCAATCGCCTACAGTTCGATTAAAATTACACCCATCTATCGAAAACCCGCATCATCAGTTAAAAAATAGCGATGGCGGATTTTCACCACGAATATCGACCGCAACATGACATCCGACATCGATCTGCCCTTTGCTTAATTTAATTTGTTTCAAGCTGAGCAGACGTCGTTGCCACGATCGTCCGAGCACCTTAACCGTTCACTAGAAGCTTGGCACGACTCCGTACGACGTAGCGTCGAACACTACGCTTTCGTCGGAGAACGAGAGCCAGAATTTGGCCCCTTCGGCGGCGGCGGCGGCGCTCGTGCTGTCGTCGTCGTCTGAGGCGGCGGCGCGCTTGACGAAGCGCCCTTTGATCCTTGGCCGCGCCTCGGCGTACGCCTTGCGGGAGGCGTACCGGATGGTCTTCTGGAACTTGCGGTTCTTGCGCTTCTCGCGGTACCGCCTGACCCTCTCCCGCCTGTCCGCCGCCGCCGCAGCGACAACGGCGGACTCCGACGGCGAAGACCACGCAGAGGCATCCGCGGGGAGGCCGGGATGCAGCCACAACGGCGCGGCGGCACCGTGAATGGCCAAGCCATCCGACTGCAGGCTTCCCGCTGCGGCACCGGCAGCCATGAGGTCAACGTCGGAGAGAAGGTGAAAGAAGCTCGTCTCGGCACCGCTGCAGTTACTGAAGCTGGACGAGCTGCTGTTGGGGCTGCCCTGCCCCTGCCCCTGCCCCGGCCAGGACGACGCCCCTGCTTCGTCATCAGCAGGAAAGAGGTCGTCGTACACGCCGGAGGTCGCCACCATGGCGGCGGCCGCCAGCGGCACGCGCTCGTGCCGGGAAGCCAGGGGGTTCGCCGCGTGGATAGCCGCGTCGCAGGATGCGCAGAGGGCCGCCGCGTCCGCCGGACAGTACACAGCCGCCGTGCCGCCGCAGACCGCGCAGGCTGCGGCACCGCCGCTGGGGCTCGTGCTGCTGCCGCCTTCGCCTCCCATCTCGTTAGTTGCCTTTAAGCTAATCTGATGAGAATGAATCCTTGCTTTGATTGGTTAATGGGAATCGAGTGTGAGTGGGAAATGGAAGTGAGCTGTGTATAAATAACGAGGTGGAAGGGAAGGGGGCTTGGAGCCTTGGAGAGGGTGGAGTTGGTGAAGCGCCTGAGAGGGCACGTGGAAGCCTACTGGCCGTGTAGTGAGTGCAGCTTATGAACAAATTGGTAGGTGTACTATGGTAGGCACCCTTGTTCCCTGCCTAACCAAAGTAATTTTCTTAATATATTTTCGAATTTACAGATTGAGAGTCTGGCCGGCAAATGGGTACTCACGATGATTGTTGTTGAAGATACAAGACGAACGGACAACTTGGAGACAGTGTCCGAGCGTATATGTGGACCCTAGAGAACGGCGGTAAACTTTAGCAAAGATCTCAAAGAAAATTGTTCATCGAAACCTCAGGTCCATTTGAAATCCAAAAAACTGGCCGATTAGTGGTTGTAGGCTTCTGGCATTGTGAGTAGTGACATTGTGCTATATTCGTGTTGGTCACTTAACTCTAAAGTAAGTTCACAAATTTTCGTAAAACAACTACGAATTATGATACATGAAATGGGTCTAATTCGTTTGGTCAGATGAGTGGATGTACAATCCCACTACCTATGTTTATCTCTTAGGGGTGTGAATTTAAGTCGTATTTATGCTTTAGGGGTCTCCCTTACAATTTTGAATCCTATATAAGCTTTCCAAAAAAAATACTAGCAAGTACTCCAACTGATACTACTGAAAAACGTTGGGTAGACCAATCCATTGTGGAGGTGGGGATTCGATCAGCCCCTTCTCTGCACTAAGTTGCGCCCATTCATCCAAATCAAATTGTGCATTGTAATGGAATCAATGTGTTACCTCTTTACACTAACCTCTTTGGTTAATAAATACTCCGTACTCACTTAGATCCAAAATATAAAACACATTTTTATAAGGTCTTTGATGCAAGAATTTAAAAAATAACATATATTAAATTATATGGATTGAGAATTATAAGTGGTATCATTGCAATCATCTTGCAAAATATTCATTGAATATATCTTTTCCTAATTTTTTGTATATATTGTAAGTATAAATCATAGTCAAAATTGTAAGTTGTTAACCATAGAAAATAAACAGGGCCTTATATTTTGGGCCGGAGGGAGTACCTGTTCTAGCTTTTTTTTTATATGTTGCAACTACGATTTTATTCCATTAAAATTGTTTGAGAACTAAGTTGTATTGTAGTACCAAGCCATGAAACTACATAGGTGAAGCCATTGTGACTAGAGCAATATAGGTAGTTTGTTTTTCTTTTCCTCGGAAATGATTTTCATATGTACAAAATGCTCCTTTTAGTCAAAATTTCAAAACGGCGTCTAGGAGCACATGCACCCGCATCAAAAGAAAGGGCATTCTATTGTCAAGAAAAAACTGAAAACTTTAGCACGTGTACACGTACATATCCTATTTTCACACTTACATTATCAGGAAAAGAAGACTCCAAAATAGAAAAAGAGTGCAAGTAATTTGTGGAAAAGGATTTCAGGGGACATGAAATCCTCCCGGGTAGAATTTCTAGTGGGCGTAGCGGTATGCAGTAATCGTCCGTGATTTAGCTTAAGCCAGACTGGGCAAGGGAGCCGTCCGTGATCCGCTTGGTCTGTGCCGACGTGGGACCCACCAGGCGTATGCAGGACGCAGAAAATGATCTTGCTGATGATGTGCGGTATTTAGGGTGTGTTTGGTAGGGATTTTACAACCAGATCCATGTCAAGGAAGCTGAAATCTGAAGCAAACGGGTATCTGTCGGAAGCGGATTTTGAGAACGCAGCAGATTTTCGTAGTGTAAACCGACGGAAAAAAATAGCACGATATATCCCGAATAATAGCGCGCTATAATATATTTGAACATGCTACATTATATGTAGTCAAAAATGGCCGCTACGATATTAATCAAGTTTTATACGCGCTAAACCACGTTAAAAATGTTAGCGTTATAGCACGTTAAAAAAAATCTTGGAAATAAACGAGGGTCCATCGGCCCAAACAAAAGTCCAACACGCACTCCTCCTCACTAGGTCACTCTCTAGTATCGAACCCAATCCTCCTCGGTTGTTCACGGGAGCGACGTCGACGGCATCTCGTCAAGTTGTAAGCTTGCAGCAGCGACGGGGGCGCTTACTCCACCGTGGATCGAGGTCTTCCTCTGCCCTGAGTTGCATCAGCGGGGAGCGCTTACTCAACATCACAAGGAAATAGAGTTTTTCATCCTAAGAAGAGAATGTTTCCTGTTTTACGTGATGATGGGGTGCAAGCTGGTGGATCTTCAGGTAAATCTGAAGATGGTGCCAGTGATTCTAATTAAAAGTTTAAAACAGATTATTTTTTAGAGTTTGATACTTTGTTTTATGGATTTATGCCTCATATATTTGTGTCTACGCGATGGATTTGGCCCTTGACTTTTGTATCTGGTTAACTAGTTATGCATGTATTGCTTTCGGACAGATATTTAGTGTTGAAATCCTTAATATTTGGATAGTATATTCCATTTTTTGAGAAACGCTATTTTAAATATAACACGATATATCACGCTAGAACTTCTATAGCATTTTTTAGAAGGATCACGCTAAAATTGATAGCACGCTATTTTTTTCCTTACTGTAAACTGAAAGTTGGTTCGACCCCAGATTTCATCGCGTTGTGTCGAACGAAAAATCTAGAAATTACACGCCATGCCACCGCTAAGTGGAAAATGACCGGTTCGTGCTCCTTCGTTTTTCCTCAATCCTTCTTCCTCTTCCCGTATGTCTCCTTTTCCCCACGACTGGCACCAGGAAACAACAGATCGAGGCTGGTGAGTTATCAAAAAAAAAAAAAAAAGAGGCTGGTGAGGAAACAAAATACCATTCACGATAGATATGTTGGTGGCGAACATTATGTTTTGAACCAAGTCTTTTGAGATAAACTTATGACATCACCTTCTATTTTGAGTTGCAACATGTGTAATATATTAAGAAATACAAAATTTCTTTCAAAATGATTGTCTAGCGGTGTACAAATTGTTGTTCTGCCATCAATTATCATATGTAATCTCTCAGACTCACATGGGTATTACACAAATTTCATATCGAATCCACAGTTCACAGTTGTTCAAACCAAACAACTTTCAACTTTTCCACAGTTGTCAGCTCACAACAGCTTTTTTACAGCAGATTTTTCACAGCTGATTTTTAAGAATCTACAGCTCAACCAAACATACCCTTTGCGGTTCGGTCGTTATCGTGGCGGGGCTCATGAGATTTTTGGGGTTAACTGAATTAAAATGCGTACTTGCGGAATAGCGCTGCGTGAGCGGTGAGACGACACACATGCTTAGGGCAACTCCAACGCCGACCCACACGGAACCTGATTTTGGTCCTTTCATCCGTTTGGGTCGAGCGACGGACAGCAAAATTCCGGCCACGTCCGGGCCGCGTGCAGTGCACCCAACGTGGTCGACCCGTTCTTTTTTTTTCATAAACAGGCTAGTAAAAGGCCGTTTTTTATTTATAGATAGGGGATGAGCCACAACGGCCTGTTTTACACATAAATTTAAGAACGAAAATAAAAATAAAACCGCCCTGGCTACTGCACTAGCTACCGCCAGCCTACTACTCGTCGTCCTCATCCGCGCAGAGGTCGATGAACGGCGGCAGGGCCCAAAGATGGGACGGTGGCATCCTCGCCCTCGCCGAGGGAGTGGGTGGCTGCTCCTGCGGTAGCTCGTGCAGCGGACCAGTCCAAGACCAGTTCTGGCCAATGAGTCCCTCGGGGAGCGGCGGAGCCGGTGGCAGATCCATTTCCAATTTTCCATGGTCTCATACCACGGCGGCAGCATCGGAGGATGTTGGGCCTCCTCGGCGGACCTGCGCAGCACGATATCGAGGCCAGGACACATCTGGCTTCGTACTCCGCATGGGAGCGCATGGAGTCCTTCATGACCTGCTTGAGGACGAGGTCCTCCTCATCCTCATCGGGCTCCTCCTCCTTGACCCAAGCCGGTGGAGACGGGGCGGAGCAGAGCCGTGTGGGCGCGGCGGCGGCAGGGCCCCGAAGTACATTCAACGGCACGCGTCGTGCTCGTCGCGGAACTAGGTGTCTTGGTAGGGACTGTCCTCCGCGAACGTCGGGTCGTCGCGGAGGTCCGGCGGGAGTTGTGCCCGCCGTCGCTGGATCTCCTGCCGCCTGGCTCGTCCGCTGGTCGGGACGGCCGGCACCGGAATCCGTTCAGGGTTCAGGTGCCAGTTGTCCGCCAGATGGACATCCGACCATGGCACCGGGACGGCGTTGTCCCAGTACCACTGGCAGTGGGGCACGCTGAGGTACACCCTCTGCCTCACGCGCGGCTGGTTGTCCACCGCCGGTGGTGCTAGTTGGAATGCGCGGGGGGCGAGGGGACGCGAGCAGGGGTCGCCCGGCGGCGATGGCCCAACGAGGACCCGGCCTTGGCGTCGTGCTTGCCCTTGCCGAAACTTGAAGAACGGCATTATTAGGGTTTCGTGTCGGCGGCGAGGGAGCTGGACGGAAGTGGGAAGTGGGGATCTGGCCGAGGACACCTGCACGAGTGGGATAAAAAGAAGGACCGGGGCGGTTCCTGTCGCTGCCAAGTGGGGCCGCCTGTGGGTGTGGACGGATGCGGCCGGATGCGGCGACACTCTGTTTCCTGTCCGTGTGGACGCAAACCTGACTTAGATTTGGGCCGGAAATGGGTCTGACAAGACGCGAAAAGGATGAAAAACGGATCCAGCGTATCGAAAGGAACCCTTCTGGTCTAAATGCGTCGGCGCGTTGGAGTTGGGCTTAGTGGGTTGCTATTGGTAATGGGAAAACGCGTCCTCAGGGTATAGCGGCAACTATTACTATTTCTGTACAGGATCGAGCGTCTGCGACTCGATCAACTGAAAATTAGCTAAATTTGAATTGACTTCTAAAATATGTCCATGCGTCCTCGTGTAGCTGGCTGAACTAAAACGAAAAGGGCGCATAGCGTGTTGCCAACTTGCATCCATCATTACACCCACCGGATAGTCAACCGGTCCCCCGCGTTGACATGTTCGTCTCCAGCAGCTCGCACGTCTTCTCCTTCCGCTTCGTGCAACGCGTGTCCTTCTGGAAACTTCTTCGGAAAGTAGCTTCCGGGTGAGTGCGCGCTCGCTGTGGAGAGCGGCGCCGGCCTAGCTATCGGCGACGCTGACGTGAGGGCGGCACGCACCACTGGATTTTTCGCTTACTTTACTGCACCGTCCTCAGGTTGCTGATTGCGCGTGATAGCTTTGTTTGGTCGACGGAACAAGCCGACCACGAGTAGATTTTCCATTTCCTTGTTTGGATTGGAGTAGTAGTTTTACCATCTCAGAACAAAATCAATTTTTAATCCATCGTCATTATTATATTATTACACATGACAACAAATTAAATTGACCATACTACTATCACACAACACAAAGCTACGAATTCTCAAGCCCGCGCTGAAGCGCAAGTGGCCAAAACTATCAAGTACTCGACCGATTTCCCCCCCTCGTTTTCTCTCTCCTTCCCCTCTTTCGTTGAGAGTCGAGAGTTTTCCCCCGGCTCCGCTCCTCTTCTCCTTCGTCGGCTTCGCCGGTCAGAGTGAGGAGGGGAGTGGAGGGCAGCCCCCTTCAGTGCATAGTACTCTAATTTCTAGTCTACGTAGCTTTATGCCATGGCGGTTTGGTGAGATGTTGTTTTCCCGATTGCCTGGCTAGGTCGCTCTAGGGCTGCGAGTTGGTCTCGGTGAGGAACTCCAATCTGAAGCTCCCATGTATGGTGGGAGAAGCGCGCGGGGGAGGGGGACGGTCCGGATCTGGAGATAACTTGTACAATAAGCTCGTTGGTTTGGACCTTCTCTTCATGTAGACTTTTGGACTGTTGTTGCGCTACTTCTCTTTCTGGCCTGCCATGGTGGCGAGGGGAAGGAGCAGTTCGGCACTACGGACTGCGGATTTGGAGGAGCTCGGGGAAGGTACGGAGCAGGAGGGCGCCCTTCTATCCGGTGTCGCTAGCGACAGATCTCGAGCGGCTACAGCAGGTTCTTGAGCTCAACCACTACGACGTGTTGCTAAGTTTCTCTATGCCGTGGTTTCATCTGGCCGAAAGGCAGCCTTCTAGAGTTTCGGCATATGATTTTTTTAACAACATTACCATAGGAGAAACCCCTACGATGTGGACGGCGTATGATGTTCGCCGGCTATGTTTCTTCTACCTCCTGGCAATTCTGCCAAAGAGGAGGCAGGGCACCTTCGTCATGTCACCTGTGATAGCATCGGGCTTGTGCTTGAGGCGAATATGCATCGGATGTGGCGACCCAAGTGATCGCGTCCCCGGCGTTGCCGCGTCTGGAGCATGTTGGATGGTGCAACCGATGCGAAGGACTGGATTGCTTTTCATATCTTCTTTCCAGGGTCCTTCATGCAAACTTTTTGGACCAAGATGTAATTTCTTCTTTCTTCCGAGTCCTCCCGCTTGTTATATGTTGTAATTAATGAAGGAATAGAGCGATGCTGGATCCTTCGGGACCCTTATGTTGTTCAAAACAAAATCAAGAACTCAACCATGGAAAACACGGGTGTGGAAATGGGGCTCTCATCTAAGGTATTTCTCTTAATTAAACTTGAAACACCGGCGTCTACATTAAAATATGCACATCGTCTTTTTTATTATATTATTCAGCAAAACGTGACAAAACGAATACATGGATCGATCCAAAGCCACCTTTACAGCGAAATCTATCGCTACACTACAAATGTGATGATTGGGTGGCCATGATGGGGGTCATGTGCCCTGTCCTCACACTGAAGCCCACCATCTAAATCTGGAGGATCACCAAGCCGCTCAACGGCGAGCGAGGAGCAGAAACCAGTTTAGCGGATTCTAAGTACGCACCCACATGCACATGCTACAGAAGCCACCGCCGACTATCTTCAGAACAGGGATCGACGCATTCCCTTGCCAGACCGTCGTCCACGCGCCACGACATGATACAATGTCATGGTCATTGGCGTCTATCATCATGCTCCATGGTCGATACCCCGCCGCATAAAGTCGCCGAGACCCGGCGTCGTTGACATGGTAGATGACACACCGCTTCACCTTATGACGCCTCCATCAAGCACCTGCTCCAAGACGATGACCCGTGGTGGGAGAACGGCACCATAGCTATGCCATTGTCTGATACGTGAGACCTAGGTCTAGGTTTCCCTCGGAGCAACCCGAGAGAGCACATGGTGACTACAACAACGATGTCTTCAACAGGTAGTGGACACCATCATCGTCTGTCGTGACCAAAATCAAAGCTCGTTTTTCACCAGCAGACGCACCTCCCCAATCTCACAGACGACTAAATCGCCAACCTTCCACCATCGTCGACCGCCCGCTGCAGGATGGCCAAGGTCCATCGCTCTTACTTGCCTGCCCCTCCCCCATCCGCACGCCAAGGCGAAGCCTAACCGCGCCCGGACGTCCATGGACTATCGCCGAAGTTCATCACCCAAGACCCACGTTGCCGCAACGAGAAACTGCCCCGCCACCACTGTCAGCCGCACGGCCTCCGCTCGACGACGTCCTCTTGCAGCGGAGGAGAGGAGTGTGAAGGCACCAGCGCTAGGGCTTGGGGGCTAGGGTTGCCCCCGTGTGTTGGGAGCGACGTGTGGGGTCTTCTAATGTGTTTACTTCCTCTCTTGTGTATTTTCATTTTTTTTTCGAAATGAGGGTGCGGATCCCCGACCTCTGTATCAAATTGATGCACACAGCCTCCGCATTTTATTACAAAGTATCAATATGTTTACTTCCTCTCTTGTGTTGCGGCTCCAAAATGGTATAACAAATAGAAAATTGGAGTTAAGTGATGCAACAAGTTGTAATGTGGGTTTAAAAGCGGGCCAAAATCATCTTGTTGCAGACACGTGACTTCGTACCTGCTCATGTGGGTCTCGCCTGCCAGTGTGGTAAAAATAATTTAGTGAACTATAGATTTTTTTTTGTTTGAACCTGAGTTGTGAGGTTATACATGCCTGAGTAGGAAATGAAGAATTGAAGATAAGGCCAACCATTATGTTCTGCATGTACGCATGCGCGCAAATGGTAATGACCACTGCTACTACTTCATGTGTGATTAAGTTGGTTGGCCATATCTTATCCCTCTTTTATGGTTCCAGAACCTTCTGGACCTCTTTTCCTCGTCCCTTTCGCGCCTCCAAATAAACAGGACCGGTCCAATCTCATCACCCAGTGCCTCTCTTTCGGCAATAATAATCCAAGTCTTCGTCGTCTTCGGCTTTAATTACGGGCGTGTTTGGTAGCCTGCAGCTACTTTCGCGCTCTGCGCATCATGTCTGCCCAGGGCCTGGCCTCGCAGATCAGGCCTGAAAACCAAGTTGAACACCCCGTTTGGTAGCCTGCGTTGCATCGGTGGCTCATTTTGGTGCAACCCGTTTGATGTCCTGCAGCCACGGCCTAAAGGCTTTGACGATGCAAGGTGCTGTGTTTGGTAGTACCCAACCTATGTTTGTGCTCACCTCTTCTCTGTAGTGGTCGCGTTACCACACAGAAAACACAGGACTACGAAATAGCAGTTCATCCATAGGTAATAGCGGTTAATCCAGTCCTAGCTAATACAAATGGCAGTTCATGAATACTTTCCTAACTACTACGAATGACATAGCAGTACTTTCATTGCAGACCACTGGTATGTTCGTCAATGCAACTAAAGGGGGTGGTGAGTGAGCCATCTTCTTCTTCGTCGCCATGTTCTGCTTCTTGCTCTTCTTGTTGTTCTTCTTCAGATCCGGGTGTTGCCTCTGTCAGTCCACATTGCCTCAGCCCACTCCATTCATAAGGTCTTCCAAGCTTCGTTATCATCAAAGGCCACACCATGGCCGGACTCAACCTCGTCAGCTGTGACATCTGCCTCATCTGGGACATGCACATGCTCATCAAAACCCCAACCAAGGATCCAGTTGTGAAGAATGCAACATGCAAGAACTAGCTTGACTTGGGTCTCAAAAGTGTGAAATGGCTTCTGGTCAAGGATTTTGAATCTATTTTTCAGTGCAGCAAATGCCCTCTCTAACGTAACTCTAAGGCTAGAGTGTCTGAGATTGAACAATTCCTTAGCAGTTTCTGGACCAAACCTTGCACTGAACTCGTTTAGATGATACATGGTCTTTCGGTAGGGTGGAAGAACTCCTGGGGGACATGCATATCCAGCATCACCGAGATAGAACTTACCTTTAGGGATATTGATCCCATCAGGTCTAGACAAGTTGTCAGCAAGAATGGTTGCAGCATGTGTTGATCCTTCCCATCTAGCTAAGACATATGTGAACTTCAGATCAAAGTCCACTGCAGCTAGCACATTCTGGCTGGTGTAGTGCTTCCTCCCTCTATATGCTTTGGATTGTGATCTGGGAACTCTAGCTGTCACATGAGTCCCATCGATGGCGCCAATACAATCCTGACATGAGAGGAACAATTAGTCATGACTCAATCTTACAAATGAGGATACACTGATGACAGAACAGGGGTATTGCATACCTTGAAATACGGATACCACTTAAATCTCTCTCTTATCTTCGTAGGAGTCTGGCCAATTGGTGGTTTGATCATCTCATGCCTCAGCTCGCCTATAGCATACAGGACTTGTCTGAAGTAGCGGGAAATGGTCTCACAGGATCTCCTGAATGTGTTATGGATGACTCTGAACTTCTGGTTATGGCCTATAACATGAAGAAACATAGCAACTTGCTCTTCCACCGAGGTGTGGATGCTATCCTTCAACAGGCCCCGCTCTCTAAACCTTCGGACTAGTTCGTAGAAGGGGCCTCTACTCATCTGAAGCATTTGCACTGCCTCTACGTCGGTAGATTTGTAGATGAAGTTGAGATTAGCAATCCTCTCTTGATCTCGAACGAACAGCGGACCATATGTGACTGGTGGATATGCATTGCGCTTAGCGATGATCTTCAAAATCATCAAGACCCAAGCTTGAATGACGGCTACCAGTGATGCCGTCTGGTTGCTCAAAGCCAGTGCATCGTCCTAATAAAGTAGATCTGACATAAGTACGGCCTAAATCACAGCTAGAACTCTCGGGTGCCTACTGCGAAGATGTGTCTTACCTTGGCTCCTGCCATTGGATACGGAGCAGAGCAGGAAGAAGGAGACCTCGTGCCCTCGGTGGAGACCCCGGCGCGGATCCGGTCAAGGACAGGAAGGAGACGGTCGAGCTGCAGCGGTCGATGTCGGTGCAGATCTGACGGCGTCGGTGAAGACGACGCCGCGGATCCGGTCAAGGAGAAGGTAAGAGAGGAGCCGCCGGTGTGGAGAATAATGGGGGCGGTGAGAGCAGGTGAGACCTTATCTCTGACGCGAAACGGGGCCGGAAATTGGCCGTCTCCTGCCATCTCGGCGCAGCTACGGCGCACACGGCGCCCACCCAATTTTGCAGGTCCGTGGCCTGGCTACATGGAAATGGCCGATTCGGCAGTTCCTACCGGGCCTGGCCCGGAGGTGCTTTAATACGCGTGGTAGCCAAAACTGTGGCCGCATGGAACCAAACAAGCAGCCCATCTCCGCAGCTGACGGGGCTGTTTGGACCTCCTGCGGGCTACCAAACACGCCCTACATTGGACCGCGACAGCAACCGCTGACTATCCCGCGCGGCTGCACTGCGTTCATGAGGCAGTAGTGCGAAAACACCGTAACTTCACAATCAGATCGTAGGATGAATTCATTCAGGTTTTTCATGGAAGGGCAGATGGAATAGTCGGCACGACGCGTGTCCGTGTCCTGGACCTGGAGGCTGGAGCTGCCTGCCTGTAGAATCGATTTCAAAGTCCTAGTAAACTAGTATTTAAGTCGACTTTCTGTAGTTGTATTCCATTTGATTATGACGCGGGCAACTTGGCGTTTAGGACAAGCATATAATTATCAGGTGACGTCGGCGATGACGTTAATTCGCAGCGCTGTGTGTGTATGTCTTTGTTAGGCCGAGTGGGTCCCTGTAAATGTCATCTGTATCAAATGATGAGTTCGCGACTGCTACGATACATACTCCCACTCCAGTATTCAGGTCGGCGAGTTCTGCGGTATCTCACAGACGTAGACTATGGAGCTAACTAACAAAGAATACGTTGCAGTTTTGGCATGTATCCAAAACTACTTAACCATCGTTTTTTTTTCTAGAATACTAACCATCGAAATTTTAGCCGTATGTGATTAATCAAGTATTCAGGTGAGTGATTGTTTTGTGCTAGAAAGAAGCGGGCGCAGTGATTGTTGCATCTAAGAACATGCACGTCCATACGGAGAAAATTTGCCGCACTTTAGGCACATATATACTCCCTCCATATTATAATACGAGTATGTGCAGACTATATATATTAAGCAAAATGAGTAAATTTATATATACTCCCTCCGTCCCAAAAAAGATATCATAAGTTTGTTTAAATTTTGATATACCTAGACATAATTTAGTACATAGAGACATCCAAATTTGAATAAATTTGTGACATTCTTTTTAGACATCTTTTTGGGACAGAGGTAGTACTAATTATATCTAGATACTTATGTACGTTCTCCATGAAAATAACTACTATAAAACATTTTATATATGATACGAAGGGATTAGATCAATAATATGAGGAATGCAACAAATATGCAAGAAGATTTGGTACGACACCACACCTCAGAAAGTGGACCATACATGGCAAAGTTGGATCACACTCTTGTCGTACAAATATTAAGCCGTGGGCGCTAGGATCTATTTCTAGGGACCAGGTGTTACGTTTCAAATTCCTGCTGTTCCTGCCATGGTTGAGAAGGTAGACGCTTGAATGGTTTGTTAATTTGAGGTTCTTTATTGTTCTCTCTATTAGCGACAAGCGCCTCCCGTGGACATGGCTTAAGTGGAAACAAAGTGACGTTTATTTTCCTAAGCACATGTATTGTATACATGCTTATGCGACGTCTAAACGCATGGCCATCTGCACCTTTTTTTAGAAAAATACATTTTAACACACTTTAAAATGTTAAAAGTATCCACACAAAAAAGATCATACGTACATCTGTGCATTTTACGTACGCGTACAAAGTTCCACGAAACAATATTTTCTTGCTACTACCTCCGTCTCAAAAAGGATGTCATTTTTTTGTCCAAATTTAAATGTATCTAACCATTAAATAGTGTCTAGATACATTCAACTTTAGACAAAGAAATGACATCTTTTTGGGACAGAGGGAGTATATAAGAAACAAATTTCGATGCTAAAAGAACCTTTTGACAAGACATTATTTTGTCATTTTACACGGGTCAAAAAAGTTTCTTCGTTGAAACTTCAGGTGGTCACAGGGGGCCGGGGAAGTTGTTTGGAATTTTACATTTACATGTGTTTTCGTAAACGGGGCAGATACCTATGTGCAACCATGTATTTCACGCCTGAAATGAGGTAGCAGTATGTAAAGTTACATTATTTGATTTGTCTATATCAGCAACTGATATAAAGTTTTTTTTTTCATATATTTACGGGCGAAGTAGAACGGCATAGTTAATCACATGACATTACTGGCTGGTGATTGGTATCTTTTGCGTTTCAATGTAACGGTTTTAGAACCCGAATGACTTCTTTCATCCGATTTGGTCTCAGTCTGAAACACCATTCCCATTCCGAGTAAAATAGGGAGATGAGACTCAGGGAAATTTGGGGTCGTTCAATCATGGAAAAGAGAATGTCAATAGACAAGATATACGGGTAAAGACACACCTTTAACAGTCTGCTCAGTATTTCTACAAACCTATTATCGCTCTCAATATGAAGGTACATCTAGTGTTGTATCCGGAAACTTCAAGAAGCACTTTACAGATAACTGATGAGGTAAAACTTCCGGAGTTAAGAATGAAGAGAATGTGATTTCGACGCAGACTAGTGAGGAGAAGGATGTCACCGTCTTGTGTTGTTTACCATCACGCACGGAATGGAGGCCGAGGCTCCTAGATTAGCTGCTTCCAGATTTGAGTGTATTACTGAGCCTGCAGCAACAATAAAGAAAGTTTGTTGGGCATAGGCATCTTTCTAACGTCACTCTAGAAAAGAAAGTTTCACAGAACTTACCAGTCCAAGCCTTCAAAAAGCCCCTCCCCTTTTATGGCAGAGGTTTTGAAAATTGACCATTGGCGGCTCTTAATCTTGTGAAGTTCTAATGCCTCCGTTATGGCAGCATCATCAAGTGCACCTGGAAGGTCCTGAATAAGAATAAACATCCCTAGATTGAATTAGGTAAAGATAAAACAGACCAAACAGGATATGCAACAACCTGCACCCACAAGGGCGTACAGAAATATAAATTCATCCTGATGCATTCATTTCCCATTAAAACGAGCATTCAAGTGTCATGGTTTGCCCAATGATAGATAAAGTAAACATTCGTGGATAGTCATGATGCCGGCAACGTCTTGTTACTAGACAAAATGGGAAAAAATACGCTGCAAAAATGAGAAGACTCCACAGATATGGTGCAAATCATAAATTACTAGAACTTTATATGCTAGTTCTGAGAACAGTGGCGATGTCCAAGTCATTACACAAAATTCAGAACAGTAAATAAAATTGAAAATGGTTTGCTTCTTCACCTGTTTATTTGCATATACAAGGACAACCGCACCTTTCAGCTCATCCTCCTGCCATGCACAATACACACAATCAGGAAGCATATCCAATTTATGATCAATCCGATAATTTATCTCAAGAAATAATTTATATCCTGGTTATTCAACTATAAGTACATCTGGCTCACAAGGCCCTATCATTAAAGTAAGAACTGGTGCTATATAAGTTGTTTGTGTGGCATCGGGTGTTAGCAAGTTCTCAATCCGCAGTTCCTATTTACAGTGTGGAATTGATGTTGAACCATCCAGTTTCCAAGTCAAAGCAAGCTAAATGATCTTCTAACCACAGCTGATTTATTTAATCTGTTGAGATCTGTCACATATCTACTCAATCACTTCAAAATGATTAAAAGGTCCAGTGCTGCTATTGTATGATCAGCATTAATAATCACCTTATTTTGTGAGGAATATATTAATCCTTGTACTACCAATGTGCATGGCAGGAAATGCATATTAAATGTGACAATCATAAGACTCATTCACTTTGCATACCTCAAGGATGGAATGAAATTCTTCTTTTGCAGTTACCAGCCTATCAGTATCACTTGAATCAACAACATATATGATGGCCTGGGTGTTTGGAAAGTAGCATCTCCAGTATGGCCTATAAACAATCACAAGAAAAAAATATAAAGGTAGAATTTGCGAATGATCGTGATAGGCATAGACTAGGCATTTGAGCATTTCTCATTCTGATAGTAAAAAGATGGCAGGGTAGATATCAGAATCCTTAGCTAAAACTGTACAACATAGTCACTAGCCTCTCTTAAATTTACAGTTTTACAGAATTCTTGAAACTGACATGGATTAAGATTTAAAAGATTACATGTGACAAAGAGATCGAGTGGCATTGGTAGTATACAATTCAACTGGCAATGACAACAATCCAGATATGCATACTCGTGTAGTTTCAACAAATGCAATTACATATCTTCCTGAGATGAAAGCAGCAAATGAGGCAAAAGAGCCAGCATCCCAAACAGGTGAACAGAGGTTGATCAGATCAACTACAGCACAGTAACTAGAGTTATAACTTCAGATGTCAAAAGGCAGTAGGGTAATAGAATTTTAACTTAAATCTATAGGGTATTCTTAGATCAGGCCTTGCAATAGAAGATACTACTGCACAATGAAAAATTAGGCACTCCTAGGAACATGCTTAAGCGCGCCTAGGCACGGGCGGAGGCAAAACGCCTCGCTTTGGCCCTGGGTGGTAGACTAGGCTGCCGATGAGGTACTCTGGTGGCGATGGCCGTGGGGAAGGAGGGGGCAAAGGCGGGGATCTGTGGAAAAGGAACTGCAGCAACGCCATTGCTGCAGTCGATGTGTGCCTGGTAGGGAGCAGATAGACGGTTCAGATTAGAGCATATAGATGGTTAAGATTGGGCTGGGCAAGCTAAGGTTTCATATGGGCCTTATTGGTCCAATATTGCACCAAGATTGGAGCTTATATGCTCTGAAAAAAGCACCCAGAAGCTCTCCTGCCATGTCCGTACAGAGCACTTAAGAGCGCCTAAGCGCCGCTGAGGCGATGATTACACTGTGCAGAAACCTGCCACAGCTTAGCTCCTACCGCCTAATGTAACTTTGCTACTGCAACATCATGATTTGGGTTCTAGAGACTGAAATGTGCAATAAGACTATCGTAACCACCCGTACTTAAATGTCTGATAAAAGGGTAGAATTACTGAAATGGATTATAAGTTGAATAAAATAACTACATCATATGAAAGACTTTGGATTTGAATAATCATCGTAAAGAGGATGTACCTGATGCTTGTTTGGCCACCTGTCAAGAACAAAATTCATGTTAAAAATCAAAGGCGGGTATTCTATAAGACCAGGGAATAACAAAACATAACATACTAACTAGAAAAGCAAGAGCTACAACACTAGCAAAAATGGAGGATACCATCCATGCAAAACTGGGCACTCACAAGAAAATCTCGCCACAATTTATAAGTCCACTTAAGATGCATCACCAGTGAACACATTACAACCCTATAATTCATGAAGGTAGATGCATGTGCTTGGTATTTGGATAATCGCCCACATAAGCAGGAGTTTACAAGCATAAGAGTTTGCACTAGATTTGACATTCTCCGTTCAAAGTGTAGATCTCATGTTACAACGCCAACAAGGAGATAATTCAATTGAAGTCGGTACTCCATGGTGTACTAGAATTTTTTCCTTACAGCACTAGCAAAAATTAAGGTTGGCATGTCAATCCTAACCAACTTCAACTCGTGTGGTTTGCTCAGTGTTACTTCTGGTTATGATTTATACAAGGATTGGGCTATGGTTGATATGTCTGCGTGATTCGTTAATTCAAATGAAGAGCGAGAATATATGTGTCACTCACCGAGGTCCCAGACTTGGAATTTGATGTTGTTGTACTGCACCGTCTCCACGTTGAACCCGATCGCTGCAGCAAGACACAACACCACATCACGTCAGGTCTATGCTCCCATAAAACGAAATGCACACACACGAGTTGGGTATCAGAACAGGAAAACCCACTTGGGATCGTGGAGACGACCTCCCCCATCTGCAGCCGATCTGCGAGCCACAACACAGGGATCAGAATTCAGAAAACCCGAACAAACAGAACCACAGATCCAAGGCGGGACCGCGGGAGATTCATCTTCGGGGTCGCTTACAGAGGATGGTCGTCTTGCCGGCATTGTCTAGGCCGAGGACGAGGATGCGGGCCTCGCGGTTTCCGAACACCGACGAGAAGAGCCGCGTGAACACGATGCCCATGGCGGCCCGACGACCTACGCGGCGGAGGGGCGCGAGCTTGGGGTTTCGGCGGGGGGATTAGCTGCGGTGGGGGGGTTGTTGAGATCTGGGAAGGGAGGGGGAGATCTGGGCCGAGTGAGCTGGGGCGCGCGAGTACCGAAGACGAAGACGACTATCTCCCACGCTTCTTCTGCTCATCGGTTTGGTTTGGGAGAGAATTATATTTGTGGGGATTTGGAGGGGTTGGCTATGTTTGGTAAGGTTTGGGCAGATTCGAAATCAAATTAATTTGCAAAGAGAAATTTACGGAGCAGTACGCATTTTTGCGTGCCTTTTCCATTTTTAGCGCAAGTCAATGAATTCATTTTATATTCGTAGTATACTATAATGGGACAAATTTGGGTTGGATTTGCATATGGCCGGACAAGCTGCGGACGCAATGTCCTCCCCTTGCCCAGATGTGGCTTGTCAGCCACTCTCACAGAGGTCAGCACACCCCTCCTACACCCCACTTCCCGATATCTTCGTCCTCCGCCCCTTGCCGCCATGCGCTTCTGCCACCGCTAGCCCCGTCGACGCAGCCACAAGTCGGAGCAGGTCGATCGTCGGAGTAGCTCGGGTTAGTTCCCATCGTCGTAGTAGTTTGGGTCGTGCATCCTTCGCCGGTCGCGGCTCATCCCCGCATGTGACCCGCGTCGCTGACAACGTGTTGACTGTTTTCCCGGTTTGTTTGTGAGGTACAGAGCTCATATGAGCTTTTTACGGTAATATTGTTGCTCGAGGACTCGTTCGACGATGATAATTATTTTCTAGTTGCTTTACTTCTCATAAATGACCACGTTGAGAGGAAGCGGCCAAGATTCAAGAGCTCGGTAAAGGGACGCATGCTGCACTGGATTAGGCATCACCAAAAGCCCGCTCCACATCCTTCCTAGCACCATCTTGTTCTTTTGCAAACTTGGACCTCCTCTCTCATTGGGGATTGAAAATTGTCTTCTTAGTTGTATACCAATGAGGATATATACCATTATCTAGGTAGTATTGCTTGGTGTATTGGTGGCCACTGATCTCATAATTGACATCCAGAGAATTGCATTCCACAAGCCTAGAGAACACCATAGAGCGTAGAAGCATGTTGATGTCATTTTGAGAACCTGTCATGTCGAAAAAGAGTGCCAAATCCAGAGATATATCCACCTCACAGCACGTCGTAGCCACCCCAGCACAACACCATGTCTTCTCCTTGCGGCCAAGATCGGCAACAAACGGGCACTAGCAAGCTGGGCTGACGAATCGATCTAGGGAGGTCCCCGAACCCTAGTGCCCGGAATCTGAGCCTCCGTGACCCTACAACTAACACAGCATGACCGCCGTGCCTACCAAAATTGAACCACTGCCGACAAAGTAGGGGAGGACTCCCAACCGCTTTTCACCGACGAGCTTGCCGTTGCGACCCCAACCACTCTAGCTTACCCCCTTGCCACAAAAACCTTCCTGGCCACCTTTGTTAGCTAGGCCCGCTGCCGCCACGTCGGTGGGGAAGCCGACGTGTAGGGGCGGAGCTAGCGAAAAAAAGCCTGGTGCACACCCACATGATGATAGCGCAAATGAGCTTCATGGATACTTGTTGGGATGACTTTCAGTGAGAAATTTTGGTCCATGGTGTACAGTTCTTGTGCTAACCTGGTGCACAACGTCATTTTTTTGTCCCAATTGCTCACACCAAAAAATCGTACCCTGGTACATGTGCACGACGGAGAACCCATGTAGCTCCGCCCCTACTGACGTGGGTAGGGCTGGAATTAAAACTCGAAACTCGCGAGTTAAATGAGTAGCTCGCAACTCGGCTCGGCTCGGCTCGAACTCGTTGTTAAACGAGTCGAGCCGAGTTTTCATTTTGGACGGTAAACGAGTCGAGTTAAACGAGCCGAGTTACCGAGTACTCGTTTAGCTCGTTTAACTCGGTGAAAGTAGTAAATAGCTATATTTTTTATCTATACGACTAATTTTTCATGATTATTGTAGTTTATCGACTACAAATTACATGATGGTGTCATATTTTCATTGATTGTGGGGATGATTATGTCATACATACCCAAAACAATTAATAAAATATACATAAAAATTATGATTTTACATGTTGACAGTTTTAACGAGTTAAACGAGTCGAGCCGAGCAACTCGCGAGCTTAAGCGAGTCGAGCCGAGTTTTATTTCTGGACTTGATTGTTGAACGAGTCGAGCCGAGCTAACTCGTTAGTTGAACGAGTTTAAGCGAGCCGAGCCGAGCCGGCTCGGCTCGGCTCGAATTCCAGGCCTAGACGTGGGGAGGCTCTGGCGGCGCTAGGGTTCGCCTCCGATGTCGCACCCACGGGGGGATTTTATCTGATATTAATCATCTGCCAGTATAAGTTGTTTAAGGGGAAAACATCATATTGAGGATATACTACTAACAAAGTTGATTATTGTATTTTGAGCGCGTTCATTTTGAACGGTTCACGACAGATGAATGCATGAATTACAGTTAAAAATAAGGAGAGAGCGATACCTTGATACATTGTGTGATTGGACTTGTCAAAAGGAAAAGAGAATAAATTTGAACTCATATGTTAGATAATGCATTTTATAAGACCTTGACAATTAGAATCCCATGTCCAAAGAGCTCCATACAATTCTTTTTTAAAAGATACAATTTATCTGAGATTCCTATAAAAATCGTACAATAGGAATACAGAAATATCCTAAGAGCATCTCCAACAGAGGCGCTAAATATGGCGCACGCGGAAAAAACCGCCAGTTTAGCGTGCGCGGGGCCAAAAGCAGCGCTCTAACAGACGCAGTATAATCATGCGCACGGTAAAAAGGGGCCAGCGCGCTGAGAATAGATGCATCGCGCGCGGTGTATTTTGCGCACCCGCTCCAGTGCGCTGGGTGAAGAGAAATTGAGCGCACGAATCCAACTGCCGCCCTGAAACCTCTGGCGCGCCCGTCCTCCTCCCGCCCCCGCGCGGCCGCCGGCAAAATTCCTGCGATGGACGGTACCGCCGACATCCCCGCAACTCCTTCCTACAACCGCTACCCCTCGGCCGCCGGCGCCGCCACAAACCCTAGCGCGGGGTTGACCGGAACCGCACCAACCCCCAGCACCGCTATCGCGCGCGGCCTCTTCGTGGCACCCCGACTGAACTATGTCGTGTCGCCGCCGCCAGGCGCGAAGCCACGTGCCGGCGTCTCCAAGCGGCCGGTGGCCACGGCGGTGACGGCAGCCCAAAAGAAGGGGAAGGTGGACGACGTTGCTAGACGTCCGAGGAAGACCGCGCCTCCTCCCGCGACTTCGACCGCGCCTCCTGAAAGTGCATGGTTGCCCCATGTGTGGTTTTGGTAATTAATGACAATCTTTATGAACTAATGTTTGTATTGAGCTTCTTGTAGGTGTGTCCATGATACGTGTCAAATGTATCTATAATTTTTGATTGTTTCATGCCACTTTTATACCTTTGACACTTGTTTTCATACTAAGTTTATGATTTAATTTGATTAACCTATTAATAGTTGCAAAAGTGCACAATGTTCTTGTTTTACACTTTGATGTGTAGGAATCATTTGGAAATTGGCAAAAACGCAAAAGGAGCCTTGTTGGAGGTGAACTCTGACTTTCCTGAAATATGTCCTCCTCACAGATTTCAGAGATTGACAGTTTGAGACCAGAATACGACGTCAACTGAACATCAATTTGCCTGCAACGTTGTGGAAAATTTCCATAGCTTTCATTTAAGCCCAAGAACAGCCCAATCGGAGGTGTGGGAAATTTCCATAGCTTTCATACCCGTTTTATTCCTATAGTTTTATTTACTAGATAGAGCAAACGTTTGGTGTGCGTAGAGTTGTGTCAATGGTTGATAGAACTTGAGAGAATATTAATCCTACCTTTAGCTCCTCGTTGGGTTCGACACTCTTATTTATCGAAAAGTCTACAAACGATCCCCTACACTTGTGGGTTATCAGTCCATGTGCAATGCTTGATCTCCATTTGTTGGAATCAAGGCTAAGGGAAGAAGAGTATTTGTTGATCAAGGCTAAGTGCGAGTTGATCAACACTCAAGGCCATCTGAAGATATGCCGAAGAGTGCCTCTCCCATATTGGTGTATGGGAGCAATATGCGAGTCTTCACCGTGCGAAGCGCAAGTGGATTATGCGCAAGGCAAAGGTTTGTTCTTGATAGGTTTTCTATTTTACCGGTTTCGTGGTGTTAGTTGAGAGACCGGATTATAGGATAGATAGCCGTACTATCAAGAGGGGCTCTCGAGCGAGTATCTTGATTGTATCTTCATAGAGAGCACAAACCTTTGCATCCTTGCAATCATCTTTTGAGCTATGTGCTATGCTTTTATGCAATAATCTCGTTTGTATATTCATGACTTCCCTTTTGGACACTGTGGTCTCCCCTTCATCGACCATTTCATATGTGCAAGTTTCTTTGTTGATGTATATCATCAATGATTTGTCTACTTAGAAACCTATACATATGAGAGAGGTCACCTTTTAGTTGGTATCCTAATTCTTATGAGCTACCTTGATTTTTATCTATAATTCTTTGGTGGCTCCAATATTTGTTTCATGAGTGTCTATCTTAATTTTATTTGCATCTTTGCATACTCATGTATTTGTTGAGGATCTTTTACCTCATGCTTACCATGGTGAGTATGTTGATTCTTATTGGCTAAATGCTCTCACTAGCTTTTGGCATTTTCAATTGGTTTTAGTTTCCAATTGGTATCCCTAAGCTTGTGAACATACTCCTTTAAAGATCTTCCTTTTATCTCGGCTGGGCCTATCTTTTGTTGAATCTTTGAAAATTGGTATCTCCTGTAATGTCCCGGAGTTTTTCCGCAAATTATATTTGTTTGTTTTTCTTTTTGCATCATCATGACATCAGCATCATGCGCATCGCATATTTTTTGGGCAATAAAAACTATTTTTATTAAACCCTATTTTATTTTTCAAAAATTTGTCACAAAAGTTTTACCGAGACAGTCGTCTCCGTTTTTGAAAATTAAATTGCCAAATTAATTTGCAAAAGAAAAATAAATTTGAGAATTGCGAGAGAGCAGCCCAAACTGGCCCAAACCCACCTAGTCTCCAAACCCTAGGGTTTCCCCCTGGTCTTTTCTGTTCCTACCCCCTGCCTCTTACAGCCACCCTCCCCTTCTTTCTTCTTTTTGCAAACAAATCCCTCCACCTCGCAACTTGGTCCTTTTTCTTTTTTTTAGGCCCCTGCCCCTTTTCTTTTCCTTTCTTTTTCCTTCTCTCCCTCTCTCTCTCTGCCCCTGCCCGCATCCTCTCCCCGCGCCGGCGAGCGCCCGCGCGAGCCCGCCTCGCCCCGGCTCCACCAGGCCAGCCTCCTCCTCCGCTCTGCCTTGGCCGCCCGAGCCCGCCCGCCGTCCCCTGTCCACGCGTGCCTCCTCCCCTCCGGCTGGCCCGCCTCGCCCGCGTCCACCTCTGGCCACGCCGCCGCGCGTCGTCGCCTCCCCTGACCGCCTTCCCCTCCTGCTCCATCCCGCCATGGCCGCGGCCAGCTCCGGCCCGAGCTGGTCGCTGTCCTCGCCCCGGGATGTGTACCTCCTCTGCTCCCGTCGCCCGGCGGCTTCCCGAGCCCGGCTCGGCTCCATCCCGCGCCGACCGACGTCCCTCCGCGTTAGGTCGTCACCACCCGCTGCCTCGGGCTGTCGCCGCCTTTCCGGCCCAGCTTCTCCTTGTCCCGGTCGCCGTGGCCTTGTCCCCAACCTCCAACCCCTCCTGCTTGTGCCCGTACTGGTCTCCTGCTGCCGGCAAGCGCCGCACCGACCAGCTCCGTCTCCTCTGTGCCGGCCCCCTCGTGGTGGTCGTCTTCTGCTGCGGCCGTGGGTGATGCATGTGTGCAGCCCCGCTGCACGTTCCCGTGACCGGTGTCTGTGTTTTCGTCCCCGACGCCATGTGTTGTGCTTGGTGCTTTCCCGATGGCCGTTCCCGTCGTGTGTCTCCGTTCTCCGTCGTGAAGCATCGTGAAGCCGATCCCCGTTTCGTCGTGAAGCCGTTCCCGATGCCAAGATCTCCGTGGACCGACAAGTTCTCCGTGCCGTGAACCTGATGACGCTGCCAAGGACTGCCCCGACTTTGGAACGACAAGATCTACCCCGACCAGAACCCGCCAAGTTCTTCGCTCGTTGTCCGTTTGTGTCGGCCGCCTTCGTGCGCGTCCGTGAAGACCGAACTTCGACCATCATGAACCCCGTCGACCCCGAAGCCCGGAACGCCAAGGTCCGCCACGACGACGACCCGAGTACGACTACTTCCACGACGTCGACTACCTCGACTACTTCGACTCCGGATGAACGACTACTTCGGCTACTTCGACTACAACAACTACTTCGACTACTTCCTCTTCGAATCCGAAGATCCCCGAATCCGATGTGTGACCCCAACCCTAAACCTATACCATATATATTCGTATCTTATAAAATCATGCATCATTAATTAACATCAAACCTTTATCCATTTAGTCGAATTAAATGAACTACTTTAATTATGGGGTTTTGTCCGGTGCATCTATATTGTGCACCGATCCCATTTAAAATGTTTTGCCATGTGTTAGGAAATAAAATTGGATCACAATTAATTTGTCATGCATGCATTGCATCAACATGCCGCTTCTTTTGCCGTAGAGTAAAATGCATCTTTTGCGCTTCCAGTGTTCGTTGCTTCTTCGGGATAGGCCGTTGAGTTGATGTGAGTAACGACAGGTTCTGCTACCTCTACCGGAATGCAGGCAAGTGATACTCCCTTGCTATCTTTGCTTGTTTTCTGTCTCTTACTCGTCCTATCTTTTGTTCCTTGCTAGCCTTATGCCACGATGCTTGTGTCTCCATCCTATATGCATGTTTACCTTGCAGCCATGATATAGCCACACCCCCACATCCTATTAACCTGTTGTTTGTTTACCTTGTTGGCCTTGCGAGTCGTAGTGCATGCTTAGATGCTTTGCTTGAGTCCTGTTATCTCTTTTTCTATTCTTGTTGATAACATGATAGCTAGGCTCAACTAAAATGGTAATCTTTATTTTCTGTTGCGATGGGAATAACTTAATAAAGATAAGGCACCGGCGGAAGGCCAATCGTGGTGATTTGTTCTGCTAGTGTCGCCTAGGACCCGAGTTCTTTTCCGCTGATCCAAGACTGAGCGCACTAACCACATGTGGGAGTTCTATGGGCCTCCCCGCAATCTATTACCGGATCTTCAAACTTGTCCAGGATGCCACAAGTAGTTCGGGTGTTTCAGTAGGTCTTGCGGTACGTTCGTTCATCGAGTGTGGAAGGAGGGCAATCATATGAGTGTTCCTCCCGAAGCCGTCCTCACATCGGTTAGGCCCACCTCGAAGCTTCGGCCGGACTCTCAAGGTGGATCAGACCTAGCTAGGTGGCTCCCTGGACTTGTTTGTAGAGAAGGAAAGTATTGCGTCGAACGCTCCACCGATACACCTCTAAGCGAGTGTTTCGATGCATGTGGGTTCATTGGTGCATCCCTGCAGGGTGAAATCTTTTCGAAAATTCGTGTCCGCGGTTATGGACGACTTGGTGAAATGCGCTGGCTAATAAGATCATAGATAACTTGCACCTTATGATGATTATAACGTGACTAGTAAGATAGATCACTTAAATAATAACCCATAAAACTTGTCCACCGTGTGAGTTGCCCTGATTGCTTCCTCGCGGGTGGTTGATCGAGGGAGTAATACTTGGGCGGGTTTTTGATGTGGTGAGTAGTATAGTTGGTTTCTTATGCGCTCTCTTACCTTGTCTCTTTTAGACGAAAGTTGTAGCGTGTCTCTATAAGTTGTTAGTTCTGCTTGCCGCCGCTTCAATCGCTAACCCTCTTCCCCCGGAATTCAAGTTTTGATATCTTGTGAGTATTCCTTGCCAGTACTTCTACTAGTACTGACCCCTTCGGAGCTGCTATTCCAATGCGCGCAGCCGACAGGTTTGAAGTCTGACGACGTTAGTTTGGCAATCCCTCCGGCTTGGCCTGGGCAGGGATATGGTGCCTTCGTTTATCTTCAGGACTCTTAGTCCACATTTGTATTCTTGTCCGTAGTCGGACGTTATTCGCTTCCGTTGTTGTTTGGATCTTTATAATGTATCTTTTGTTCTTGACTCGGTGAGTCGTTGTTGTATATATGTTCTTTTGTGGGTTCCATCGAGAACTGTTGTAATGTTATCACAATTCCACCCGCATAACGTGTGTGTTGCGACGTGCACGTTATGCCTGGTGGGCATCCTTTAGGATCGTGATTATGCGGATTTGGCTGGAACGCTAAAATCTGCATAGTACCGATCTTGGGGCGTTACATCTCCTTATGGCTCAACCATATCTTTGGTGCAAGTGCTATGATTTGCTTTTGCTTTATGCACACTTGCACTCGTTGCGTGTTCTAGATGATTTTGGGGGAGTGAGGATTCCATATTTGTGCACTCCTCAATAGTGCATGAACATTGGGGAGCTTCTTCATTTTTATTTAGAACTCTTGTTTTGGATCTTTTGATTGCCTATCTCCTTTGTGGAGAGGTTTAGAATGATTTCATCTCTTTGCAATCTTTGGATCCTCAATATAGTTTGATTTCCTCTATCTATTCATCATTGTATATGTGAATTCGATTTCACTCATATCTTGAGAAATGCACACATTTTTTAGGAACTCATATTATATTGGCCTTCTAAATTTTTCCTCCCATTTCGGCAATCGATGCCAATGGGGGAGAAGTTTAGAGAGTTTAAGGGAATTTGGGTTTATGCTTTTGTTGCATTTGCCTTTAATGTGCTTGCATCCTTGCTTGTTTGTCTTGCAAGGATGCTATATTCTTTATATAAACCCTCTTAAAAAGGGATTGTCATCAATTACCAAAATGGGGGAGATTGAAAGTGCATGGTTGCCCCTATGTGTGGTCTTGATAATTAATGACAATCTCTATGGACTAATGTTTGTATTGAGCTTCTTGTAGGTGTGTCCATATGCAGTGCTTGATCTCCATTTGTTGGAATCAAGGCTAAGGGAAGAAGAGTATTTGTTGATCAAGGCTAAGTGCGAGTTGATCAACACTCAAGGCCATGTGAAGATATGCCGAAGAGTGCCTCTCCCATATTGGTGTATGGGGGAGCAATATGCGAGTCTTCACCGTGCGAAGCGCAAGTGGATTATGCGCAAGGCAAAGGTTTGTTCTTGATAGGTTTTCTATTTTACTGGTCTCGTGGTGTTAGTTGAGAGACCGGATTATAGGATAGATAGCCGTACTATCAAGAGGGGATCTCGAGCGAGTATCTTGATCGTATCGTCGTAGAGAGCACAAACCTTTGCATCCTTGCAATCATCTTTATTGGTTCTTATTTGGATCTTATCGTGGTGTGGTCTTGGTGCTTGTCGTGCTTGTCATGACAAGGCCAAGGTCACCGAAAAAGGTTTTCATATGTGTCTTATTTTGCGGTTTCGGTATTGGAAATTTTGCCGGTTCATCCGTGCGAAAGGTTTCTCTCTTCCATTTCTTTGCAAAATCTCCATTGCTTGTTTGCTACATTTCCAAGGGTAGCATTTGTCGTCCTTTTTCTGATAAAATTGGTTTCACGTCATTCGGACTTCATTTGCAAAAGATATAGCATTTCCAGTTTGCGAAAAAGAGTTTTTTTTACTTTCCCCATTTGTTTTTACATTATCTTGTTGTACTATGATGTTTTTCTGCATAATCTTGTAGTGCTCGTTGTGACGATTCCAACGAGTCCAAGATTATCGAAAACGGAGTTTGTTTGCAAAAGTTATTGCGTTTATTCCTCGAAACATTTTTTAGACAGAAAATAGAAAAAAAAAACCAGACTGGCCGGCCTGGCCGGCCCCAGGCCGGGACGAGGCCGGGACCTTCGGGTGGCCAGCCGGCCCAGCGCGCGCGGCTGCCGGCCCAGGCCGGGGCTCTCGGGTGGCTGATACGTCTCCGACGTATCTATAATTTCTTATGATCCATGCTTGTTTTCATACCTTTTGCTACATGTTTTGTTTACATCTTATAGCATTTTTATGCATTTTTGGAACTAACATATTAACAAGATGCCCCAGTGCCAGTTCCTATTTTCTGCTGTTTTTCTGTTTCAGAAAAGTACTTAAGGAAATATTCTCGGAATTGGACGGGACAAAAACCCAGGATCTTATAATTTCGTCACGCACACGGAGTCCAAAGGGGAGCCGAAGACGCACCAGAGGGCGACCACACCCTAGGGTGGCGCGGCCCACCTGTCTGCCGCGCCACCAGGTGGTGTGGCCCCCTCGGGCCTCCACCGACGCCGCCCTTTCGCCTATATAATCCCCCCGACGAGAAAACCCTAAGTACCGGATCAAAATTCCAGAAAAACATCCGTCGCCGCCGCCGTCGTCAACCCTAGTTCGGGAGGGTTCTGAAGCTCTCCCCGGCACCCTGCCGGAGAGGGGAATCATCGCCGGAGGGCTCTACACCACCATGCCCGCCTCCGGACAGATGTGTGAGTAGTTCATCCTTGGACTACGGGTCCATGCAGTAGCTAGATGGTAGTCTTCTCCTCTTGTGCTATCATGTTTAGATCTTGTGAGCTGCCTATCATGATCAAGATCATCTTATTGTAATGCTACATGTTGTGTTTGCTGGGATCCGATGAATAGAGAAGTACCTTGTGATGTTGATTATTGATATTATCATGTCTATGTTATTTGTGATCTTGCATGCTTTCCGGTACTTGTAATTGCCTTGATCAAGTAGTTGCTTGTATCTCCAAGAGGGAGTATTTATGCTATATAGTGGGTTCGGTCCCTGTGTGCCTTGGCTTGAGTGACAGAAACATATAAGGACGGGGGAGTGCCGTTGCTACTAGGGAGTAAACTTTATGCACAGTTCTTCATGCAATTGTCTGTTGCTTGCAACTTAATACTGGAGAGATTTTACGGTATGTTATCTCAAAGGTGGACTATTAGGCATAGGTGTATGCTTGGAACAGCTATCTATGTATTTTGTCGTAATGCCCAAAGCATCTCATATAGACATCATCATCCTCTGTATTATGCAATGTTCATGCATTGTCATGCATTCTCTATTCTGTCAATTGCCCAGCTGTAATTTGTTACCCAGCATGTGTAGTATTTTATTTATGGAGAAGACACCACTAGTGAACTGTGGACCCCGGTCTATTCTTTTACATCTGCAATTAAATCAACTGCTCTACTGCTTTCATTTACTACAAACAAGCTTCCTTCCACACATACATTTAATTCTTTGTATTTATGAGTTTGATGCTTCTTCTCTTGGAAATACTTGATGTTTACTTTCTGCGCCTAGCTGAAAGGCGTTAAAGAAAAGCGCTTATGGGAGACAACCATCATTTTATTTTCAGTATCTTTCTTTTATTTGAGTCAAGAAGATTGTTTACTTCTGTAGCAACTTCTTTGTATCTTTATTTTCTTGCAATGTTTGTGCCAAGTAAGGTATCTAGTAGAAAGTTTTTGCTATATTGGATTTCTGCACAGGAAACAGATTTCTGTCTGTCACCGTTAAATTCGTCATTTATTCCAAAAGCGACGAAATGCTTTGAGATTTTGTGTGCTGAATCTTCATATATGTATGAAACTTTTTCTAGTTCAGTGATTTTCGATTTGAGCAACTCTATTGCCTCGAAAAATTCGTCTTTACAGACTGTTCAGATTTTGACAGATTCTGCCTTTTATTGTGCATTGCTTCTTTTGCGATGTTTACTTGGATCTTTTTGATTCTTTGAGCATCAGTGGCTGTAGCTAATGTTATATTGAATTAAGGTGTGCTTGTGTCATAGTAGAACTTGTGAATTTTTGGTTTATGCACTAACCCTCTAATGAGAATTACTTTGAGTTTGATGTGGTGGAAGTTTTCAAGTAAGCAAAAGGGACGATATGATGAGATCAAGAAGAGTGAAAAGCCTAAGCTTGGGGATGCCCCGGTGGGTCATCCCCAGAAAATTCAAGAAGACTCAAGCATCTAAGCTTGGGGAAGACCAAGGCATCCCCTTCTTCATCGGCAAAACTATCAGGTCATCTCTAGTGATACTATATTTTTATTCCACTACATCTTATGCATTTTGCTTGGAGCGTCTGTTTTATTTTGAGTGTGTGTTTTAGTTTGCTTAATAAGTTGGATCCTAGCATTCTTGTGTGGGAGAGAGACACGCTCCGCTTTTTCATATGAATACTCTTGTGCTTCGCTTATATTCGTTGAGTATTCTTAGCTACTGTTTGTTTTCTAGTAAGCTCTCGCTTTTAGCATGTTATCTTGTTTAGGGCTGCTAGTTCTTTGTGTTAAGCTCTCTTGTGTTTCACTCTTATTTGTTAGAGAGTTGTTTTAGTTGCTTGGTTGATGTGTTAGATTGGAAAATGCTATGCTTGTGATAGTGGTATGAAATAGAGAAAAGCTGCATAGTCTTGTAGACCATTGTGTAGATAACTTGCTCCTCTTCAATTGTTTTGAGGTATTAAAATAACTAATGGTTAAAATATGTTGGTTAATGTTGTTAAGAGCTGATTAGTGAAGATGTGTTAGTAGAGCGTGGAGCCGTACTTTCTGAACTAAAAACAACTTAAGTCAATAGTGCTTTAGTGTCGTGATTTCCTCTTAGTTGAAAAGAAGTTTCTAATGGTATAGTTACTTGCAACGGTCGGGGAAGCCACGGGGCACTTGTGTCGCCGCCACGATCCCTCTCGGGGTGTCTCTAACCATTTGTAAAACTTTGATACTGTTAGTTGTTTGCAAATATACGACATGCTATGTGAGTTTTTGGTTTTTGGCACTTCCACCTCCATATTTTGCTAGTCTTTTCGGTGCTTTGCATTGCCCTTTTTCACATTGAGATTGGTGCATACTTCGCAAGTACATCCAACCCCGTGGGAGATCTTCATCTTGTTCTCCTACACATAAGCCAACTATCTTACTCAAAACAGCCACCATATCTACCTATCACCAAGCATTTCCATAGCTGTTCCGAGATACATTGCCATGCAACATCCATCATTTACATTACATGACTTTATGTCATTTTTACTTTCATTACCATATAGTAATTGCTTGACCATTTGATTAGTGTGATGCGTGGTTTTCCCACATGGTGTTACATCTTTTCCACACTACGCTCGGTCTTGCATACCACCATACACCATGTATTTGTCTTTGAGTTTTGAGTACACCAAAGTGTGATGATCATCTTGTAAAATAGAGTGTTGGCTCTACCTGTGAGCATATTGAAAGAGTCCAAGTGGCCAATCAAAAGAGTCCAAAAGAGAGCAATGAGAGAAATATAAAAGAGCCACAAAGGCCTCAAAAGCAAAAGCAAAAAAGAGAAAAAAGAAAAAAAAATATAAAATGAGAGAGGGGGCAACACTACTATCCTTTTATTCCACACTTGTGCTAGTAGCACGTACATCATTGTAGTGAGTTTTCATGCTTTATTAGTATAACTATGTGGGGACCAAATGTTATAGAACTTGGCTTGTATATTCCAACGATAGCCTCCTCAAGTGAGCTCTAGGTCTTCATGAGCAAGCAAGTTGTATGCACCCCCACTAGTTCCATTGGAGAGCTTCCATTCATATAGCTCTATGTGCATCCGTTGCATGGCAATCACTACTCCTCATTCAGTGTCTACTACGGGACTTCCTCTTGTCTTGTGGTTACCCTCTTGCAACTGTTTGAGCCTTTCTTTTTGGCCTTCCAAACCCCCATTATTATTCTCTTTTGCCATAACCTCATGGTGCCAAGCCTTCTTCTTGCTTGTATTAGTTGAGTGGACTACATAACAGTTGATAAGTTAAGTGGATGGATTAAGGACACTTGACTTGAGCTTGGCTATTTCTATTATTAACTGAATTTGATGCTTTGAAGATTGATTGACATTTTACATTGGAGACACAATTTACTATTCTTCTTTCTAAACCTTATGTATGGTTCCTAGTCCTCCAACACGCCGATTCATGAAAAGTTCTAGCTTCTTTAGCTAGCATTTGTTAATCATTGTTTGCTTAATGTCAACTATAGACAATTGTTTTGGATCACCTTATTCACATCATGTGTTTTGCATTACTATGTTGATCTAGATTGTGAGTTTGCATGTCTCCTAAGAAATTATTTGTTATCGTTCTACCTACTCGAGGACGAGTGAGAACTAAGCTTGGGGATTTTGATACGTCTCCGACGTATCTATAATTTCTTATGATCCATGCTTGTTTCCATACCTTTTGCTACATGTTTTGTTTACATCTTATAGCATTTTATGCATTTTTGGAACTAACATATTAACAAGATGCCCCAGTGCCAGTTCCTGTTTTCTGCTGTTTTTTCCATTTCAGAAAAGTACTTAAGGAAATATCTCGGAATTGGACGGGACAAAAACCCATGATCTTATAATTTCGTCACGCACACGGAGTCCAAAGGGGAGCCGAAGACGCACCATAGGGCGACCACACCCTAGGTGGCGCGGCCCACCTGTCCGCCCGCACCACCAGGTGGTGTGGCCCCCTCGGGCCTCCACCGACGGCCGCCCTTTCGCCTATATAATCCCCCCGACGAGAAACCCTAAGTACCGGATCAAAATTCCAGAAAAACATCCGTCGCCGCCGCTGTCGTCAACCCTAGTTTGGGAGGGTTCTGAAGCTCTCCCCGGCACCCTGCCGGAGAGGGGAATCATCACTGGAGGGCTCTACACCACCATGCCGCCTCCGGACAGATGTGTGAGTAGTTCATCCTTGGACTACGGGTCCATGCAGTAGCTAGATGGTAGTCTTCTCCTCTTGTGCTATCATGTTTAGATCTTGTGAGCTGGCTATCATGATCAAGATCATCTTATTGTAATGCTACATGTTGTGTTTGCTGGGATCCGATGAATAGAGAAGTACCTTGTGATGTTGATTATTGATATTATCATGTCTATGTTATTTGTGATCTTGCATGCTTTCCGGTACTTGTAATTGCCTTGATCAAGTAGTTGCTTGTATCTCCAAGAGGGAGTATTTATGCTATATAGTGGGTTCGGTCCCTGTGTGCCTTGGCTTGAGTGACAGAACATATAAGGACGGGGGAGTGCCGTTGCTACTAGGGAGTAAATTTTATGCACAGTTCTTCATGCAATTGTCTGTTGCTTGCAACTTAATACTGGAGAGATTTTACGGTATGTTATCTCAAAGGTGGACTATTTAGGCATAGGTGTATGCTTGGAACAGCTATCTATGTATTTTGTCGTAATGCCCAAAGCATCTCATATAGACATCATCATCCTCTGTATTATGCAATGTTCATGCATTGTCATGCATTCTCTATTCTGTCAATTGCCCAGCTGTAATTTGTTACCCAGCATGTGTAGTATTTTATTTATGGAGAAGACACCACTAGTGAACTGTGGACCCCCGGTCTATTCTTTTTACATCTGCAATTAAATCAACTGCTCTACTGCTTTCATTTACTGCAAACAAGCTTCCTTCCACACATACACTTAATCCTTTGTATTCAGCAAGGCCGGTGAGATTGACAACCTCACTGCTTCGTTGGGGCAAAGTAGTTTGATTGTGTTCTGCAGGTTCCACTGTCTCCCCTGCAACAGCTCTTTTTCTGGCGCCATTGCAGTTGTGGACAACCTTCTGAAGCATTTCTCACTCCTACTGGTTCGATAACCTTGGTTTCTAACTGAGGGAAAACTTGCTGCTGTGCTCCTCAAACCTTCCTCTTGGGGTGCCCAACGAAGCGTGATTGATTAACACCTCTCGCGCTATCAGTGGCCTCCCGACCTTCCCTCGCGCGGGCCGGACCAAGGCCGGGCCTGAGGCCGGCTTCCCAGTGCGTTGCCCCGTTGTGCTGCATTCGTTCATTGCCCGTGAGATTCCCGGCCGGCCTGGCCGGGCTGCCGCCGGCCCCCAGGCCGGGTCTCGGGATGGGCTCCTTTTGCCCCCAACGGCCACATTTTTGTGGCCCCTATAAAAAGGGCTTCTTCCCCATTTTTGCTGCTAAGCTCTTTTTCCTCTCTCTCCTCCATTGTTGCACATTTTGAGAGCTCGATTCCTACACTTCCCTCTAATGATTCTTGCCTATTTTTAGGGAAACAAGAAAGGAGATCTAGATCAACCATTCCACCAATCCATTCCTCCTCTAAGTGAGGGGAACCTAGTTGATCTAGATTTTGGAGTTCTTGGTGTTTCTCCTCTTTGTTCTTCCTCTTAAATCCCTCCATAGCATTAGTTGCTTTGGTTGGATTTCGGAGAGAAGGATTTGACCACTTAGTGTGTTCTTGCCATTGCATTTGGTGCATCGGTTTGTGCTCTCCACGGTGATTCGTGGGATTGAAGTTCGAGAAGCTTGTTACTCTTGGGTGCATTGTGTTCCCGAGAGCTTGTGCCTCTTGGGTGCATTGTGTACCCTAGACGGTTGGTGGTGCCGCGAAGACTTCGAGTTGTGAAGCTTCGGGCAAGGTTTGGGAGCACCCGATTGAGTTGTGGGTGTGTGCCCCAAGATCGTTGTAAAGGCTCCGGATTCCGCCTTGAAGGATTCCGATAGTGGAAGGTGAACCTAACCCTAGGGGTGAGGTTCATCGGAGAATAGAGTGAGGCCTTTGTGGCGTCTTGAGTAGGCCTCTTGTGGCGAGCTCACACCCCTCCAACGAGACGTACTCCCTTAACAAGGAGGAACTCGGGAATACATCCTCGTCTCCGCGTGCCTCGATTATTTATATACCCAAGTTCTTTACTTATGCAATTTACATTGTGATAGCCTTTGTGCTTGATGTCATATATATTGCTATCACCTTGTTGTTATATTGCTTAGCATAAGTTGTTGGTGCACATAGGTGAACCTAGTATATTAGGTTGTTGTCTTGTTAATTTAAACACCTAGTTTTATTCCGTAATTATCAAGCCTTAAACCGGAAAAGTTTTAATCGCCTATTCACCCCCCCTCTAGGCGACATCGTTTGTTCTTTCAATTGGTATCAGAGCCTCGACTCTATTTTTGGGCTTTACCGGCTAGAGAGTAAAGATGTCGTTTAGAGAATTAGTGCACGATCCCATTTTTATATTCGATGGCACAAATTTTAATGTTTGGAAAACTCATATGCTTAGTCACTTACGGGTCTTGGACCCCAATATTGAGCATATCTTAGATATAGGTTTTTCTCCTCCAAAGGATTACGAAAGTATGACTTTAGAGGATGAGAAAAACTTATATCTAGATGCTCTAGCTTCTAAGGCTGGTGCCAACGCGGGCGGTAAGGGAGGCGATACCGCCCGGGTCGGGGCGGGAGGCGGGACGGCAGCGGGGGGCGATGGATCCATCGCCCGGCGGTAGCGGGCGCTACCGCCCCGCTGTCGCCCGCGTTGGCGGCGAGAGGGCGGCGGGAGTGGGGCGGTAGGGAGGCGACGCGATGGCGGGCGGGAGTCGGGCGGGAGGCGGGCGAGAGGGGGGCGGGAGGCGGGCGAGAAGGAGGCGGTAGCCGCAACGGCTAGCTGACGTGGCGAGCTGTGATTCGTCCACGTCAGCTAGCCGTTGAAGTATCCGTTGCAGCCTCCAAAAATTCGAAAAAAATGTCAAAAAACTCCAAATTTCATCCCCAACCCCCTATAAATACCCCCCCACCCCCTCACTCAGTTCACACCCCACTTCATCTCCTCCACTCTCCATTTCCACTCCTCTCGACGCCATGTCTTCGTGCAGCAGCAATTCGAGCGAAGGAATGGAGGGTGATATGATCGATGCATTCGAGGCGGAGTATGAGGAGGCGATGCTCAACCTCGAGGCGGAGTCAAGCCAGACGCGACGCCATCGAGAGTACATCAGGCGTGATCGTCTGGGTGCCCACGATCGGCTCTACGACAACTACTTCGCCGACAACTGTACTTATCCTCCGAACTTCTTTCGGCGAAGGTATCGGATGAGGCGACACCTTTTTCTACGCATTGTGGATAGATTGGGTGAATACTCTCCGTATTTCACCCAAAGAGTTGATGCTCTCAACCGTCAAGGTTTCTCCCCCCTACAAAAGTGTACTGCGGCTTTGCGCTTATTAGCTTATGGAGCCGCTGCAGATACGATAGATGAGTGGCTTAAGCTAGCTAGACAAACTTCAGCAGAATGTCTAGAGAGATTCTGTGAAGGCATCATTCACTGTTACAGGGATGAGTTTTGCCGTCGACCAAATGTCGCGGATATTCAGCGTCTCCTAGCGAAAGCCGAGGAGCGTGGCTTTCCGGGAATGCTAGGGAGCATCGATTGCATGCATTGGCAGTGGAGGAACTGCCCAGTTGCGCATGCCGGTCAATTCACAAGGGGAGATATCAAACACCCTACCATAATCTTAGAAGCCGTTGCGTCGTATGATCGTTGGATCTGGCATGCATTTTTTGGAGTGGCCGGGTCCAACAACGACATCAACGTACTCAATCAGTCGCCGTTGTTCACTGATGTGCTTAGGGGAGAAGCACCCATAGTGAACTTCACGGTGAATGGACATGAGTACAACAGGGGTTACTACCTTGCCGACGGCATCTACCCCTCCTGGCCGGTGTTCATGAAATGTGTTACTCTTCCACAAAGTGACGAGCATCGGCTATTCACAAAAGCTCAATAAGCTTGGCGCAAAGATGTCGAGTGTGCCTTTGGAGTGCTCAAGTCTAGGTTCAACATTATAGCAGTTCCCGGGCGCTCCTACTCGAAGCGTACTCTTGGGTTGATCATGCGTGCATGTGTCATTCTGCACAACATGATCATCGACGATGAGCGTGGTACCAATTTGGACCACATCTATGAGACAGTTGATTCCAATGTCGGCCCGGCGATACACAACAATGCACCGCCAAGCCTAGCAGCCAGGATTCAGATGGACACCGAAATGAGGGACTCACCGATGTATACACAGCTCCAGCAAGATTTGATTGAGCATGTGTGGGCAAAAAGTAATGCCTAGATTATGTAATTTTTTCAATTTATTATGTAAATTTTTCAATTTATTATGTAATTTTTTTTAACTTATTATGCAATTTTATTAATTATTATGTAATCGGTAACATTTTTAATTGAATAAAATAATTTTCTTACATTATTTTAAATGTCTAAAGAAAAGAGAGTGAAATAACTTAATCTGAAAAAGAAATGCTGATGTGGAGGAGAGAGAAGTGAGAGCTGCCACTATAGCCCGTGCACTGGCACCGTGGGGTGAGAGTGTGGTGAGAGTGGGGTGAGAGTGGAGGAAAAAGCTGACGTGGCATCACTATCACGGGCGCTATCTAGTGGTGCACTGGCACCAGCCTAATGACTTTTGCAAATTTTTGAGTGTTGTAGTTTTTGAGTCAATCATGCCTCTCCGGAACGCTCATGATTTGTGGACAAAGCTTCAAGATAAATACGGCAAGTCCATGACTATTGAGGATGATTGGTCTCCCTCCACCTCCGGGCGTAATGAGTTCTCAACTCCGTCTACTTCACCAAAATGTGGTAAGCCACAAACTAATGTGATGGTGGGTAGTGATAGGTTGTGCAATATTGATAGTGAGCTCATTATTGATGATCTTTTATCTCTATCTTGTTGCAATGCCTCATCCTTGGACCTAAACACACATAGCATTATAAATGTCATACATGCTAGTGTTGATAGTCCTTGCACATCATCCAAAAATTGCTTGGATAAATCTCATGATGATATGCTTCCCTTTTCTTGTGGCCATGATAAAAATGCTTGTGTTCCCTCTAACTCTTGTATTAATAATAATGTAGAGGAAACCCAATTAGCTATGGAACAAGATGTGAACGTGAGTAGTTCAAAAGTTAATTGTTCTTCTTCATCAACCATCTTTTGTCTTATGGCTAAATCTTCTAGTAATGATAATAATGATGAATCCTTTCATAAGAAAGGTCTAATAATTCTTAATGCCCTTCCTAAAAAATAAAAATGCTCATGCTATACTCTTTGAAATTATGGAAACCTTAATTGATTGTGGGCTTACTATTAAGGCTTTGGAAGCGATCCTTGTGGAAAAAGGGAATATTGAAAGAGAGGATGCTATGGAAAAGGCATCGCTAGAGGATGCCCTTGAGGAAGAGCAAGAGACTCGGGCTTCTCTTGAGGAGAAACTCGAATCTTTTGAGGAGCTTAATAATGAAATTATTGCTAACCTCACTAAGGAACGTGACCATGCTCATGCTAAATATAAAGTCACGAAAAAGGAAAATGCTAGCTTTAAGGAATAGCTTGCCAAGTTGTCTTCTTCCATTCCTAATGTTAATGGTGCTTGTGCTACTAACTCCACTTCTTGTGAAGCATCTATTTTGAAGGAGAATGTTGAGCTAAGGGCTCAACTTGAGTTGCTAACTAGCAAGTATGGGAAATTGGAAGAAAGTCATGAAAAGCTCTCTAGCTCTAATGATGATCTTCTAGCAACCCATGCTAGTCTAAAGTTAGCTCATGAGGCCATCACTACAAAGGTAACATCTTGTGAGTCTCATGTTGATAATAGCACAACTTTAACTAAAAATGCTATATTGCCATGTGCTAGTCCTAGTAGTTCATCCACTCAAAATGTTGGTACATCATGTGATGAATTACTTTCCTTGCCTTGTTGCTCTGACAATGATGCTTCTACCTGTGTAGAGGAAAGAAATGAGCACAAGGTCCAAGCCACTTCTATGAAGAAAGGCTTGGAAAAGCATCATGAAGGGAAGAGTGCACTTGACAACATGTTGAGTGTGCAACAATCCCCCAATGACAAGATTGGACTTGGATTCAACTCCAACAAAAAGAACAAGTCCAAGATTGATCAGAAAGGCTAAGTACAAGTCAAGAATCCGACCAAGATCATTTGCTTCAAGTGCAAGCTCGAAGGGCACCATGTTCGGGATTGCCCAATGAAGAAGAAGTCTCTTAGTGAGAAGCAACTAGGGAAGCGACCTCTTGTTCAATCTCATGCTCAACCACGAGTTGAACAACGGCCACCTTCTAAGAAGACTCAAGTCAATGTTGCTCAAGTTGAGGAGCCTATTAAGAAAAAAGAGAAGAGTCGACGTTTCTACCTTTGCCGTGAAAAGGGTCACTTTGCTTCTTCATGCACTATCGGTAACCTATCCAACCCCATCTTAATTGATGATGCTTATTCACTTATAAAGGATAGAGTTGGCAATGTGTTTGCCAAATATGTGGGAACTCAAAGTGGTGTCAAGAAAAGTACCATTTGGGTTGCCAAGCCTATTGTGACTAACCTCTTAGGACCCAACTTGGTTGGGGACCAATAAGCTTAAACGTGATCAATAGGTTGTGGTGGAGGACATTGGAGACTTGGCTACCTTTGAAGAATTAAGGGATCTTCATGGTTATATTTCCTCAAGCCAAGTCAATTGAAATATATTGCTCTATCTCATATCCAATGCTTCCTCCTTGCGGTAACTTGTATTTAATTCATATATACATTGAAAGTTGCTTGCTCCCTTGCATGTGTTAGTTTTGTTCCTATCATGTACTTGTATATGTTGTGCCTAGTACTTACCTTGAGCAATCAAGTTTGTGTATGTTAATTTACGCATCATATATGTGTAAACTTTGTGTTGAGCTTTATTGGATCTTGTGTGGATTTCATTTGGCTCTTTTGAGATATTAATGGACCATCCCATTTTGGGGGAGTGATATGCTTTGTGCACTTCACAATCCTAAAAATGTGTGTACATGAGGCACACCACCTAGTGTTGATATTTCAATATTATCTAGTTACTACGTGGTATGTCATATTCATGAGAAATTCAAATCCTACAATGTCCATTAATTTCTCTAGTTAGTTTTTATTTGCCTCTTGCTTAAATAAAATGTTTATCACATTATGGGGGAGTAATAAGCTATGTGTATATTACAATCCCATAAAATGTGAACATTTGAGGTTTGCCACTTAGATTTGATATTGTAAATTATCTTATTCCTATGTGGCATGTTTGCTCGAACAAGTTCCAATTATCATTTTGGTTATCCTTTGGTTCTTGTTTGTGTGAGTTTGCTTGGTATGGTTTTTCTCCAATATGCATTTCTATATATTTTTTGAGAAACTATTTGTTCCATGTTATTCTAACCATGGCATTGCCGGTTGGTTTGAATAGTTGGAACTACCAACAAACTTTATTAAAATATGGTGTTTTATTTCTTATCCCTTGCCATATGTTTTATCTTGTGAGGATGACCTTGTATATCTCTACTCACCGGGAAAATATTTCCTTATACTCATTGTCCTTGGACAATTGATATTCAAATTTGTGGTAGAATATTTTTGTTCATCCTCATATTGGCTCTTGCGTTCAATTGCCCTATTTATCGCCAAGTGTTTTTGTTTTACTCCCATTGCCTTCCTTGCCTCTTGCATGGATCCCAATTTTCAATTGGTAGTGTTTAGTGTTGTAAATAAGATATGGAGAGTAATGATCCCTTGTACGTGCATTTTGTATTCAAATACAAATATCAAAGATAATGCATGAATCTTGGGGGGAGCATTCCTTTTTATTTAGAACACTATCCTATCTATCAATATTTGATCCTTTCAATTGGCATTTGATTTTTTATCTTATACTTTGGTGCCATCAATTGGTATCACTTGGAATTTGATATCTCCTCCATAGATATTTGTTTCAATTGATACTTATTGTGAGAGTTTTGATACCTTATTTCTTTATTTTACTTTACTTGATTTCGGTCAAGTATTATCCTCTTCTTGGTATCTTTTCTCCTAGTTGGTATCTTATTTTCAATTGGTGTCTTATCAATCATGTGTTGTTTTGATTCAATTCCTATTGATATCACACTTCATGTGTTGATGTGTTTTGGAATCAATCATATGTTGATTTGATTTTTTCCTCAATCATGTGTTGATTTGGATTTTGGTATAATTTGGACAACCTTTTTGTGTCACACTTTGGTGTGCTCTCTTCTTGGTTTACTTGGTGTTTTCGTCCAAATTATATCTTGTTTGGTTCTTGAAAGACTTTGCATGTATATTCTATAATATATATATATTATATGGCATGTTTGTCTTTGTAATTCCAATATATAGGGGTGATACCCACAAGTATAGGGGATCGTTGAAATGTTCAATGTGTAAGTATAGTATCGATCCCACGAGGAGTAGAAGGTATAAGTATGTATCCTCTCAAATAAGAGTGTCACTTCTCTTATTATCTATGCACTAGACAAACTAAAATGTTTAAATGATGCAAGTGTTTTTGAGTTTTTTTGTGTGTAGAGTTTGCAATAAAGTAAAAAGCTGAAAATAAAATATGACAAGTAAAAGCTCTCAAAGAGAGAAAGCCCAATCCTATATGCAGCAAGAGGACAAGCTCAAGTGTGTGTTTCTTATAAGTAAAAAATGTTCCCAAGGGCTACCTAGACTTCATGGCATAAATATTTCTAGAACAACAAGGTAAATATTTTGTCAAGTTTTAATCTTCTTTGGATGGAGCCATAATTAGGTAAATCTAAATAAATAAACTAAACCCCTTATGATGGTTCTTATGGCCAAATAAATGACTGCACAAGAGTTATTAAGACATAGAGTCCCACCATAGCCTTAAACTCTAAGGTCCCTGATACTAATGCCCTCATAATGCAACTTCATGATTCGGTCTCAGGTTTACTTGTCCTCCTAAGTCTCCCTCAATTCATTACACCACGGTGCTCTCCTATGAGCCCATATAGGTGAAGTGATGTGCAGTCGACGTTCGCACAACACCATCATAGAATTACATCAAAGATAAAAACTAGACAAAATAGCAACACATGTCATATAAAAATCATTGCCAATTCATCCTAAGCCCCCAGGAACATGAGAGAACTACTCACAACGCAAATACATGATATGATTCAATGGTATAAGTGATACAACACAATCTGAAAATATGATCTCACCCCCAAAAAATGACAAGTAGCCAATCATACACAGGTAGAATAGCACTTAAACCATAGCTAGGGTTCAAACAACCTCAAACTATGAGGGGGATGAAGTGGATCACGGAGATGGTGATAGAGATGGTGCTGGTCTTGACGGTGGTGTTGATGGAGACTCCGGAGGGGAGATGGAGGAGCCTTCCGGAGGTGATTCCGGCGGCGTTTCCCCCCTCCGATCTTCTCCGATGGCAGCCTTCTGTCTCCTGTTTCTTGGTTTTGTGTTTCTTCACCGCCTCCTTCTGGAAAACGTCGGGGGACTATTTTTATAGTCGTTTTTAGGTCAAAAGGAAGCTTCGGGGAAAAAGATCGACGACAATGGGGCCATGAGGGCCAAATTGGTGGGTCCCACGCGGCCAAGAAATCTGGCCGCGTGGGCCCCCCTCTTTTGGCCTTTGGGCTTCCACTTTTTTGCATCCTTCGCTCCTATGCTTTCTTCCTTCTAAAAAATGATGCTCGTAAATTTTCAGGTCATTTGGACGTCGTTTGGGTCCCTAAAACATCAAAATATAGAAAATAGGGTTTTCTGCCAGTGCAGGGTTAATTCCAGAAAAATAGGAAAACTATGAAATCTTCCCAAAATCATTATAAAACAATGATATAACCCTTATATGATGCAAATATGATTGGAATATAAGTAATATAATGCAAAGTTCATGTATGCATTTTACATGCATCAACATCCCCAAGCTTAACCTATACTCGTCCTCGAGTATGAAGGTGATAAAACTAGCATGGACTTTGCATTTTAAGACTATCAATGGATATCAAAGATGATTACTATTGCCACATAAAGTCAAATGATTCATTTTTTTAAAGGAGTAGCAATATGTAAGATAGATTATAAAGTGATATCAATTACTCAATGCAAGGATGTTCAATGATAATTCACAAAGTGTAACATAGAAGAAAGTACTATGGACCAAATGTATGCATAATGAAAAGTAAAAACATCCTATAATGGTCATAGAGTACTCTTATAAAACTGAATATAAAAGGTGGACACTTTGGATAGATATCTATGAGTAGAGGTAAAAACATGAACAAGTTTCATCTAACTTCCAAATACTTCTACTTAAGTTAATGTTTGCAATGTGGTATTCATTGGTATCAAGCTCTCATTACCCCTTATCATAGCATATTGAATGATTAAAGTTTAAAGTGAAAGCAAATATGAGTAGTGTGCGTGACAAAGAAATGGTTGAGAGTTTCATGCCCCTTGAATATGAGTACCTACACCATGGTGTTACTCAACTTGGGATACAAAGCAAGTTCAAGCAAAAGCATTGTATAATAGCGTCATTAAGAGGGTCAACTGGGGTACCTCTTGTCCCAGGACATGGAACAAGCCCATGTCAAAATGACAAGACAAACAAACATAAGGAACAATCTCAACACCCTTTTTATTTACTATTGGTATAGCTTTTTATTGTGAGGTGTATCACTGAAGGTTCACATAGCATGTAAGTAAATTTCCACCATGACAGCATGGCTTAGATTAGCGGCCCAGGTATCTCTCTCTAGCCATTTATACAACTACTTAAACCTACTAAATTTCCACATTTATTTGGAACCATGATAAGCATCCATAAACAAAAGTACATGATATCAACTAAATATAATTTAGTGCAATGTTGAAAGCTTGCCACGTGATAGCACATTTGGGCTAACTAGCAACCAAGACTCTTGTCAAACTCACAACTTAATAATTTTAATCACAATGGTTCATGTGTATTAAGTGCAATAGTAAGGTGTGAGAGCTATTTAACCAAATTTCTCCCATAACAATCAATAACATAAGCATTTTAATTCAGAGGTATAGATAATACAAAGTAACATGATAAACATACTCGGAATAGCATAAAGCTAATAGGTAGATATGGTGGACTCAATGGAAAAACTTTGGTTGAAGGTGTTGGAAAACAAGTTTTTACTTGTTGGAATTTTTGGGCTAGCAAAAGGGAGAAAGTTGACCGTCTAAATGCATGCACAAGTGTCCATAGAATTAACCAATCCATGTTAAACAAAGTAAAGTAACATTCAGCATCAAAACATGAATAAGAGATGGCTCTTGATAAAACACTTGCAAATTAACACTCATTAAAAAGCACATGAATCATGCAACTATATGTATCTTTTTAAATCAACTTAAACATCCCTATCCCAATATTTTTAATAGCATCCAACTTTATTCAACCCAAACTTTCAGTAGCTCTCTAATATATAAATGATAGTGGTGGTCTAAAAAAAAAAAACTAAACTAACATAACAAGCAAACAAAAGACGCTCCAAGTTTATGCGATAAAGTGTATTGATCGAAAAACAGAAGTTAGACATGTGCAAACCGAGAATATGTAGGTCCAGTGGGGCTGTCTTCACATCCCCAAGCTTATGGTCTTCACCATCCTTGGATAGCTCTTGGTGCATCTCCTCTAATCCCTGTGAAAAAACTTCAAAACTTTGTTTCTCCCATTTCTATTCTGTGGGGTGACATTAGTAGTGATAGATAAATGCATTACTTGCTGCATATAATCCTTAGAAAAAAATTCATATGAATGTCCAGAGAGTGTATAATGTTGTATGCCTACTTATAAACTTAATTGGATCAACAAGATTCAGGTTTAAAAGTTCAAAGAATGCATCAAACAATATGGGACAGAATCTATCCAGAAAATTAGTAGCAACGAAACGCATTTTTCTACCCGACTTAAACATGTCTAAAAATTCTGAAAAGATTCAGCCATACAGAGGATGAAAATTTGCAATTACAGTAAAAATATGAGCTCATTCAGAGTTATATCTTAGGAATGAAAAATTATACCATGCACAGATTTGTGCTGAAATAAAATCTCCGAATGCAAATAGCAACTTTTTCATACCAAAATAGGTAAAACTTGGCACTTTATTAATAATTCTAAAAACTAAGATAAAAACTAAGTCTCTTGTTACAGCAAGAGGACACAAAGAAAATAAAAAATGAAAACAACCGGGTTGCCTCCCGTAAAGCGCTTCCTTTATAGCCATATAGCTAGGCTTCTTACTTGTTATCAAGATGGTTGGAGTGAGGTGGCTTGGCATCCCCAAGCTTAAATTATTGTACTTTTTTGATATATTTAGGGTGAGCCTAGGGGTAACATCCCCAAGATTGAGTGGTTGTCCCTCTTGAACTTTGTTTATCACCCTCAACTCTTCCACTTGAAAAATTCTCTTTACACAAAACTCAACATAAAACTTGATTAGAGGGGTTAGTGTCTCCATAAATGAAATCCTCATAGGTACAACAAAAACATATCATGAGTTGATTCTACACATTAGCTAATATTACTATGGTTGTGTATTGCTCTTTGATCAATAGAACCACACAAAACACAAGTAATGAGAGTAATGCAAAATAAAGACAGAATCTGTCAAAAACTGGACAGCTCGTAAAGAGTGAATTTTCAGAGGCACTTACGTTGCTCAAATCATAAAACTTTGAACTAATGAAATGTGTATTAATAACTGAATATTTCTGTCGTAAAATATCAATTCAAAAATCTTCTTCTGTGATTTTATACATATTTCACAGTGAAGCTCAGGAATCTGTTTTCTGGACAGCAAATCGCTATTGTTTAATCCTACCTCTGAAAAGAGGTTATTCTTGCCATTAAGATGAAAAATAAGATACAAAGGTGATGTTAAAGTAGTAAACAAGCACCTTGAATCAAAAATCAAAAATCAAACTGAAGAAATAAAAAAGAAGCAAAAGGAACCAAGAAAATTCAAGAGAAACAAACAAAGAAGAAAGAAAATATTTTTGTTGTTTTTGATTCAGCAAAAAGGAAAAAGAAGAAGCAAATATATACAACATAAAACACACTTTTTATTTGGTTTTAGATTTGGGAAAAGTTTTAATGATAGATACTTTGCAACGGTTCCATTGGCATGAACAACACATGTTCAAGGTCGACCCCAACATCTCCATTACTCATCCTTCTCATTTACTTTCCCAAATTTTATAGAAAGTGAAAATCTTAAACTAATTGTTAGAAAAAAGTAGGTAAAGTTATTTTGCAAGTTCTCAAGATATAAAGGTGTGCCCAAACTGAATAGGAAATAAAAGCATAAAGAGAACACCACAAAACATCAAACCATTAACTTTTAATTCTAACTCTTTTCCTATGCATTGACATTTTATATATGAATAAATAACAACAATATTGTGGTAACCAATGCATGTAATGATCAGTAGATTGCATTTTAAATAACATAGAAACATAAAGATAAGTCTTTCTTCCTCTCTCAAAATAGTTACAAGTAGTGGAAGCAAATGTGATAAAACAAATATTAGATTGGTGCAACTTTGCAAACTTAGGGACATGTAGAGGATTATTAAAACTATCATGTGATCTATTAGTATGTTTTCCTCTCTCAAAATAATTGCAAGAAGCACCATAAACATGATGGTTATGGGTGAAATGGTTATTAGTGCAAGATGATTTCAGCCCACATAAGTACTTTTCAACATATAAAAGCTTCTCCTCCATGGTGTGAATAGGAGAGTTCAGAAATAAAGTAGGACTCTCATGAGTGAGAGTATTATCACAAGCAGCAAGTATATCATTTTATCCTCACATAATTTGGTAACAAGTTCTAAACATGGAGGATTATCAAGCAAAATAGGACCATCATCTAGAGCATTATCATAAAACATGTCTAAACCATACTCCTCATCATTTTTAAAATTATTATCAATAATGTTCTCATTAGGCATAGGTTGATAGTCCTCCTCATCATCAGAATCATAAAAGCAAAGTTTATCATCAACAAAATTTTGAGTGTTACCCTCATCCATAGGTGGTGAAGGTGGAAGTTTCCTCTCTTCATTCTCTAGTTGTTCACTATTTCCATCATCTTCTTGGTCTTCATTGTCCTCCTCTTGGGGCTGCATGTGCATTCCCAAGCTTAGGCTTTTGTCATCTTCTTCCTGCAAAATATTAGAGCTTTCTTGGGCAGCTCTCTTTCTTGTGTCAACAACATAGATGTTTTCATCAAATTCAATTATGCAGAGATCAAGGAGATTGGCAATAAAAACTTTAAATTGAGAAGCTAAAGGGCAGGTTTCATGTTCATCAATGAAGGTGTATAATTCATAGCCTGCCATAAAAATAACAAATTTCTCTACTTCTTCCATCCCTAAATGAGCATAATTCCCTGTATGATAAGTGGCAATAACATGTTCTTTATTGGAAGGGCATTGGAATTCAAAGTGTCTAAAGTATTCAGAGCAACAAGTTTCTTCCTTATGATAATTAAGCAGCCTACTAGCAATTTCATTTAGAAGCTCTATGAAGCCTCCTAATCTTTTCCCTTCATATGATTCTCTATATTCATTGGCAATCTTAGCAGCTATCATGGCGTTTTTATAACAGTTTTCCATTTTCTATTTTTTTTGGGTTTTTGATATATGGATAAAATGTATGCAAAGCTGAACGTAAATCTAAGAAAAACTCACAACCAAACAAGTTAAAGAGGAAAACCTCCCCAAGCTTAGATGATTGCAAGATGTAAAACAAACAAAAAGAAATGCAGAACTGAAAATAAATATCTAGTGCAAAGAAGAATAAAAACTTAAGCACTACACTCCCCGGCAACGGCGCCAGAAAATGTCTTGATACCCACAAGTATAGGGGATCGTTGAAATGTTCAATGTGTAAGTATAGTATCGACCCCACGAGGAGTAGAAGGTATAAGTATGTATCCTCTCAAATAAGAGTGTCACTTCTCTTATTATCTATGCACTAGACAAACTAAAATGTTTAAATGATGCAAGTGTTTTTGGGTTTTTTTTTTGTGTAGAGTTTGCAATAAAGTAAAAAGCTGAAAATAAAATATGACAAGTAAAAGCTCTCAAAGAGAGAAAGCCCAATCCTCTATGCATCAAGAGGACAAGCTTAAGTGTGTATTTCTTATAAGTGGAAAACGTTCCCAAGGGCTACCTAGACTTCATGGCATAAATATTTCTAGAACAACAAGGTAAACATTTTGTCAAGTTTTAATCTTCTTTGGACGGAGCCATAATTAGGTAAAGCTAAATAAATAAACTAAACCCCCTTATGATGGTTCTTATGGCCAAATAAATGACTACACAAGAGTTATTAAGACATAGAGTCCCACCATAGCCTTAAACTCTAAGGTCCCCGATACTAATGCCCTCATAATGCAACTTCATGATTCGGTCTCAGGTTTACTTGTCCTCCTAAGTCTTCCTCAATTCATTACACCACGGTGCTCTCCTATGAGCCCATATATGTCTATGCTTGCTACCAATCAGTATAATATTGATCCCAATAACGTTCCACTTGCTTCATTAATTGCCCAAGAAAAGTATCAAGTTGATGTTAATTTTCTTAATAGAAACAACTTCAACAATAATGCTTATCGAAATAATTTTGGTAGTAACAACTATAAGCATTATCCTTCCAATAATGGAAACTTTTATGGTAAAACCTATGATCAAGGAATTAGTAATAGTAGATTGGATGAAATAGAGAGGTCTACCAAAAAATTCATGCATGAACAATACGAACAAAATAAAATTTTCTCTAGGCAGATGAATGAGAATTCTTTTATATTAAAAAATATAAATGATCAACTTGGTGAGTTAAATAAATAAATCTCTAAACTTCAAACAAGGCTTGTTAATACTGAAGCTTGCATTTCAAACATATCCCAAACTCAAGCTACTTTGATTAACCGAATGGCTGCCAAACCTTAGTTAGTTGCTCCTACTGAAAGTGATGCCTTTGCTGTCCTTAAGACTGCTGATACTCCTGTTGCCTCGACTAATATTGATGGAGATTACAAAGCTTTGAATAGATATGAGTGTCCTACTGATCCTAAATTTTTTGATACAACTCCTAGCTCGTTTTCAAAGGATCATGGAAAACTTGAAAAACTGGATAGTCTAGTCTCTAAAGTAGACGTTCTTGCTCATGATGTTGAAATTTTGAAAATTAGAACCACTCGAAATCAAGACAAACATACTGAATCTTTAAATGCTATCTCTCTTAAAATTAATGAAAATGAATGGATGATGGCTCTCTTGAAAGCTAGGTGGACTAGAGAGGCTGAAGAAGCTAGAATTGCTGAAATAAATAGGAAAACTGTTAAAGTTTATACTATCCAAACCACTAAAGAGGATCCTCCTAGTTTATTTAAAGATGATGAAATTGATTTTGATAATTGCAATCTTACTGAATTCATTAAGTTCCTACAAAAACTTGACCGGATGCTAGTAAAATAAATCTTGCCTTTACCAAACACATTACCGATGCTCTTATCAAGGCTAGGGAAGAAAAACTAAAGCTTGAAACCTCTATCCCTAGGAAGTTAGAAGATGGTTGGGAACCCACTATTAGGATGAAAATAAATGACTTTGATTGCAATGCTTTATGTGATCTTGGTGCAAGTGTTTCTGTTATGCCTAAAAGTTTCTATAATATGCCTGATTTAAATCCTTTGGAAGAGTGCTATTTAAATGTTCATCTTGTTGATTCTTCTAAAAAGAAACCTTTGGGTAGAGTTGATGATGTCCTTATTGTTGTTAATGATAATTATGTTCCCGTTGATTTTATTGTTATGGATGTTGAGTGCAATGCTTCTTGTCCTATTATTTTGGGAAGACCGTTTTTGAGAACTGTTGGTGTTATTATTGATATGAAAGAGGGAAATATAAGGTTTCAGTTTCCCCTTAAAAAATGGATGGAACACTTCCCTAGAAAGAGAAAGAAGTTTCCTTTTGAATCAATCATAAGGTCAAGCTATGCTCTTGATGTTGCAAAGACCTCCGAAAAAACTTGATATTTGGCATTGCGCCTAGCTAAAAGGTGTTAAAGAAAAGCGCTTGTTGGGAGGCAACCTACCTTTTATTTTCAGTTTTATTTTTACTTTTATTGAGTCATGAAGTTATTACCTCTGTAGCAACTTCATTGTATCTTTTTATTTTGGTTTTTTGTGCCAAGTTTAGCCTCTAATACATTGAAAGTGCGAGGTATTGTGTTCCTGTCCAAAAACAGATTCTGTGCGCCTGTTGCCCGAAAATCCTAAAATCGCCATAATTTTAGCTTTTTCTGATAATTTTTGACAGAAACTCTGATGCTTTTATATACCTTTCGTTAGTTTCAAGTTTGTTGATTTGAGCTGCAGAAGTGCCTCGAAAAATTCGATCTTTACAGACTTTTCAGATTTTGACAGATTCTGCTTTTATTTTGCATTTGTCTCTTTACCATCGTCATATGTGATACTCTAGGGGTAGAGTGCCACATTGAGGCTTAGTAAACAGTAGCTAATGTTTAATGAAGTTGGTTTGCAATTTGTCATGAGTTGAACACATGTGCATTTTAATTTATGAGCACTAACCCTCTAATCAAATTATGAGAAGTTTTGTGTGAAGAGAGTTTTTAAGTTCCAAAGGAGAGGAATATTAAGAAATCGAGGATGGATCAGAGCTCAAGCTTGGGGATGCCCCCATGGCACCCCCTATGAATATCAAGAACTATCAAGAGTCAAAGCTTGGGGACGCCCAAGGCATCCCCTCATCTTCATCAACTATCATAAGGTCGTCTTCGTTGAACTTCGTTTTTATCACTTTACATATTATGCGCTATGCTTGGAGCATCTTTTTACTTTCAGTTTTGTTTGTTTGTTTGCTAGTCATATATTTGTTGGATCCTAGCTTTATTTGTGTGGGAGAGATACACGCTCCGCTTTTTCGTTTGAATACTCCTTTGCCTCGCTTATATCTTTTTGAGTATTCTTAGCTACTGTCTGTTTTCTAGTAAGCTCTCGCTTTTAGCTTTTATCTTGTTCAGAGCTGCTAGTTGTTAAGTTAAACTCTCTTGTTCTTCACTTATAATTGTTGGAGAGTTGTTGTTGAAAAATTGCTTGAATTGTCAATGCGACAAAATGCTGTTTGTGTGATGATAGAATAAAATGAAAAGCCTGCATAGTTTTGTAGATCATGGTGTGGATACTTGATGCTTCTCAATTGTTTTGAGATGCTAAGTTGAATGCTTAAACTTGTTGGTTATTTGAGTGGAATTGATTAGTAAAGAAATATGGTTGAAAGCTTGAAATTGTGTGGTTTTTCACAGTTGTTAATTCATAGTGCTAATCTTTTCATCAAAAGAATTGTTTGGTCAACAAGGGAGACGGTGTAGAGTTTTTATGGTTATGACCGGTAAATGTCTTATGTTGTTCTGTTACCGGTTATTGTTAGATGTTTGCTTCAAACACCTTTTTTTTTGCTAAGCCTAAAAATTCGTACTGAGTGTATGGTTCACTCGTGCATCCAATCCCCAAAGCCAAACTTTCTTGCCAGCTGAGTCCACCATATCTACCTATGCATGGTATTTCCTACCATTCCAAGTAAATTTGTCATGTGCTACCTTTAAAAATTCAAAATACTTCTTCTTGTGCCTCTGTTTTTAAGCTCATGAGGGAGCAGTAGAGAGATAGATATAACTTGTGACAAGCGAGGTCATTTCCCCCCTTTCACCCGGTGTTGATGGATTACGTCTTCACTTGAATCAACCCGAGAGCATCTTAAGCAAAAATATAAATATAACTCACAATTCTCCTCCGCGCAATGCAAATCTGAGAAATCAGCCCAAACATTGGACAGTGGTGAAACCAAGGAGAAAGAAGAGCGTACTCGCTCTTCTAAGAACCAGCTACTCTCACAAGTCTAAAAACCTTGCTTGTCATGAGGAACTAGATAGCTTCTCTGTTGTGAAGTCGTTGACGAAAGCGTGCATACCTCAAAATCATTTTACTTCTGTTTTAAAAAACAAAAAGCTCTAGCACATGACTAATCACTGCTTCCCTCTGCAAACGGCCTTTCTTTTACTTTTAATGTTGAGTCAGTTTTCCCTTTTTCCTTCTATCTCCACAAAAGAAAACATCTAGCATTGACCCTGGGTATCGTTGAGCATATTACATTATCAAGATTAAACGTGAATCTTTATATTGACTTTATCTATAAGATAAGCCGTTGGAAGTTGAAGCTCTTTGCTAATGCTTACATCTTCCTTTGTGTTGATTCTCAAACACTTTTGTCATGGAATTATTATCCTTGTGAATTAGTCAAATATGTTGATCACATTGTTTTCATGTCTTTGACAATACTATTTATGAAAGATTTTGCTTGGATGATTCAACTTGTTTATTCATTGCTTTCTTGCTATCAATTATAAACAATTGTTTTGTATCTCTTCATTCACATCCTTTGATTTGCATCACTATCTTGATCAAGAATGTGTTGGTCGCATGTCTCATAAAAAATTATTTGTTATCACTTACCTACTCGAGTACGATTAGGAGTTAAGCTTGGGGATGCTGATACGTCTCAAACGTATCTATAATTTTTGAGTGATCCATGCTAGTTTTGTGATATTGTCACATCTGTTTTACTGTCATTTATATCATTTTTATGCATTTTGTCGGACTAACCTATTGACAAGATGCCAAGTGCCAGTTCCCTGTTTTTGCTGTCTTTTTGTTTCAGAAATTTACTTCTGGAAATATTCTCGGAATTGGACGAAAATTTACGGGGAATTTTTATTTGCCATGACGAATTACCAGTCCGAAGGAGAGCCGGAGGGGAGGCCCACAGGGCAGAGGCGCCCCCTGCCACTGCCTGGGGGTCACCCGCGGGTGGGGCCCGCCCCTGCCCGTGGGACCTCACCTCGGCCCCCTCCGACGCCTATAAATTGCCTTTTACCCTAAAAACGTCGGGGCGGCCATTATTTTCCAGAAACTCGACCCCGACGCGCCGTCACCGAAAACATATTTCGGGGTCCAATCTGAAGCTGATCCCGGCACTCCGCCGGAGGGGAGATCGATCCCGAAGGGCTCTTCATCATCATGCCTTCCTCCGGGATGATTTTTGAGTAGTCTCACATTGGACTACGGGTCCATGGCAATAGCTAGTTGGTAGTCTCTCTCTCTTGTGCTTCATGTCTTATGATCTTGTGAGCTGCCTAACATGATCAAGATTGATTATTGTAATGCTATATGATGTGTTTGCTGGGATCCGATGGATTATGAAGTTATGTTCAGATTGTGCATGATTCTTATATGAGTAATTTATGTTCTTGCATGCTCTCCGATGTGCGTAGTTACTTTGGCCAAGTGATTGTATGTATCTCCAAGAGAGGGTATTTATGGTAGATAGTGGGTTCATGCCCCCTTTTGTTTCTGGGCACGAGTGACAGAAACGTCTAAGGGCGAGGGTGTGCTGTTGCTACTAAGGGTAAAACAACGGTGTTAATGTCTCTTTTGATATTAGTATTGCTTACTTCATGCACTTTACTTAATGCAATTGCCTGTTGCTTGCAACTTAATACCGTTGGGTGACAGGCTGGATAGCGATCCCACGGTGGACTTTTTAGACAAAGACGCAGTTGGACTCAACGGTCTTTGTTCCTTGTCGTGATGCCTCCATAAATATTATCATGTCCTTTTTGTCATAGCTAAATTGGGTTTGTGTCTTGATCTTGTCAATTGCCTAGCTGTAATTCGTTCACCCATCACATGCATATTTTATTTACTTGAGAGACTGCACTAGTGAACCCATGGCCCCCGGTCCATCTTTTTACATTGTTTACAACCTCATTTACTTGATCTTAATCATCATTACTCCTCTGGTCACTTTTCATATTTCATCATACAATTAACCGCTTTGTTTTCTGCGAGACCGGAAAGATTGACAACCTTTCCGCCGTTGGGGGCAAAGTATTTTGGTTGAGTGTGTGCAGCTCCACGTCTGTTGAAGGTCAAGCGCCAGAGATCTTCAACATTCACCTCGTTGTTGATTTCAAAGTCCTACTGGTTCGATAAATCTCGGTTCGTTAAACGAGGGAAAACTGCTACTAGCTGCAATTCCGCCTTCGCTTGGGGCACCACCCAACTTATTTTAATACAGCAGCAGAGCCCCCGATTGAGTTGTGGGTGTGTGCCCCAAGATCGTTGTAAAGGCTCCGGATTCCGCCTTGAAGGATTCCGATAGTGGAAGGTGAACCTAACCCTAGGGGTGAGGTTAATCGGAGAATATGGTGAGGCCTTTGTGGCGTCTTGAGTAGGCCTCTTGTGGCGAGCTCACACCCCTCCAACGAGACGTACTCCCTTAACAAGGAGGAACTCGTGAATACATTCTCGTCTCTGTGTGCCTCGGTTATTTCTATACCCGAGCTCTTTACTTATGCAATTTACATTGTGATAGCCTTTGTGCTTGATGTCATATATATTGCTATCACCTTGTTGTTATATTGCTTAGCATAATTTGTTGGTGCACATAGGTGAACCTAGTATATTAGGTTGTTGGCTTGTTAATTTAAACACCTAGTTTTATTCCGCAATTATCAAGCCTTAAACCGGAAAAGTTTTAATCTCCTATTCACCCCTTCTAGGCGACATCGTTTGTTCTTTCACCTCCGCCCGCGACTTCGACCACGCCTCCGCCACCCCCGCCTCCGCCGCCCTCGCCTCCACCGCCCGAATTTGGTGCGCCGGCCGGTGCGCATTGAAGGGTCGCAGCATAGAAAACAAAAAATTTCCTACGCAAAGAAAGCGGAATAAACCCAACATCTAGATCCGATCTACGAGAGGTTGGTAGCAAGTAGGAGATCGAATCTCACCCTCGAAGAAAACCATGAGTGTTTTGTCGAGGCAGGGGTTGGCTAGTCGATCCCCGCAACTAGACTCGTCTAGTCGCGAGGAGATGTATTATCCAAGCGCCGCACGAGCAACGCCTCCGAGAGATCCACACGTACAGCTCGATGAAGACTCCACGTTCTTGATCCCACAAGATGTGGTGGAGAGGTTCGCGAGATCGGCAGCACGACGACGGTGGCGTGGTGTGTATGGTGGAGATCCGACAGGGCTTCGCAAGCGGTGTCGGGGAGAGAGGAGGTGGAAGGGGGGGCGGCGGCAAGGAGGGAGAGGGGTGCGGCTAGGGCACCAATGGGGTGGTCCTTGGGGTGCCGCACCCCCTCCTCTAGGCCTCCTTATATAGGGGGCAGGGGGCTGCGCCCCACCCCTCCATCTAGGGCCGGCGCAAGGGGGGAGGCTTGCCCCCCAAGCAACCCCTTAGGGTTTAGGCCGGCCCCCCCTTCTAGAAGCTTGGCCCGCATGGGCCTTTAAGGGTGTGGTGCGGCTGGCCCAATAGGCCAGCCCACTACCCCTTCATGCCTTGTGGGCCCCATACTCCTATGGGCCCCACTTCTATACACCTCTAGAACCTTCTAGAACATTCCGGTACTTTACCGATAAATTCCTTAACCTCCGGAAACAACTTTCCTTATATGAATCTTATTCTCCGGACCACTCCGGAACTCCTCGTGACGTCCGGGATCCAATCCGGACTCCGAATCAATATTCGTTCTCACCATCATTTATCTCGAACCCTAACTACATCGAACGTTAAGTGTGTGACTCTGCGGGTTCGCGAATATGTCATATTAATAGCGGGACCGGGATGCCCATATTAATTCCTACATATTCGACGAAGTACTTTACTAGTCGAACCACAATGTCCTGGATTCAATTAATCCATATACGATTCCTTTTGTTTCACGATATATTACTTGTCCGAGATTCAATCCACCGATATCTCCATATCTGATTAATCTCGTTACCGACAAGTTCTCTTTTCTCGTTCCCATAGAATAGGATCCCTTATGACTAGCCACTTAGTCATATGCTTGCAAGCGTTTGGATGCTATACTACCGAGAGGGCCCAGAGATATCTATCCAACTGTTGGACGAACAAATCCCAATCTTGAAACATGTCACCCAACAACCTATCATCGGAGAACCCGAAAGCCACCTTTATAATCACCCAGTTACGAAGTGACGTTTGATGTCCACAAAGCTCTCCTCCGATAAACGGGAGTGACATAATCTCATGGTCTAAGGAAACTATATTTGACATCCATTTAATTTGAGTCTTGTCCATTATATCATCACCTATGATACAAACTTCGTTTATCAAGTGATTCATAAATCCATGGTTAGGAAACATCTAACCATCACTTAATTAAACGAACTAGTCACAAGAGAAAAGACTAGGGACACATTACCGTTTATATTCCACACATGCATTTGTTCGGTTAATACAATTCTAGCATGGAATTAAACATATCATGAACGGAGAAATATGATAAACAATAATCATTATTATTGCCTCTTGGGCATATCTCCAACACGCACATGGTGTTTGAGGAAATGCCGGAAGGTATAAAATTTAGTTTCTTTTTGTTTCTTTTTTGTTGTTGTTAGATAAATGTTTTCATATAAATAGAGTTTGTTGTACACCTTGTAGTTTCAATGATGAAACATATTTCGCAACTATGGGTGTTGGCTCCAACAATTGGTCTCACACCAATGAAGCACATGATGAATAAGATAATGAGGAATATGAAGTGGATGAGGAGTGTGAGGGTGTGGTCGGTGGACCGAAAGGTAGGGCGGCCAACTACACCATGGATGAAGACGTCTTGCTATGCAACACTTGGTTGTGTGTGTCCATGGATGGCAACGTTGCGACGGACCAAACTAGAGATACATATTGGAAAAGGATGAAGGAGCACTTCGATAGAAACAAGACGAGTGGAATTGCCCGCACCGATAGATCTCTTCTGTCCCGGTGGTCGTTGATCAACGTGGATTGTCAAAAGTGGGGGGCGACCATGACGGCGGTTGACAAGATGAACCCAAGTGGCACTAATGAAAGAGATAGGGTAAGTGGCACTAACTTGTTCTCTATGTTCTACTTATGTTTTTAATGTTCCACATCATATTTGTTCTCTATTTTGTGTAGCTCAATATTGCACAAAACTTGTTCCGAGGAGAACCAAAAAAGAGCAAGAAAGGCAAGGTTAAACAAGGGAGGGAATTTGTGTTGCCTCATTGCTATGAAGTGTTGAAGAATGAAGAGAAATGGAAGAACCGTGATGGCTTAGAGGTGCCAAAGAAGCATATTGATGCGATGGTCTTAGATGATGATGAAGAAGCATCAAGTGACGACGCCAAGAGGAGCCAAACGCCAAACTCGGTTGCCTACTCGAAGTCAAATAGACCAATTGGCACTAAACAAGTAAAGAAAAGAAGAAGAAGAATGGAGGAGGTGATGACATAAAGATTTCTATGGATGCTATGGTGAAAGCAAGAATGGAAGCAAAGGAGGAGAGGAAGATGGCCGAAGAGAGGAGGGTGGCGGCCGAGGAGAGGAAGGTGGCGGCCGAGGAGAGGAGGGTGGCATTGGAGGAGAAGAAATTGCAAATGGAGGAGCAAGCTAGGCTCATGGAATATGAGAAGTACCTCTTCTTTATGGACACATCTAACTTCGACAATAGCCAAAAGGAGTACATCAACATATGCCGTGATCAACTATTGGCTCAAAAAAGAATGATGGCCATGGGAAGCATGGGAGGCATGGGTGGCTTTGGAGCCATGGGAGGCATGAGTGCCATGGGAGGCATGGGAGCCATGTGTGGCATGAGTTTTGGGTCTCTCATGGGAGGGATGGGAGCACCTATGTGTGGGATGGGAGGAATGAGTTTCAGAATGGGAGCATACAGAGGCATGGGTGGTATGGGAGGCATGGGAGGCATGGGTGGGATGAGTGCACCTCCGGTTGGCATGGAAGGGATGAGTACACCTCCAGGCATGGGAGGAATGAGTGCACCTCCGGTTGGCATGGATGCCATGGGAGACATTGACGGTATGGGAGGCATTGGTGCCTCCGATGTGCCTCCTATGCCTACCGATGGTGCCTTGGAAGATAGTGCAAACACCGTCCAAGTTTCCAATGTGACGAGGATGCGCGTGAAGATGAAGAGGAGGAAGAAGAAAACGAGACATGATTGTTGATGTTTCATTTGTTTGTACGAATTATTTGTGTTGAACTTGCTTGTGATTTGATGATTTTGAACTATGTCATAAATTTGAACTATGCTATGTTAATCAAGTCATGATTTTACATTTTTTTTTATGTTTGAGATCATCCTTATTTTATTTTATCAAATTGATATGTGTTGTTTCATCTTAGCAAGCGCCGGCTGGCTGGGCGCGCGCGCTGCATTTTACAGCGCCTAGTGAAGTGCTACCGCGACGCGCTAAATTTTCCGGCGCCTGAAAAAGCAATTTCCCTCCCGCGCGCTAAAATGCTATTTCGACGCGGTAAACTAGTTTTAGCTCGTCGCGTGATCGCACGTCCTGTCGGAGATTGCAATGGTCTTATCATCGCAGTGCCACGTAGGATGATTGCTGAGTTGGAGGAGAGAGAAACGAAAAAAAGAGGTTTGTCTTCTCTTAGCTAAGAGATCTTAGCACAATTTGTCTCATCACAATTTTAAGGATACTAGCACAATACCCGTGCGTTGCAACGGTAAAACAGAAAATAACACTACAAATCGTTATGTGATATGCACTTCCGGTTCAGCTTACATCTTTCGTTGCAAATTTGCCCGTACGTTGTGACGGGTGGTTGGTTGTGCGAGTTGACAAATTGATCACTGTGATGTCATGTCACTATAGGAGCATGCTTAAATATTGTGTATTGTCACGGAAATTCATCTATGCATCCGAGCTCACATGCACCTGTTTTCTTCGAGCAATTTTAAAAAATAGTAAAACATTATGAAAAAATCTGAAAAAAATTGGTGACACACACATATGAGTTTCCCACACTCGTGCAAAATTTCGGAATGAAATGACAATTTCTGTGCTCTGTAAAAAAAGACAAAATCAGTGTTTTCAAATTCGTGTTTTTAGATCTTATTCTGACAACTGTATTTGTCTTTTTTGTACAGGGCACATAAATTGTCATTTCATTCCGAAATTTTGCACGAGTGTGGTAAACTCATATATGTATGTCACCAATTTTTTTCAGATTTTTTTATAATGTTTTACTATTTTTAAAAATTACTCGAAAATAAGGGGAGCTGGTGCACCCGGGTGCAGAAACGCCGCCCCCGTATTGTCACTCTTTTTAGGAGCATGCTTAAATATTGGTCGCATGCCCCTGCATTGCAGTTTAGCCTTGTCCCCTTCTGAACAAGCCATACGACCATCAATTGTTGACGGTGCATGCTCGTTCTCCCCCTCTTGGATATTTAGAGAAAGTTGGGTTCCCGGTCTAGGGTTTTCTCAATCTTTTATCTCTTATGGATAGTGTTGGGACTTGGACTTTTCTTTTCTAGGCCCGACACGGCAATCACTGATGGATAGTTTGCTTTATTTTAATCTTTATAATCATAGGATCATTTCCTATTTTTAATTCAAAGAATATAAAGAAATGATGCACAACCCGGCCACACATATTTAAATCCTCACGGACGCGAATTTATGTTCTTGTTATTTTAAAAATAAAATCCCTATATGGGCTTCACCTACTGTATTCTTTTCAAAAAAAATCAAACTATATAAATCCAATACTTTTGCACATGTATCATTAGTATAACTTATACTTCACATCATATAGTTCCCACTAAAAAACTTCAATACTAATAGAAGTAGTCAGCATGACTACACAAATTTTATTCCCATATAGAAAAAATTAAATCGTAGAAGCCCAGTGGCTAGCATGACTACACTGCGTAGAATCAACCAGCCGATGACCAAGTCCCCTAGCTGTACTAATACGTGCATACCATGTGATCATCCAAGGTCCTTTATACAGTTGATCGAAGCAGTTGCTGTCACCTGTCAGCATGGCTGTTGTTCCCGGTTGAAATTTTGCGTAACACGGCCGGGCGCATCGAGGCCGGACTGCTTGCGGCTTGCATGCTTTGTCTCGGCTATGCTCGTAACGGACGCCCAGCCGCTGGCATGTCCGTCGTGCGGCTTCCTGTGTTGCCGCGAGCGTCGACTCAACTCTGATCGGCACACGGCCAGCGTGACGATGGACGGGAAACGGAGCAGCGCGTGGATAGCCTGGAGCGCTCGCGACGACAGCTTCCGGATGGCAGCGGCATGCTCGCGGATCTCCCTCGAAGATGCTCGGATTGTTATCACCGGCCGCACGTGCGGGGCGGTCAACGGTGGTGTCTCCCGCGTGAGAGCTTACATAGCTAGGCTATGAAGATGCCCTACATGGTGGACGGGGACGCCGCAGCTCCCAAATTTCGGCAGTGTAAATTTTATTATTATTAGGTGTACATAATAGATAAACGAAGGGGTATCTAACTTACGGGTGACAGTGGTGGGTAATTTTATTTAACTTTTAGGGTAATTTAGTCTTTTATACATGACGTACCATCGGGAACCATCACGTCCGATCCTAATTTAATAATAAAGATCTAGTTATTAAAGATAAGGCTAAAAATAACCCATTGTACATCATGTTTTGTTCTCATATCTAAACTACGTGGCAGGTTAATGATAAGACAGTCTTATCAACCATTATACATGCCCTAAACAGGCACACTGTATTTGGCCTGGGCCAGTCGCACTTCGCCAGATCCATTCTGTGATTCTGTCGTTGAAATAGCAGTCGTCGTTGCCCGCAAAAAAAAAAAAAGAAATAGCAGTCGTCGGAAGGTCCAAGCTCAGGCGACCGGAAAAACAAATCAAAGACACCAAGAAGAAAAAACTCTCCCCACCTCCTAAAACCTTAAACCCTAGCTCCCGCCGCCCACCCCATGGCGGCCGTCCGGGCCACGCTCCCTCATCCCCTCCTCCCCACCCCCTCATGGAGGCCCCAGCTCAAGCCCTTCCCGTCGTCCCTTCCCCGCCGCGCGGTCGCCGCCACCGCCTCCGCCTCGGCCGCGCCCTCTTCACCGCCGCTCACGCCGTCCCTGCGGCTCGGCGACGTGATCGAGGCGCAGCAGTTCGACCGGCAGGCGCTCAGCGAGATCTTCGAGGTGGCGCGGGAGATGGAGGCCGTGGAGCGGGGCTCCCACGGCTCCCGGAGCCGCGTCCTCGAGGGGTACCTCATGGCCACGCTCTTTTACGAGCCCTCCACTCGCACGCGTCTCTCCTTCGAGGCCGCCATGCGCCGGCTCGGCGGGGAAGTGCTCACCACCGAGAATGCCCGCGAGTTCTCGTCCGCCGCCAAGGGCGAGACCCTCGAAGGTGAGCTCCCTGAAAGTTCCTGTGGTGCATGGTGACCTTCGCCTAGAATGCAATTGCTGAAATCTTGGCTAGAATTGGAGTGATTTTGTGAGTGAATGAGCATGGGGGGTAGTTGAGCACATGACATTAAATGAGGATGGGTGGTGGTTGAGCAAATTTTGTGCCTTACGGGAGAACCTTGGTTTTGATTTTGGATTTGTGGGATCCTAACTAGGCATTAATTGTGCATGACCACAACTTGGAACAAATTATGAATCTTCGGGGACCTGGGATCATCTTGAAAGCATTGTCACTGGCTGAGCCGGTTCTTACTTGTTAGTTCAGTTGCATCACAGAACAGGTCGTGCCATGGAGTATCAAAGTAGAAGCCCTGTATCATTTTGAGTACTGTTAGTATCTGCACTTACAATTTTAGATGGAAAAATCAGCTGTAGGAGTAACTGGTTGCAAATTAGCTAATACGAGTTGGGATGACCAGCAACGTCAGGAGGGGTCTCTAAGGGTGGCTCAAGAATATTTGAGGTGGTCATCGTCACTTCAATGGTTCTGCAAAATCTTGGATAGGTTGTGACTTGTGAAAACAAACAGGCCATGCAGGGAAATGCCATCAAAGAAAGGTCGCTATCAGGACCAGCTGGCTTTCAAGCTTAGTTATTTACAGAAAAGGTCCACCTTCCTCACCTAAACCAGGCTCACTTTCTCCCCTAAAATTTACAGGCTAATAGAATCCCGCAAACCATCAAATCCTGGATCACCATACACCCATCCCCTGTCCAGTCTTTGGAAAACTAAAATCGTTATTTGTTTTTGGAATAAAATCATACTTGTAGGTTGTAGGTGAATTATATTGATTGATATTTGATTAAAAACTGACTATTTGCAATCTGCATAAGGGAAGTAATATGTTTCTTTTTTTGCACACAAGTGATTAACAACACAACCTATATGTATGATTTTGTAATTTGTTTTTGATACTTTCTAGGAGCTTTTGTCTTCTGAGAAATTGGCTATGGGTAACCAGTAAAGTGCTCTATTATATGATAATTGAGGGTGTTAAGTGAGCCAAACTAGATTGAGGGGTGAAAGTGAGCAAACCCAATCGTCTGGGGGAGTAAAGTGGACCTTTTCCTTTATAAGCTGTGATATGGTGAATTACCTACAATGTGGTGTGGAATGCTTATAGCAATTATTGTGAACTGTATTAGGGAAAATACAAAATTAAATTATCAGTTGACTACCGTGTTTGCGTCGTTGCATCACTAGTTATCCCTCAATCCCAATGTTGTAAAGATAGGGCATCCTAACTACCGTGTTTGCATCGTTGCGTCACTAGTTATCCTTTCAATTCCAATGTTGTAAAGATAGGGCCACCCTAAAGACTTCAATCATTGTGAATCATGCATGAACTGCCGAGTTGATTGATCATAAAACAGTAAACTATTACTACGTATTATTTTGTTAAAAGAACTATTGTGGACATGGCTCTACTGTATCAAGGCAGGAGTAGGAGCATGGGAGGAGTCCATGAAAGACAAGTATAGTAGGAGTCCATTAGGAAAGTATAGGATTAGGAAAGAGTCCAATTGTGTAAGGAAAGGTCTAAGTCTAATCATGTTAGAAGTCAAGAGCCTGAACATCCATTTTATAAGGATAACATGCATCCACATTGGAAACAAGCAAAAACAATCAATCTAATCAATCCCTAGTAATTCTTTCTTCTCAACCTATGTCTACCCAACCCCTCGCAGCCACGCCGTCTGGCTATCTTCTGCATGCTAGTTGTCCCGTTGTGAATCAAGGTTCACAACAAGAACATTTCACAGAATATACCCAGAAAAAAACATTGCTCTTACCAACGTGATTCAGAATTGTGTTTGTTTTTCTTCAGATATTAGGTTACTAACCATGTGTAACCATACTGCAGATACCATAAGAACTGTTGAAGGTTATTCTGATATTATCGTTCTGAGACATTTTGAAAGTGGAGCTGCCAGGAGAGCAGCTGCCACTGCAGACATTCCGGTTATTAATGCAGGTGATGGGCCAGGGCAACATCCAACTCAGGTAAATATTATATTGGGAAAACAGTATTAGCATGTTTGAAATAATACAGTTCTTGGGATAAGGAAATAGCAACTACTTTTAAGATTTGGTGCTCTAAACTGCATTTTCTGAATGATGGTGTAGTCATTCACCGTGCTACATATTTGTTCACGTGGAAATGTAAACCATGTGATGGCATTCCTTTTTTTTTTGGCAGTTTCAGTTTATCGGTTATTGTCAATTCATATACTACTGTAGGGTGCAATCCATATATGTTTTGTCATATGCTTTCCTTGGGGCATTGGTTGATGAATGATGCTTCTTTGGTGAAGATAGCAATTTTTTTGGTATTTCTATGCAGCATTTTTTTTCCAGCCGCGTCGGTGGTTATCCTTAGTATTTATGCCTTCTCAGTTAGCCATAGCATTGGAAGAATTAATTGCAAAAAATGACATAGATCAGTCATGAATTATAACCTCTTTGAAATAGTTAACTTACTGTCCTGTACTTTTGAAGGCTTGTGTGTAAATTGAGCACATTATGTCGGCATCATCACAAAGGAATTTCATTTGACCTAGTCTGTGTCCGTCTATTTCTTTTTTACATTGTATTTCGAATAGGCATATGTATTAAAGAGGTTATATGGCCGGGAAAAGTAGAGATGTATAATCATAAATTCATAATACCTTGTATTTTGATGTGTAATGAATACAAGAGAGGAAAATACCTCAAATATTGTTTTGAGAGGGAAAATACATTGTAAAAAAGAGAGGAAACATCATTAAACTCGCTTGCATGCCTTGTATTTTGAAGTTGTATCTATATGCCCTGTATTTTGGACGGAAGTCAACAGATTATCACATCATTGTTTCTGTCTGTTTACCCGTGATTTTGTTCCCCACACCTCTTTATATGCCAGATCATATTGGTAAATATATAGTTGGTTTGTGCTCATGCTCTCTGCTTTCTAGATGATCCTTTTAGAGTAGGTGGAATCTGCTTTCTGTCAAGGTTCAAAAAAGCGCTGAGCGCTGAGCGAGCGGTGAGGCTCAGCCTAGAGGAACTACTGCTTAGGCGAGCTTAAGCGCCGCTTAAGCGTTCAGGGTAAAAGCGTACGGACAGGAGCAGGGAAGGCATACAATAGACCATAAGCAGTACACATGACCAACAGACAGATCTTAGCACTAGCAGATAATAACTAGTTATGCAGGCAATATTCTAATCTAACTTAGCCCAACAGCTGAGAAACAACAGCCCATCAGCAGCAGTACACATGACCAGCAGGCAGTAGCAGATCGAGCCAACCTTGCATCCCTCCAGCAGATCGAGATGTCATCGAGCCAACCGTACATCCAGGCAGTAGCACAGACAAATCACACACATATAAGCAAGATCATGCTAGCAGCAGCATCACAAACATATGCAATCAGGCTAGGCTAGAAGCACACACAACAACAAACAGAACGAATCTATCCAGAAAACAAGCAGTAGCAGCAGAGCAGCGTAGAAGCACCCACACGCACAAGAGCTGAGAAGGAATGGAATACGGAAATACCCGATGCGTGTCCAGCGATCTGGATTCTGGACTGAGGGGGCGAGGGGTTGCAGCGTAGGAGGCCTGGAGGAGGAGCCTCAACGGCGGAGGGGGGGCAGGAGCTTCAATGGCGGCGGCCGGGAGATGCGCCGCCTCCATCTGTTCTATCCGGGAGAGAGACTGGAAGTAGACGATTTGAGGATTCCTAACCCTAGCCCTCTATTTCCCTCTCTCTGCATCCTGTTTCCCTCCTTTCTAGTCCAATTTTTCATTCCTCCCGCCGCCAGCTTCGTTCGCTCAGCCGCCGCCTATCTCCTCTTTCAGCTACGCTCGAGACGATGAAGCGCACGCTCAGACTTAAGCGGGCTGCTTTTCAGCGCTCAACGCTTAATGGGCCGCTCAGGCCTAATCCTGAGCGAAACCTCACCGCTACGCTCGCTTTCACGCTTAAGCGTGACTAAGCGTACGCTTTTTTGAACGTTGCTTTCTGTTGTTACATCATGCTGAAGTACCATTGATGCATTCCTTGTAATTGATATTTTAATTCTTCCTTCAGGCTCTGTTGGATGTATATACAATACAAAGAGAAATTGGTAGGCTAGATGGGATCAAGCTTGGTTTGGTTGGGGACCTCGCTAATGGAAGAACTGTCCGTTCTCTAGCCTATTTGATCGCTAAATACCAGAACATTAAGATATACTTTGTATCTCCAGATGTTGTAAAAATGAAGGTACTACTGTCCTGAATAAATATCGTGTGCACTCGTTCTTTCGAATTCTAATGTAGTCAGATGCAATAATAAATAGATTGGTGCTGTATTTTTTCTGTTTTGAAGGATGATATCAAGGAGCACTTAACTTCGCAAGGTGTTGAATGGGAAGAAAGTTCAGATTTGTTGGAGGTGGCATCCAAGTGTGATGTTATTTATCAAACACGCATTCAAAAAGAAAGATTTGGTGAGAGGATCGATCATTACGAAGCTGCTCGTGGAAAATATATTGTGGACAAGAAGGTTTTAGGTGTGATGCCAAAACATGCTGTCATCATGCATCCCCTTCCAAGGCTTGATGAGGTTAGCAATTATCCTGTTGAAAGCACCAAAGAACTGAGTTTGTTTCTTATTGGTCCCACCTTGTGTTGCATCTAAATCTTGCAATATCACTAGAAAGAGTTTTTAACTGCTTAATCCAACATTTTAACAAGCCTTTTAATTAGGTTGCTGAAGTTATCTGTTCTGGCTACTTAGTATGAATAGCGTTTACGCAGGTGTCTCTTTTTAAGGGCAAATGCTATCCATCTTTGACAGCAAAAACCATGCCAAATAAAATGGCTTGGTTTACGCAGGTGTCTCCTTGAGTATGTGAATATGCTGGTGTAATTAGCTATGTCCAGTTCATTGGGGAATAGGTTAGCCAGAAGTGGTTCCTGAATCCACTTGGCTCTCCTTGAGTATGTGAATATGCTGGTGTAATTAGCTATGTCCAGTTCATTGGGGAATAGGTTAGCCAGAAGTGGTTCCTGAATCCACTTGGCGTGAGGTTTTGGCATCCAGTGAGCGGTGAATATAGTAATTACTTGTGTATAAGCACGATGTGAAGATCGTCTATTGTTGAGAATTGACTATGATTGTGGTCAAAATCGGCAGTTGATATGTTCTTGGCTGGTTGGTTGGGTACTACTGTACTTCCTGGCGATAGTCAGATTGTACTGAGATGCAATTTTTGGTTTTGTTTTGCAGATCACGGTGGATGTTGATAGTGATCCAAGGGCTGCATATTTTAGGCAGGCTAAGAATGGCCTCTACATAAGGATGGCACTGCTCAAACTCCTGCTTGTTGGTCGTTGACGGGTTTTCCTAGTGCCCAAGCTTCTGCAGTGTCGAAGGATCAGAAATACTCTGTTAACCGTTTGGCTCCAAATTCAACTGCTGGGTGCTGTACAAGGTAGGAAAGGTCGGATCCTTGCAAGAATAAAGCCATGTTTGTATATGCATAATATGCTCCAAAGGGAGTGGATGGACTTAAGTGTTTCTGGGCGGCCTCTGTGTCGACCAGTCAAAAAGAGTTCTGTTTTTCTTTTCTTCCATGCTACATAAATTTGCTTGCTGACCATGTTCCACTCAGTAGCAATGTCTGCGTCTTCTTGATGTGCTTGACAGACACATTACGTTTTTTGTTGTCAAAGTTTGCCCTTAAAAAGAGTGCCTTTGCTTTTGGATGCCATGGTTCAGATGGATAAACGAGTATTTGAAAGCTGTTTTGAATTACTCTTATCGTTTGGTAACATTTGACACATTTCCAAATGTCGCCCTGGACACATGCCAGACTCCGGAGACGAGTATACTGACATATACTTAGTAACTACTGTCATCCGATTTAACATTATTAATAATCCAGATCCTGCAGTACGTACTTACCTACCTCTTATCCTGAACGCTACTGGAACCGTGCTCCCACGGATTTTAGGCTGACCTTTCTTTTCATGTTGACGATACGTCATACGCGGCTATGTGATGTGAGGCAAGGTCATACGCTGGAAAAGGGCAGATTCCTGGTCAGCATGCTGAGATAGGTACAGAACCGGCCCACACGCACAATCCATGCTTACGATGAAGCTAGCGGGGCTTTCTTCAATCCTTGGATCTTGACTACGTTTTTGCTATTTTCGACATACTTCACGCCCACTGCATGCCCTTATTTCACTGACCACTGGTGTCGCTCTTCTTTTCACTTGGATTACGTCAATCTATTTCGACTTTCCAGGGACGAAGTGTCTGTCTCCAATGTGGTGCATCACCATGACGATACTGTTTGAGACCGTGTCAACTGAGCAAGTTGAGACAAACCTGGAGTTAGTATCTGCACAAGTTACCCTGCAGAAACATGTCTTTGTCCACGTTGCAGCACAAAACAGAGCATCAATTTAAGTTCGGAATCAATGATGTCAGAGTTTTTATCATTCTAACACCAAAAGAAGTAGTATAGACTTGGGTGTTCCTGAGGCATGTTGTCTGGACAGAATGATGCCGAGACACAGTAATTTGCTTGGAGCTGGTATTCTTACATACCTTTATTATATATGCCTTACAGCTTACTATAAATTTCTTACAACAAGTTCCTTACAGTTTTCTGTTTCAGATCCTTACAAAGAACCAAGCCTACACAATCCCTATTCCCTAGTCTTCACAGTTCATATGTCATACACCGCAGATGCGTAGTCCTGGAACACCGAGCTGGTTTCAGGGGTGAAATCCCAGCAATTCACTGGGGACTTTCCCTCATCATAGCTCCACCAGTCCACATCCCCTTGCTGCGTGGTCACGACGCTGTCAGTCGTCGTCGTCGTTGCGCTGTAGAGAAGCTCCTGAAGCTCGGCCTCGATGGTGACCACGTTCGAGTTCTCGGCGATGGATGGCGAGGCCACGGCCAGCTTCTGCTGCACGATGAGGTGCTGATCATTCAGAGGGCTGGACTGTCCCTGCTCAGCTACTGTTACATCGAAGCTGCTGCTGCCGCTGCTGTTGCTGCTGTGAGTGGCCGCCTGGTGGTGGCTAGACTGCCACAGCTGCAAGGGGTTGTGGTGGTGGCTGGCGCCGAGGGGGTTCTGCATTTCCTGCAGCTGCATGCAGAGCTGGATCCTCTCCATGGCCGACGCGCTCAGCGGCCGCTCGCCGTCGTTGGCGCTGCTGTCCATCTCGTTCATGGCGGCGGCGGAGGAGCCCTGGCGGCGGTCCTTGCCCCGGCCGCCGAGGAGCCTCTTCTTGAGCTTGGTGTTCCAGTAGTTCTTGACGTCGTTGTCGGTCCTTCCTGGCAGCTGCGCGGCTATGATCGACCACCTGGTTAATCATGTGACATTGGGTTAGCACATTTGCGTTGGGGTTGTCCTTAGAAGAGACGCAAATCAAGGGAGTGGTTAGTTTGCTGGAATAATAAAAAGATCTCTGTATCTAACCTGCTTCCTATGCTAATGTAGAGCTTGCAGATGGTGCTGTCCTCCTCTGGGGTGAAGTCCCCGTGCTTTATGTTGGGCCTCAGGTAGTTGAGCCACCTCAGCCTGCAGCTCTTGCCACATCTCTTCAGCCCTGTTCCCATGAACATACAAGAACTTAGTTAACCATGACAAATTCCTGGAAATTCTAATGCATTCCTGATGAGTAGAATAATATGCACGAGATGATTACTACTTACCAATCTTGTGCGGCAGTGCAATCCAGTTGTTCCCGGTGCCACGCTCCTCAATGTAGGTCTTGAGCATGGCATCCTCCTCCGGCGACCATGGCCCCCTCTTCACCGTTGCCTTGTCGCAGCACGGCGCCCTCCCCATCTCTCTGTTTCTCTCTTTCTCTGTGGTGTGTTTGCAACCTGTGGTGGTGTGGTGTGGTGTGCTGCCTTGCGCTGTGCGTCGATGGATGAGTGAGTTGAGTTCAGTTGAGTTGGTTTGGGTGATGGAGGGTATGGTCTGAGGGGGAGGGATTTATAGGAGCAGATATGATGGATGGGAGGGGCTTAGAATATACGGATATGGTTTGACTTGATGGCGATTTGTGCTCATGAGTCATGACATACTATGACACCGGCTCTGAGTTTGTTCTGGTGCACTTTAGAAGCCCTGCTCCCACCTATGCTAAAATTGCTGTGCATGGAGAAATTAAAGTGCGATATGGTGTGTGCCTAATGAACTTATGATTCTGCTAATCCCTCAACTTGGGTGTCATGCGTATATTCTCCCTCTCCAACTCTTCTATATACACTTCTTAGTTCTTATTTATAAGCTTATTCCCCAAAAGGTAAACTAGTAATTTTTTACATTATATGATCTCCTTGGTAAATACAACTTCCTCGGCTACTTTCGTCACTTGTACATTATGGTTAGGAATGCACGAGGAACAGTTAGTACTCTCTCCGTAGGTACATAGCCCAACTAGGGTGTCGAGTCATTCAGAGGTCGAGGCTACCGTACCACCACCTGTACGTTCAAAACCAACATATGGTTAAAGTTTTACTTAATTAGTGTGTAGGGTCTAAGCTAGAGTGACTACTTTTGCAGGTTCAAAGAAACCCGCCCAAGGATAAGAATGAAACACATTCTCCTCATTTGCTTCTTGTCTTCAAGCATCTATCAGAATCGCCTGGCAATTGCAAGATGATGCGCCCTTTGTCGAGAATTTTTGGCAAGGAGATACGCATTCCTGGTAATCAATTCATATGAACCAATCCTTGATGCAACCCTCAATGGAAATGTCAAATCAACCACGTTTCTGTTAAGATTTAACGAGATACACTATCATGTGTTTCCTTTTTGAAAAGCCGACAAGGATCCAGAATTTAAGTGCAAGGGTTAATAGTGTGTTAGTATCTTTGAACAGAACACTCTCGCTCGATCTTTCAAAAAAAATAAAAGAAACCCGCACTCTTGATCTCACAGGAAACTACGTATCAAGTGCCATCTCAGTTACTACTGTGAATCTCCATCTGGCAAAATAAGAGGCACCAATAATGTAACTACCAAGTACTTTACCGTCAAAAAAACTACCAAGTACTTCGACAAGGACAACAAGTGTACTCAGCAATCTGCATGCCGCGTGTAGAGATGGCAAGCCTGTGGCTATAGAGCAGTCCAGGTCCTCCATCGAGTTATTTCTGCACTGCACCCTTCTCAAGTCAAGAACTCTAACTTAGGCTGGACCATGGTGGGAAGCAGATGCATACTAGGCTGACCTGCCAAAAGTCCATGGGCAGTTGTAACTGACAATGCAGCAGTATCCTTCTGGATGGTGTCATCCATTTTGACCCTCAAGACCGATATATAAGAAATTGTTCCTTTTTGTCATGTCAATTCTTACGTGTGCAATCATACTAGACTTCAGGTTAATCCCTTCTCTTTGCATACGTATGTGATCATTGAAGGCATTGTTAAAATATTATATATGGAGCATGTAACTTTGTGTTTATGTTACTAGCTCATTGACCTTGTATGGTTTATGTTCTCCCTTTTTGTTATATAAAACACGACATTGCATTTTGGGGTGGTTGGTTTTAGAGTGGGTTCTTGTTGTGTTCTGACAAAGATTTTTTTTTGATAAAGTATTCAGTATAGTATAATCTGCTGCAGTTTGAAGATAATAGAAAGTGAAAACATGGCGAGAAAAATAATATTTAGTTGGTAGCATTGAGAAGAAATAGCAGAAAAGTGAACTGATTTTAATTGTTGGAGTGTGTAATCTGAGTTTGCTGATCAGAGAATAAAATGAAACATGAACATTTACTTCCTGGAGAATTTCGTTTTTTTCCAGAGTTATGACCTAGACAAGTCCACTGTGTTCCAATTATGTTTTGATAAGCTGTTTTTCTTTTGAGTTTACATCTTTCAACCATGTACTGTAGAAAAATAAATGTTATGAAAATAGAAGATTTGAGAAGAAGTACTTGAGACGTTATCAAATTTCCAATTTTCCACCCCCCAGCAAATAAAATAACAACAACGGACTATTCTATTAGCTGCACTTGCCAAAGCTGAGCTCTAAGCATAGTGCACTTCCTGTACAGCTGCACTCTTTGATCAAATAGCCTCATCATTGATCATTTGGAATCTGGAAGCATGTACACTTGTTTCTGCATACCACACTAGCAGAACCCTCTATCTGGTCAGAGAGAAGCAGGTCGAGGCCCTACACGGAGGAGCGGTACACTTTTGACCAAGTTTATGAAGTTGTTGCAGGTTCAGTGTGGCCATAGTATAGTACGTTACTAGTCCGTATCTTGCCAACACAACAAGAATCAATGAAGAAGGGCCAACGGTTTTATACTATGTGAATTGCAGGCGCAGTCTGCTCTCTGACGATGGCTCATACAAAAAGATTGATGATTAAAATGCTATCGCTAAACAGTTCTAAACATACACTTACGTAGACGTGTTGATTTTTATGAGAAAGGATATGCTAATTTTTGATCAGCACTGTATCGTAAATGTAGTGGTATGAGTGGCTATTGTCGTGGAAATGATATCCAAGATGCTCTTCTAAAAGGATTGACATCAGTAAGCAAAACAGGTCCTGGAAAGGAGCAAAAGCTTAGACAGCCGCAATGATATATCAAGTTAACAATCTAAGTTTGGAGAAATAAAAATATTGCATGTCCAACATTTTTTTGGCAGTAAGACTGCATGACCAACTTGCCATTGTGCGGATCCCAGAAGGAACTTAAGTTATTAGGAAAGGATACTGCATCACAACTCTGCCATTAGCCTCCAAGCAGAAGCAGTTCACTCCATATGAGTATCTGACTCCATGGAGTAGACTCACCTAAACAACTTGCAAAAACAAGGGCATTTAGACCTTCACACGACCCTCTTAACTAATTAATTAATCTAATTAACTTAGGCTATGCTGCCCTCTTGTTTAATAAACTTTCTTGGGGATAAGGTTGAGTTGACCACATTATTCAGAGATCCTAGGGGAAGTAAGATATGCTTGTAGTGGCGTTGTTGGATGATCAAGTAAGTAAACCTGAAAGAGCTTTAGTGTAATGAACTGTTTTGTTGTCCTATGAAGAACATTAGTTATTTATCTCATGCCTTTTGACTAATGTTTTCTTAATTATTCTTTTTTAGTTGTGGATTACAGGAGGAAATAAGAGAAAAACATTTCTCACGTACTTGCACCCACACGTGAACCGGCCATGACATAATCCTGGATTTCTTCTGTCGGAGTTCGTTGATTAAATTATTAGGTGCTGCTGAGGGAAAAGCAGTACATTAGTACTATAGCAACTTTACTTTTGTTGCTCGTAAGATGAACATTACGGCATAAGCTTCACCCCAAATTAAGTGCCATAAATTTGCTCTCGAAAAAGTGGATTGCCCCCGCGTCGGCTCTCCCATGCGACAAGGGCGACATCCCCCATCTTGCACCTATCTTGCCTCCTCCACCATTCCCCTCCCTCATCGCAACCGGGAGTCAATCGGAAAACTATCAGGCCTGCCTGACTGAAGATGTCTACTTCGTCAATTATCCAACAGTTACAACAGAAGCTCTTCAACGGTCGAGATTGTTAGGGAAATATGCAACTTGTGTTCGAGGGGGCCAAAGATCACAATATATAGTACATGTACATATGACAAATATGCAGGAAGTTCCTCATACAACGGGAACAAACTATACAAGTGTATATGGCAACACAATATAACTCTAACACCCCCCCCCCCTCTCGAACTTATGGTGGATCCACAACACTGAGTTTGAAGAGCTATAATCCATGATGCGCTCTAGTTTGGGCCTTCATAAAGAAATCCACCAACTGTAACTTGGAAGACACACACTGATGAGAGATAACCTGCTCATGCACACTAGCGCACACAATAGAAGCATCAACAGTTCAACACCAATATGCTTGGTAAGCTCATGCTTCACAAGGTCACATACAATACTCATGTACTATCTAACAAGAGGGTAGTATGTGTCGTAATAGAAACACCAATTTCCTCGAGTAACCAAGTTCCTCTACCGTCAGAAGAGACATAGCTCGCAACTCAGTCTCTGCACTTGAACGAGAAACAGCAGCCAGTTTCTTCGTTTTCCATGCAATGAGAGAACCACCAAGAAAAACATAGTAAGCAAAAAAGTGAAGGGCGATCCAAATAATCACTAACCCATGTAGCATCCGAATAGGTCTAGAGATGTAACGAGCTGGAATAGGGAAAGAAGAGACGGTGAGAGATCGTGCCACGAAGATACCATAAGACACGAAGAAGGTGACTATAGTGACAAAAGTGGGAGCAGAAAAAAACTGACTCTAAACATGGGATAGGAGATATCCTGACGAATGACAACTAGATAGAAAAGACTCTCAATAAGATGACAATAACGGGTCGGATCAGACAAGGGATCACCATCCGAAGCATAAAGGTGAACATTGAATTCCATAGGAATATCAACAATATGCTCATCACTAAGAGCAACATGAGCAAGAAGACCGTGGATATACTTTTGTTGGGAAATAAAAAAACATTAGAGGCAACCATACCCCAACCAAGATCAGATATAAGAAACTACTCATTGAGACGCACCTTTACAAAAGCAATGTACTCATAATCATGTCATCAACATATAGAAGAAGGTGAGTCCGACCACGAGGAGAGAAATGATCAAAAAGTGATGAATCAATAGTTGTGAGCAATGGGCCAAAAACCAGCAACAATCCCTAGAGAGGCACAAAGAGCTCAAACAAGGCACGAGAGGCTTGCTTAAGGCCATAGAGAGAGCGGACAATGGTCATATGGGCCACATGAGTAAATGTCTCGTCGTAATCATGACCTTGCTCCTGATGAAAACCACGAGCCACAAGACGAGCTTTATAACGCTCAAGAGATACTTTAGAGCGAGTCTTAATTTTATAAACCCACTTAGTAAGCCTATACTTACGTTTTGAAGGAAAATTAAGTTGCTGGAAAGGAAAATTACTCTCGTATGGAGATCGGTTAACCCTTGTCAATTCGGTGCTCACAAGTCTTCCTATGTTTATGTTATCATTTCTAGAAATACCTATTGGGGTAAGGAAAAGACTTGATTTCTATCGCTCTCATTTTTTTTGGCAAAGCGATGAGAATAAACGTAAGTATAGGCTTACTAAATGGAATATGATTTGTCGCCCAAAAGATCAAGGGGGTTTAGGTATCGAAGTCCTAGAACTAAAAAACCGATGTCTTCTTAGTAAGTGGCTTAGTAAGCTTTTAACTGAGGAGGGACTTTGGCAGGAACTGTTGCATAACAAGTACCTCTCCACCAAAACCCTAGCTGAGGTTCAAGTGAAACCCACTGATTCTCCTTTTTGGAAAGGTTTGATTGGTGTTAGGGACGATTTTTTCAATCGGGGAAGATTTGTTCTTGGGGATGGTAAGACTGTAAGGTTTTGGGAGGATGTTTGGCTAGGTGATAAGTCGCTTCAAGTTCAATACCCCTCCCTTTATAACATCACGAATAGAAAGAATGTCTCCGTTCATGATGTGCTTTCTAATGCGCCCCCATTAAATATGAGCTTTAGAAGGTCTCTGTCGGGAGACACTTGGGTGGCGTGGTCCAACCTTTGCCTTCGCCTGATGGAGATCTCTCTATCCCAGATACCAGACCGCTTTGTGTGGAATTTAACTGCTTCTGGAATTTTCACAGTGAAATCTATGTATGAGGACTTGATGAATGGGCATACTAGATTTTTACAGACTTATTTGTGGAAACTCAAGATTCCACTTAAGATAAAAGTTTTTCATGTGGTTTCTTAATAATAAAGTTTTGCTTACTAAAGATAATCTCGCTAAACGTCGTTGGCAAGGATGTACAAAATGTTCTTTCTGTGGTTCCGAGGAGACAGTGGAACATCTCTTTATTAGTTGCCCTTTTGCAAAAATTATTTGGACAGTCGTTTACAGTACTTACAATATTACTCCCCCAGCTAATATTACTAATATGTTTGGTAATTGGTTAAATGGAGTAGATAAAAAAACAAAGGCTCGTATTCGTATTGGCGTCTCGGCTATTTGTTGGTCTATATGGAACTGTAGAAATAATCTTATCTTTAACAGAGCCCGAAATTTTCATGTTATGCAGGTTATCAACATGGCGGTTTACTGGATCCAGCTTTGGGCCTTCTTGCTTCCGTTGGAGCAGCGAGATCTTATGGCTACTGGATGTTCACGGCTCCTGATGGTCGCTCAGGATATATTCAGCCGGGCTTCGTGGCAGCATATTAATCGCATTAGGGATGCCTAGTTGCTTTATGTTGCTTCATTTTCGATGGTTGATCTTTGTTTCAACCTTATGCGATCCATGATATGTAAAACTTGTCACTCTTGATACTATGCAATAAATGGCTGTGTGCATCGCTTGATGCAGAGGCCGGGGTTTATCCCCATTTCTAAAAAAAAGGAAGTGATGGGACGAACACGGGGGGAAGAGGAACCAGATCCCACGTGCCAGTACGCTCAAGCGGAAAAATCTCCTCAGCAATCGCAAGCTGCCATTCAGGATGAACAAGATCTCGATAAGAAGTCATCTCAAGGAGAGCATATAAACCATAGCGGTCAGGGGAATACCGATCTTGTGGAGGGAATGTATAAGCACGAAGATGATAAGTCGGCTGAGATGAAGAAGAAGATGTACCAGAAGTAGATGGCACGTCACGTGACTCATCCATGACACTTCGACGACGAGTAGTTATTTATCGAAGGTTGCCTTCATGAAAAGGAAATTCGTTTGTGTTTTTGGAAAATTTGTGTGTGCTTTTCTTGCAAAATTGTTGCTCCTTGTATGAGGTCTCTCCTACACCTATGTGGCGCATAAATAGAAAATGGAAAAGTTAAAGATAATGAAACAATTCCACCTTTAGTGGGGGGGGGGGGGGGGGGGGGGGGGGGGGGTGAGAGCGCTTGGCTCACCATAGACTACTGAATTTCCCTATCTCCTAGTCCCACAAAGATTAGTGAACCAAACATTGTCATTGAACCCCCTACCTAACACCTAAAGGCTTGGTAATCTATAAGGGACACCAAGCCTATCAAATCTCGCATTCACTCTTACTTGATTTAAAAAAAAGGGAGGACACTAAAGGTCCAAGATTCACTCGGGAGCCTAGGACCAAGTTCAAGGAGTTTTAATGACTCTGGCCGACATTGAGAAACAGAAGTTTGGAGTTGGCCTCAAGTAGTCTCGTATGACTATGCATCCACCAAGGTTCCCTTGACTCCTTCCCTAAATAGGACAAGGTGGTGCTCTGTGAAGGGGACTAAAGCTATTCAAAAAACAATAAAATGTCAATTTCGTTGGTTGTTGTAAATGTAGATGTTCCTTTTGAAGTTTAATTTCTTACTTCCTGATAATTATGTTGGTTTTGAGGATTAACCTACTAATATATGCAGAAAGCATTTTCTTTCTGCCAAAGTGTATTTTTCATAACATTATTTCCGAAATGATAAAATGCCTCAACGAAAAACTAGGCAAAATCTAGAGGCCGACCCCAAAGCCACACAAAAAGTCAGAGCCATATGTACAACAAGGGGTACACACTAGAACACATATACAAATTCATGCATGATAGCTGTGTGTGATCGATGCCACTAATCATTATTGGGGGCGTATCAAGCATATGTATCATCACTTGAGAGCGAGGATGTTGCTGTTGTGCTTGCAAGGGGGAGTTTGCCGGCGGGAGATCAACTCTGTATTCGTCATGGTCCCTCTGATGGTTTTTGTGCCCTATGTGGTTTGTGGGAGGATTAGAACCATATTTTCTTCTCTTGTGCTTTTGAAAAACTCTTATGGAGTGGTTTTCGTGAAATTTTGGAGGTTCAGTGGAACCCCCAATCTTTTGATCATTTTTGGGCCTTGCTTCTTCCTCTTTATAACAAATCTAGGAAGCTCGTGTGGCTTCTGTTTGCAGCCCAAAGCTGGGCCCTTTGGAACATTCGAAACAAATTTACTATTGAAGTTGTGTTTCCTAACCAAGCTGCTGATTGTTTCTTTAAAACTGGCATCCTCTTGCAGCAGTGGCGCCCCCTATCCAAGCCTAAGGACCTGGAGCATGTCGACAAGATGATCAGGAAGCTGCAACTTCTCTACCGAACGACTCGTACTCCGCCTAGCACAGCTGGGACGCCTCCTGATCCACCATAGCTCTCCCTCTGGCCGTGGCCTTTCTCTTGCAAACTTTTCTAGTCTCTGGTTCAGTGTGAACCTTTGTCATTTGGGCCCATGGCCGTGCATCCTGTCATTTTGGTTTGTAAACTGAAGTCTTGTTGCTGTCCTGTGAACTAGTCAGGCTTTATTAATTTAAAGCTGGGCACTTTAAGTGCCTTTTATCTAAAAAAAGGATGAGCGTTCTCTCCGACGAATTCCTTGCGCGAGAACATGGTGTTTCACAACTCGGTGAGGAACCTTGAATCATATCCTAGTAATAGAAAACCCTAGCCGCACCGGTGGCACCGTGTGCCCGCAGTCTGACATTGTTATCTATGGAGAGGTGGGAGACGACACTACCAGTTCATCTGTTCTTCGTTGTCCTCTGCCCTCTCAATCGACTCACTGGCACCTTCCATCATCCCTCCTTCCTAGCTAGTTGGATGTACTTCCACTACCGCCACCGAGTCCCCACACCACCGCGGACTAGAGCCACTACAAGAGGGACCTTGGATGGACACAAAGGAGGAGAAATGCAGTGCGACAAGGAGGAGTCGCAGGGTGATACGTCCGAAACGTATCTTCAATTTTTAATTGTTTCATGCTACTTTTATGCCTTTGACACTTGTTTTATATTAAGTTTATGATTTATTTGGACTAACCTATTAATTGTTGCAAAAGTGCAATATTCTTGTTTTACACTTTGATGTGTAGGAATTGCTTGCAAATTGGCAAAAAACGCAAAAGGAGACTTGTTGGAGGTGGACTCTGACTTTCCTGAAATCTGTCCCTTCCAACAGATTTCAGAGATCGTCAGTTTTAGACCTGAAGACGACGTTAACTGAAGATCTCACAACGGACAAAGTTGTGGGAAATTTCCATAGCTTTCATTTAAGCCCAAGAACAGCCCAATCGGAGGTCCGTAGCTCCGGAAATCCCCGTTTTACTGAAGGCCAAATATCTGATTACGGGATTCCGAAAGTTGGTGACGTGATTGACTCCAACTCTTACCAAACTTGGAGGATTCGACCAAGACACAACTTTGGGACCTCATTAAGGATGTGAGGGGTCCCTAGGAAGGTTCTAGAGGTGCCCAAGAGCTCTTGGATCAAGGGGCCATCAATCGGAAGGCCGGGAAGCATTGTCTCCACCTATATAAAGAGAGGAAACCCTAATTTTGGGGGCAGCCACCAAAAGCCACGAATTTGCCTCCCCCTTGGCTCTCATCTACAAGGGAAAGGGCTCCTCTACAATACCAAGAAGCCATGGAGGAAGGGGGTTAGGGGGCGGCGCTCCCCCTAGCCGGCTGCCGCCATGCGCCGGCGCCGCCGGCGTCACCCGTGCCACCTCTGCCTTGCCCTTTCCTCCATGGCCGCCGCCTTCACCGCCATCTCCATCACCAATTACTCCTTTCATACAGTGGTCCACTCTCCCACAAACCTCTGTACCCCTCTATGTAAACATGGTGTTTGATGCTATAAAGTATTATCCAATGATCTATGTCATGTTTGTGTAGTTCTTTTTGTCATATGGTTGAATTATTGAATATGTTTGGTTGATTCGAGTTGTATGTCGATATGGTACAGTCCTATAGTGCCCATTATATATTTATGCGCGCATGGATCACATCATAGAGTTTGTAGTACGTGAAGGAGGTCGGGGGGTAGGGATGCCGGAGTGACAGAAACCTAAGCCCCATCCCGATTTTTGACATTGTATGGGATAAAGAGGACCATATGATCTTAATGCTATGGTTGGGTTTTACCTTAATGAATGTTAGTAGTTGCGGATGCTTGCTAATGTTCCAATCATATAGTAACATGTAATTACAAGTAGTTGAGAATGTGTATGCTTTGCCTCTCCCACATAGAAAACTGCATCGAAGACAATGAATCGAGTAGCTTCACTAATTAATTATGGACAATTTCGCCACGCCTTCCACCACTTTTCCACACTCATGGTTCTGTTACATTATGTCACTTTATGATACCTTATTGCTGCAGCAACTAACATTTACTTTCTTGTTTTTTATTAGGGTTAATTAGATGTATGCCACTCCAATTCATGCGAAATCGAAAAATGCCACTCCAATTTGCAACTTTCAAAAAATGCCACTCCAATTCTCTCATACTTCTACAGATGCCACTATACTCATTTCTGCTCAATTTTGGTAGAAAAACTGAATACGTATTTTATGTTGGACAAAATTACCCATGTCCTCATCTTCTCAACCGTTTACCTCCTTTAGTCTGTACGAGCCAGCGCTGTCGCCGCCGTCCAGCAAGCTCTGCCATACGCTACCACCGCCCAACAAGCTCCGTTCTGTACGAGGCAGCAAGCTCCGCCACACGCTGTCACCGCCGCCCAGCAAGCTCCGCCACGCTGCTGTCCAACAAGCTCCGCCACGCTGCCGCCCAGCAAGATCCGCCATGCGGCGCCGCCGCTGCCCAGCGAGCTCCACCTTGACCCTTCGGACCTTCCCGTACGACGAATTGGTCGCAGACGCTTGGAATCGAGAGGAGCGGGAGCTCTTGAGCACGGGCGGCACTCGATGGGAGGATGAGGTACCCCTGCCGGTGGCGTTTCTCTTGGGCACGGGCGGCGCTCGATGGGAGGACGAGCTCCTCTCCACCCGGGTCGCGAGCTCCCGGTGGTGAGCACGGGGACGAGCTCGTCTCCAGCCGGGTCGCGAGCTCCCGGTGGTGAGCACGGAGAGGACCTAGGTCGGTGGCGGGGACAGCTCGGGGACGGCGCGGGACCTCTGGCGGCGGCGGGCGCAGCTCGAGGACGGCGCGGGGAGGGGACCTCGGGCGGGAGCGGGGACAGCGCGGGGACGACGCGGGGAGGAGTCCACGGCGGCGGCGGCGGTGCTCCGGGGACGGCGCGAGGACCTGGGGCGGCGGCGGCAGTCCGGAGACGGCCGGCGTGGAGTGGACCTGAGGCGGCGGCGGTCCGGGGACGGCCGGCTGTTCTTCAAGTTCAGGGTGTGGGTTCAGGGACAAAATCGTCCCATGCAAAATACGTATCCGGTTTTTCTACCAAAATGGAGTAGAAATGAGTATAATGGCATCTGTAGAAGTATGGAAGAATTGGAGTGGCATTTTTCGAAAGTTAGAAATTGGAGTGACATTTTTCGATTTCGCATGAATTGGAGTGGCATATATCTAATTAACCCTTTTTATTATCTTGCAAAGCTATCCTTTCATACCCGTTTTATTCCTATAGTTTTATTTCCTAGATAGAGCAAATGTTCGGTGTGCGTAGAGTTGTGTCAATGGTTGATAGAACTTGAGAAGATATTAATCCTACCTTTAGCTCCTAGTTGGGTTCGACACTCTTACTTATCGAAAAGGCTACAAACGATCCCCTACACTTGTGGGTTATCAAGACCTTTTCTGGCGCCGCTGCCGGGGAGCAATAGCGTGGGGTAGATATTTTGCTTTATCTCTAAGTAATTTTTACTTTCATTTGTAAATTGTTTTATATCTTAGTATGGATAGGGAATGCAAATTATAAAAAAAATTAGTTGTACTTGCTAACTAAAACTTTTTCAACAAGAGAAGTGATTGGAAAGGTGCAATGGTTAAGTGGGGGTCGACCTTGAACACTTGTGTTCATGCCTATGAAACCAAAGCAAATTTTTCCATGGAAGCTTCTCAGCTAGAAACATGTATATATTGTGTATATACCACTTTAATATAAAAATAAAATGTATATATGTCCTTTAGTTTATTTATGATGCAAGTTTGTTGTTTTGCTGTCCAGAAACAGATTCTGTGTGCCTCACTGTAGAAAATCTTTAAAATCGCCAGAGCGTGATATTTTTCTGGAAATTTTTGACAGCAAATCTTATACTTTTATCTAACTTTCATTAGTTTTGACTTTTCTTATTTGAGCTACGTAGGTGCCTCTTACAAATCGATCTTTCCTGACTGTTCAGTTTTGGCAGATTTCTGTCTTTATTTAATATTGTACTTAAGTGTTCTTAGCTTCTTGAGTTATCGACGGATAAAGGAATATTTGAACAATTTCGTATATATAGTGGCTAATATTGAATAAAGATTATGAAACTTTTGCCAATGTTTGAACATGAGTGGATTTTATTTAACAAGTACTAACCGTACTAATGAGTTTTGTGAAGTTTTATGTGGATATAGTCTATAAGATCCAATCAATATGGTGATATGAGACGAACGATAAGACACAAGAGCTCAAGCTTGGGGATGCCCAGGGGCACCCCAAGAACATATTCAAGAATATACAACCATTTAAGCTTGGGGATGCCCGAGGCATCCCTCCTTATTCATCAACGCATATCAGGTTGTCTCGTTCATGATCTATATTACTCATATTGTCCTTATATAATAATTGTATGCATGTGGACTTTTGCAAGAATTTTTATTGTGACAGATATATTATTAAAATTTGCTTATTAAGCTATTGAAAGTTATTTTGAGAGAGAAAAACATGGGTCTAAATATCTCAATAGTGTTTAGTCTCCTCTCTTTATGTTAAAAGTTTTGAAGTTGCATTTGTTTTGCCTTCCTATGCTAGTCACATTATGCTTCAATGATTTATTTTCTTACAAGATTCCTATGCATTGGAAGAGGGTTATATTTAAATGTGTTTGATGTTTACTCCTTGATGCTCTCCTTATTGTTTCAACTCTTAATCTTATGAGAGTATCAATAAAATAAGCCTCGCTAAAAGGCATTAAAGAAAAGCGCTCATGGGAGGCAACCCATTTTATTCTTACTTTCTGTTTCTTTATGTTTTTCCTTGTGTTTGGGTGTTGTTACCTCTGTATCAACTCCCTTGTATCCTTTTTGTTTTGGTTTTTGTGCCAAGAATAGCCTCTAATGAGAGAAAAGTTAAAATTTTGAGTTGCTGTCCAGAAACAGATTTCTGTCTGTCACCGTACGAAATTCTAAAAAATCACAGAAGGTGATCTGGGTCTGAAAATTTTTTACAGTAAGAATAAGGGTTTTGTCTAACTTTCATTAGTTTTAAGTTTTCTGATTCGAGGTGTCCTAGTATCCCGAAAAAAATCATCTTTACATTCTGTTCTGTTTTTGACAGATTCTGTCTTTGTTCTTGCATTGCTTCTTTTACGGGCAAAGTGGAGTTCTTTTGATCCCGGAACATCACTTAGATCTTTGTGGCAGTAGCTAATATTTAGGAACAAGTGCATTTAATTTGTTAAGTGAGAACTGAAGGTGGATTATTTTGTTTGAGAACTAACCCTCTAATGAAGTTTATTAGAAGTTTTGTGTGAAAGAAGTTTTCAAGTATTCAAGAGCGAAGTGATGAAGAAAGATCAAGAAAGGATAAAAGCTCAATCTTGGGGAGGTTCCCATGGACCTCCTCTGAAATATACAAGAAGTCACAAGCGTCTAAGCTTGGGGATGCCCAAGGCACCCCCTTCTTAATCGACAATCATCAGTTTTCACCCGTGGTACTATATTTTTATTGCTTCACATATTATGTGCTATTCTTGGAGTGTCGGTTTGTTTTACTTTCAGTTTGTTTTTGTTTTACCCTCTGGTCTTTTAGTTTTTCAAAAATAAAGTACCAAGTTTTACCCATTTAGTTTTAGTTGATGCATATTTAAGGTTTTTTTTTTCGGTTTTCAGCATCTGCTGTTCACTGTGTGATTTTTCATATTTTAATGGGAATTCTAAAAATCACGAAAATTTAACAGATTAAGTATCATCTAATTCTCTGCACGCACAAAAATTGGCAAAAATTCCTGACATGATTAAGTGTACTTAAACTTTTCTTTTTCCAGCTGCTATTTTTTTGGACAGATTTTGACTTTTGTTGTAAGAGTGGGCTCTTTGCATTTTCGTTTGATTCTTTTTGGATCTTACCTTTCATTTAGAAGTTGGCCACTTCAGAAACCTCTCTGTAACATGAACAAAATTTGATTAGGTTTAATGGCAGCACATTGGAAATATTATCTATTGCACTAATGTCTAACCGCAGAAAAGAATGGGAGAGTTTTTGTGTTGAAGTTTTGTCACAGGAAATGAAGGAACACCGAACTGAGAAATATCCAAGGATGGTCAAAGTAATAAGCTTGGGGATGTCTCCTCATCCCTCTACATCAACAATCACTCGGTTTGCAAACCTTCAAACTTTGTTTTTGAGCAACATAGAAACTTGCATAAACTTGGAGCTTGTGTATCTTATTACTTATTTGTCTTAGTATCAAAACACCGTTTACATAAATAAGCTGATTGTCATATATTTTATTTATCCCCTGTTTGGAGAGTTGATTGGGAGTTTATGGTTGTTGGATTACTTGTTGAAACTTAAAAATGATGTGTCAATAATATTGTTTAGATGGTTCACGTCCTCACTTGAATTTACCCGAGAGCGGCTTAAGCAAAATATAAATATAACTCACCATTCTCCTCCGCACAATGAAAATCTGAGAAATCAGCTCAAACATTGGTTAGTGGTGAAACAAAGGAGAAAGAGGAATGTACTCGTTCCTCTAAAACCAGCCGCTCTCACAAGTCTAAAAGCCTTGCTTGAAATGGGGGACTATCTAGTTTCTTTACTGTGAAGTCGTTGACAAAAGCATGCATATCTTAAAAATGTTTTACTTCTGTTGAAAAATAAAAATAATATAAAAAGCTCAAGCACATGACTAATCCCTGCTTCCCTCTGCGAAGGGCCTGTCTTTTATTTTTATGTTGAGTCACCATATCCTTCTTTGAGCACTTCTTCGAGAGCATAGTTGTCATTCTTAGTGTAATGTGCTTTGTTGCAAAATACTATTAACTAAGTTATAGCTGTGATATTTCTATCTTTGATATCTTTGTTCTAGTCTCCACTTGAACTTCGGAGGTGCTCTGCATTTATGTTTTGCGGTACCAGAAAGGGCAAGCGAGATAGCACTCTATCATGTTTTATTATGATCATTACAATCTTGCTTGATGTTTATAAATTTCATATTTTGAACTCTTAGTTCGTTGATATCTTTTCATTAGGTAACATGGTTGCTAAAGTTTTATTATCTATACATCATTTATCATGCAATTGTTAAAAACCTGATAAAGCATTCAACATCAAAAATTATTTTGTTATCATTTACCTACTCTTGGACGAGCAGGAATTAAGCTTGGGGATGTTGATACGTCCAAAACGTATCTATAATTTTTGATTGTTTCATGCTACTTTTATGACTTTGACACTTGTTTTTATATTAAGTTTAAGACTAAGCTATTAATAGTTGCAAAAGTGCACAATGTTCTTGTTTTACACTTTGATGTGTAGGAATCGCTTGGAAATTGACAAAAAACGCAAAAGGAGACTTGTTGGAGGTGGACTCTGACTTTCCTGAAATCTGTCCCTTTCAACAGATTTCAGAGATCGTCAGTTTGATACCTAAATACCATGTTAACTGAAGATCTCACAACGGACAAAGTTGTGGGAAATTTCCATAGCTTTCATTTAATCCCAAGAACAGCCCAATCGGAGATCCGTAGCTCCGGAAATCCCCGTTTTACTGAAAGCCAAATATCTGATTACGGGATTCCGAAAGTTGGTGACGTGATTGACTCCAACTTTTACCAAACTTGGAGGATTCGACCAAGCCATAACTTTGGGACCTCATTAAGGATGTGAGGGGTCCCTAGAAAGGTTCTAGAGGTGCCCAAGAGCTCTTGGATCAAGGGGGCCATCAATCGGAAGGCCGGGAAGCATTGTCTCCACCTATATAAAAAGAGGAAACCCTAATTTCAGGGGCAGCCACCAAAAGCCACGAATTTGCCTCCCCCTTGGCTCTCATCTACAAGGGGTAGGGCTCCTCTACAGCACCAAGAAGCCATGAAGGAAGGGGGTTAGGGGGCGGCGCTCCCCCTAGCCGGCCGCCGCCATGCGCCGCCGGCGCCGGCGCCACCCATGCCGTCTCCGCCTTGCCCTTTCCTACATGGCCCCGCCTTCACCGCCATCTCCATCGCCAATTCCTCCTTGTATAAAGTGGTTCACTCTTCCACAAACCTCTGTACCCCTCTATGTAAACATGGTGTTTAATGCTATAAAGTATTATCCAATGATCTATGTCATGTTTGTGTAGTTCTTTTTGTCATATGGTTGAATTATTGAATATGTTTGGTTGATTCGAGTTGTATGTCGATATGTGATACGTCCATTTTGCATCACTATTTTACATCATAATTTATCTTTATTCATTGATATATTTCATATTATGATGCAATACTTATGTTATTTTATCCCATTTTGCATGTTTGGCAATTACTGGAGATGCATCCGCCGGAGCCTGGAATCAGCTGGAAAAGTACCTGTCAAGACACCTGACTTCGGAAGCCCCAAAAATTCCAGGAAAATTCAGAGCGTAATATTTCGGGAAATAAGTCACGGAGCCAGAAGGGGGCGAAGAGGCGAGCAACAGGAGGCAGGGGCGACCCCCTACCGCGGGCCCACCTAGGGCCGCGGGTGGGGCCCGCCCCTGGTCCCTGTGGCCCCTCTTCGTCTCCCCTTCGGCGTATTATTGACCCTTGACCTAAAAACCTCGGGGGCATCGACGAGGAATTTTTCCGCCGCCTCCACGAGGCGAAAACCAGACAGAGAGAAGAAGAGCTCCGGTAGGGAGAAATCTGTCGGGGAATTTCCCTCCCGGAGGGGGGAATCGCCGCCATCATCATCGCCATCACACCAAGCATCATCGGGATCATCATCAACACCATCTCCATCATCAGCACCATCATCACCGTCACCGTCCCATCTCATCCCGCTGTAGCAATCGTCATTGTTTTGTTATTAGTTCATTGGAATCGTATCCCGAGTATTGATTACCACTTGTAGTTGATGCTTGAGAGTTTTATCGGTGAATTATCTTTGCGATCAGATTGTTACCCTTATTCATATCACCCCTGATCATGATCTATATGATGTCTTGTGAGTAGTTCGTTTGGTTCTTAAGGACATGGGGAAAGCCTAGTTGCTAGTAATTGCATAATGTTGAGTAATATTTAATGGTTTGATTTATGTTGTGGTGTTATTCCTCTAGTGGTATCGTGTGAACGTCGACTACATGATACTTCACCTTTCAAAGGGCCTAGGGGAATGCATAGTGTATTTAGTTTGCTTATGGTAGGGTTGCAGGAGTGACAGAAACCTAAACCCCAATTTGTGAACTAGTGCACTAGGGAGCGTAGGGTCTCGGAGTTTTAGGCTGTGGTTAGGTTTTTATCTTAATTACTTTCTTGTAGTTGCGGATGCTTGCAAGGGGTTTAATCACAAGTATGTATTTGTCCAAGTAAGGGCGGTGCATTAGCATAGGTCCACCCACACAGCCCTTTATCAAAACATTGAAGGTTAATCACCAGCGTGCAATGAAACTGGCTAGGCAGAAACTCCCATGTGTCCTCGAGAACGTTTTAATCTTCATAAGTAACACAACCGGCCTGTCCTTTGAGCTTAAAAGGATTGGGCTATTTGCTGCAATTATTGTAGCACTCTTTTATTTACTTGTTCTTCATTTGTTCTTTAAATAAAAAATCCAAAAACATTTCTCTTTTAGTGCTTGCAGTGAAACCTTGCTGAAAACTAGTTGCCAACACTTTCTGCTCCTTGTTGGGTTCGACACTCTTACTATCGAAAGGACTACGATATATCCCCTATACTTGTGGGTCATCAAGACTCTTTTCTGACGCCGTTTCCGGGGAGTGTAGCGCTATTGGTAAGTGGAACTGATAAGGACCTCTTATATTGTAAGTGCTGTTTTTATTTTTGCTTGTTACTTTGCTTCGATATGGAGCACTCTTCACTTAATATGCTGTTTGGGAGTGACTCTGCCACCACACCTGTAGTGGATAAGAGTCCTCCGCTCTCTGAAATTGATCCATTTAAAATACCCATGGGAATTATTGATCATGTTATGAGTAACCGTTATGCGGGGGATGGAACCATCCATCCAGGTTATCATTTGCTTTATATTAAAGATCCGTGTGAGCTATTTAAGATTGCAGGTATGTCAAAAGAGGTAATCATGAGGAAATTATTCTCAATATCACTAAAGGATAAATCTATGGATTGGTATATGCTTCTGGATAATTCTCACTTGATGGATTGGAAAGAGCTTATGTCTCTTTGTTATTCTAAATTTTATCCTCTTCATGAAATTCATCAAGATAGAAATTATATTTATAACTTTTGGCCATATGAAGGAGAAAGCATCGCTCAAGCTTGGGGGAGGTTGAAATCTTTAATGCTTAAATGCCCCAATCATAAGCTTCCTAATGATATAATTGTTAACAATTTTTATGCGAGGCTGCCTCGCTATGACAAGGATATGCTTGATGCCTCTTCTCTTGGATCCTTTACAAACAAAGAAGTTAATGCTAAATGGGATTTAATTGAAAGGATTTATCGCAATGCGGAAGATTGGGAGATCGACAAAGGTAAAGAATCATGTATAAATTATGAGTATGACTGCATTAAATCTTTCATGGAAACTGAACGTTTTAATATGCTTAGTACTAAGTTTGGGCTCGATTCTCAAATTGTTGTTGATCTTTGTAAATCCTTTGCTGACCATATTAATATTCCAAAAGAAAAGTGGGATAAGTATCATGAACCATTTAAAGATGTTTGTAAAACAGATGTGCTTGCTAGTGATGATGTGCCTGTTCAAACAGTTGAATCTGTTTTACCTGCTGTTTACTTTGAAAAACCACCCTTTCCTATAAAAATTAAAGAACACTCAATCGTGGCTAGTGTGGTTAATAAAAGTGAAAGGAAAGCTTATGAACCTGATGAACAACTTGAAATTGCCTCTCCAGTAGCTTTGGTTAAAGATCTTGTAACTGAGAACGTCGATGGAAGTTCTATTTATTTTTGTGCAGCTGCTACTAACATTGTTAGACAGGATAAAAGTGCAAAAGTTGTTGGTACTCTTGTTGTCTCTGTCAAGATAGGTGATCATTGCTATTATGGATTATGCGATATGGGTGCAAGTGCAAGTGCTATTCCTTATACACTTTATCAAGAGATAATGCGCGAAATTGCGCCATGTGAGCTTGAGGATATTGATTTGGAGATTAAATTGGCTAATAGAGATGTCATCCACCCGGTGGGAATTGTCAAAGACATTGAAGTCTTATGTGGTAAGGTAAAATATCCAACTGATTTCCTTGTCTTGGGGTCAGTTGAAGATAAATTTTGTCCTATCATATTTGGTAGACCTTTCTTAAATACTTGTAGTGCTGTTATAGATTTTAAGAAAGAAAAGGTCTCTGTTCAATTCGTTGGAGAGACGTATGCGTTTAATTTTTCCAAATTTGCTAGACATCGTTATGATAAAGAATTACCTAATGATGATCTTATTATTGAAAGAATTGCTTCTATTGCCGTGCCTCCTAATGATCCTTTGCAGAAATATACGGAGGAGCACGAGAATGATATGTTTATGCAGGAAAGAGAGGAAATTGATGAAGTCTTCTTTAGACAGCCGACTATTCTAAAGCATGATCTACTTGTGGAGTCTCTGGGTACCCAGACACCTCCAAAGGGAGATCCTGTTTTTGAATTAAAAGCTCTCCCAGACACTCTCAAATATACATATTTGGATGAGAAGAAAATATATCCTGTTATTATCAATTCTAACCTTTCAGTGAAAGAGGAGGAGCGATTATTGGAGGTCCTTAGGAAACATCGAGCTGCATTGGGATATACTCTAGATGATCTTCAAGGGATTTCTCCATCTATTTGTCAACATACAATTAATCTTGAGCCTGATGCGAAGCCCGTTGTTGATCATCAACGAAGATTGAATCCAAAGATGAAGGATGTGGTAAGAAATGAGATACTCAAGCTTCTCGATGCAGGTATAATCTATCCTATTGCTGATAGTAGATGGGTTAGTCCTGTCCATTGTGTTCCCAAAAAGGGAGGTATGACTGTTGTTGCTAATGATAGTAATGAACTCATTCCTCAAAGAACAGTTGTAGGGTATAGAATGTACATTGATTATAGGAAACTTAATAAGGCTACTCGAAAAGATCATTATCCTTTGCCTTTTATTGATCAAATGCTTGAAAGACTGTCTAAGAATTCTCACTTTTGTTTCCTTGATGGTTATTCTGGTTTCTCTCAAATTGCTGTTAAATTTGAAGATCAAGAAAAAACTACTTTTACTTGTCCTTATGGAACTTATACCTATTGACGTATGCCTTTTGGTTTGTGTAATGCACCTGCTACTTTTCAAAGATGCATGTCTGCTATTTTTCATGGTTTTGTGAGGAGATTGTGGAAGTCTTCATGGACGATTTCTCCGTCTATGGAACTTCTTTCGACAATTGCCTCTATAATCTTAACAAAGTTTTGCAGAGATGTGAGGAGACCAATCTTGTTCTCAATTGGGAGAAGTGTCATTTCATGGTAAATGAAGGCATAGTGCTTGGACATAAAATTTCTGAAAGGGGGATTGAAGTTGATAAAGCCAAAATTGAAGCAATTGAGAAGATGCCCTATCCAAGACTTCAGACTTGACATGTCCGAGGATGGAGTTTGCTAAAGTTAACCGATAGCTAGGGTAACTAGATTCTCAAGACATGAGCTATAGTGTCAAGCTCCAGCTCAAGAGCTAGATTGGGAGATCCAGGCGGTCAAGACTACACAGAGGAAATTGAACCAGTATGAACTCCAACAATGAAGCACAACTGATTTCTGATTGGGAGACACCGGTAAGATGATGAGATTTGACTACTTCTTCTCATTTAGAAACGAATCGGCCAGTGGCATGCATGACCAACTTGTGATTCAACCCGAGGAGACAAAGTGAACTTCACTCGGACCCCTGGCGACATATCTCAACCATTGCACAGGGACCAGAGAAGAACACTTCCATCAACCAGAACACATACTACGTGATGACATGAAGATGGTTCGGTTAAGCTTACAATATTACTCGACAACACGGTCAGGGGACGACACGGCAGTACTTCTGGAAAGACATCCAGGATATCACGAACCACCGCATGTCATGAGTTGCGAGAGGAAACATGCTTTTCAAGGAAAAAGATGTGGTCTTGAGAGTTTCGACATGAATCTAAATCGTGGACCGAAGGTGTGCACCTGAACGAATGGACTTGGCAACACAGACAACTCAGCTCGATGATATGATTACCAGTCATGCTAAGAGTGCCACCAAAGTCTTTGGATTTCAAAGCAATAACAATTGCTAAGATTATCCGATTACCTCAACGGTAATCATCCTCAACATTCTCGAGCCCGGGTAGCTCGGAGGTAGATGGATAGGGAAGGGTATGAGCATCACTTCATCAAGTACGTCATGAGACTAAGCACGACCTCTTGATACAAAAGAGTGTGACACTCCAAGGTGGAACGGAACAAAGGCTAGACAAGCTCTTACTCCGCGAATTACAATACTTTGACCTGGTCCGAGAAATGGACAAGGTGCCGGAGTTTTTTTCTCCTGACATCCCGAAGTGGAATGTCTTGTCGAACCACAAGAATAACATGCATCATAACACCCCAATGCATGATCAAACTTGACTGTCAGCATACAGATAGAGGGTGGACAACAGATTTAGAGCAAGAAACAGGCTAACAACAATATCAAGATATTGCAGAAGCCCTTGTTAGCACTCTTCCGACAACTAGTGCCGAAAGGGTTTCACGAACGAGTGTTATTAGAGGAAACACATACATTGGTGGACCACTCGCTAGGAGCAATCTTGTCGTGATCCAGATAGTTCCATAACAGAGAGTCCAGCTATATCTAGTGACAGAGAAGAGCATTGCTGAGCAAATCAATTACGGCTGCAACCTCGAGTTTGAAGACTAACTTCAAATTTTGCCAACCTGATGTAGGGTTTGAATTAACATCAGGGTTCAACGGAAAAGATCTTGGGTTAAAGATCAGCTTCATGCACCGGGACCCACAATAGCGTAATGCTCACAAGGGCGACAACCCTCATGAATCATTACACCAGAGCCCTAGCACAATCCGGGACCTTCGGTTCAAGATCTTGGGCTAAAGCAAAGGAATGTCTTGATGAACCACAATACTTCCTCTCTTCGGGCTTTAGAATTGGCAGACGAGCAGAGCTAACCAGTAAACTAAAGGTAGAAGCCAACCCCGTGATCCTAAAGATTTGAATTTTGCAGACGATCAGAAACACCGTTAAATCAAATAGAGGTAAGATAACTCAGAGTAGAGCGAGTTGGGTAAGGAGTAAAAAGAATCCTAAGAAGGTTTTCACAACTCATTTTTAGGTTATAAATAATTTTCAACTAGACTCGACATCGACCAATAGAAAGGGTTTCCTGCAGGCAGTCCTTCTCTGATACCAACTTGTAGCGCCCTGACCCTAGAACTATATAATGAAGCTTTGTGCAACCGGTCATGCTACACAATCGAAGGTTACTGGGGTTACCAATCCCAGGCCAAAACATTTTCCAGGCGTGCTCGGAATGGATCATCGGCAACGCAACACTTCGATCATGCCATAAGCTCAGACATAGCTATCATGTATAGTAGAGAGATCAAGACTGCTGAACAACTGGCACACATCACAGACTCTACGACACAAAGAGATCATATAGCAACTCATATATGAGAAAGATACAAATTACACAAAGGGGTCACAGACCCATCAGTACATCATGTGGAAGCGAAGTAGTTGCCTAGTACAACAAGATCCAAATATATGGCCTAAGAGGCCTACACATAAACACAACCCAGCCAACTTGTTCCGACGTCCCAAGCTGCCACCTGGGAACCCCGAACTACTCGTCGATGTCCAAGAAGAAACCACCTGGCTGCTCGGTGTCGTCCTCCTCTGAAACAAATTATAAAGGCAGCAAAGAGAGACTGAGTACGACGTACTCGCAAGTTTAGTAGGGCGATATAGGCCCAATGATGATGGAGGCTCTAAAGCTGTATAGTATTTGTTTTGCATAAAGCCAAATTTTCCTTTATAAAAGACATGAGTGACCCAAAGGCATCGACTACTCAGAATATTTTCATAAAAGGGGTAAGAGAGTAAACTTTCTTCTTTGGTTCTCATCGAACCATTAGTAACCAGAAACATCTCATCTCCACCAAGGCACTCCCTCGAATCACCCTCGAGGAAATGAACCTTTTATCACACGTTGGATTGCAACCTTTAGCTGCCAAATTTATTAATTAGGTTCAGGTTCTCTATGAGCTAATCCGCCTTCCCAAGAGTTTGTCCATAACCGTGGACACGGCTTTTCAAAAAGATTACCCTACAGGGGTGTACTAATTTACCCATTGGTACCGTCCGGCTCACCTGATTGGCCCTCTTCCGGGGAAGGCCGACGAGTGGGCGTGGTTAAACCTTTACCTCGCATGAGACTATCCAAGAGTCATCTGTGGCGACAGGACAAGTTTACCCAGCCTATTTCAGCCCCTGCCCCCATCGCCACATCCTAAACACCATCATCCTCATCGTTTCTCTTTTCCACTCACACACCCACACGCAAATGGAAATAGCAAACTAGAGGACCCTTGGATACGCCCGCACAAGTTATTCAGTTAGTAAGGAGCCCATACCCCCACCAATGGCAGCACGCTCGGTTCTTGGTTCTAGCTAAAAGCACTCTCAGCCTAGGCGGCAAGAATGAGGCAAAACACCATCCCCGATGGCAACTCATCCAAGCCTTTTAGCAATTTAATTAAGTACCAACAGTAACCACCATGTCCGAAACATTCCATCAACATCATAACAATGGAATTAAATCACCGGACAAAAATAACATTTGACTAAGCATGGCTAAGCATAGCTAAGCATATGTAAACAACTATTATAACTTTGTCACCGGCCAACACAACAAGCCTATGGTTCATAGGTGGGGAACACATGATGGTTCGGGAAAAACATGCATTCATAGGATACTCTAGTATTGACCAAAAATTGTCATAGAATCGAATGCAATATTATGGTGGATAAAATATGTTCATAAAACAGTAGGATGCTAGATGCCAAGAAGGTTAGGATATCTCTTGCCTTGCTGCTGGGGCGTGTAGTACGGCTCGTCGGGGTAGGTAAGGGTGACCTCAACTCCGGAATCTATCGATACCCAAACAAATCATAGAAGAACAAATAAATCACATGAAGACAATGTGCCATGCACAATCATGATGACATGTCAAGTTGATGCATTGATATCATCATATGATTTAACTAACAATATTAAATGGAGCGCCAAATAATTAGTGCAATTATTTGGAAGCAACCCAATATTTACCTTATGTCCACATTGTTTACAATTATTATATTATTAACAAGTGGCTTAGATATGCATGGACATGACATGATTAGTTAGGTAGATCTTCTGATCGGTTTGGTACCTTATTTGTATTTTCCGAGTTTCGATGAATAAATAGTGAATCAAATAATTATTTGAATTTAATTCTTTTAATAATTTAAAGAATAACATCAAAGAAAGATTTGTGAACATGAGGTGATCTTAGCATGGTTGATAGTATTGTAATGCTAATCACTTTGATATTTTATTCACAAATTTTGGTTAATTAATTAACAAGTTATGATTTTCCCAAATTGGGTATTATTTATGCCATTTTAGGAATTTTTAATAAACAGCAAAAATAATAGTTTCAAATATCATTTCAATGATACCAACAGGTAGGGTTTGTTTTTTCTAAACAATTTGATATTGATTTGCCTAAAAAATTGGAGCTTATTTAAATAGATATCAATTATAATTTCATTTTTATTTTCAAAAAGGAAAACAAACAGCCCAGACAGGCCGGCCTCAAGGCCGGGCAAAGACCCGAGATGCTCGGCCCACTGGCCGGCCCAGGCCGGTGAAGTGCATGGTTGATCCATGCATGGTTTTGGTAATTAATGACAATCTCTATGGACTAATATTTGCATTGAGCTCTATGTGTAGGTTGTCCTTTAGCTTGTGTCAAGATCATTTGTTGATCAAGGCCAAGCTTTGCTTGTCTCCATGGTTGGAGTCAAGGTCAATGTAGAAGATCATTTGTTGATCAAGGCCAAGCGTGTCTCCATGTGTTGGAGTCAAGGTGCTTTGCTTGATCTCCATTGTTGAGTCAAGCTCAAGGGAAGAAAAGTGTTGGGTTGATCAAGGCTTTGTGCGGGTTGATCAACTCTCAGTTCAAGTGAAGATATGCCGAAGAGTGCTCTCCCCATCTTGGTGTATGGGGGAGCGTCATGTGATTCTTCACCAAGCGAAGCGCAATCAAGAAAGGTGGTTCGTCTTGAGGAGATGAAGATCGTCTTCATCGACCTCAAGTGGATTAATGCGCAAGGCAAAGGTATGATCTTGGTAGGGCTTTTATTTTACCGGTCTCATGATGTTAGTTGAGAGACCGGGTTATAGGATAGATAGTCGTACTATCAAGAGGGGCTCTCGACCGAGTATCGTGATCGTATCGTTCATGGAGAGCTCAAACCTTTGCATCCTTGCATCCTTACAATCATCTTTATTAGTTCCTATTTGGATCTTATCGTAGTGTGGTCTTGGTGCTTGTCGTGCTTGTCATGACAAGGCTAGGTTCACAGTAAACCGTTTTCATATGCGTCTTATTTTGCATTTTCGGTTTTGGAGATTTTGCCGGTTCTTCCGTGTGGAAGGTTTCACTCTTCCAACCCTCCGCACAATCTCCTTTGCTTGTTTTCATTTTAGGGTAAGCTCTTGTCGTCCTCTTTCCAATAAAATTGGATTCACTCGATTCGGACTTCATTTGCAAAAGTTATGGCAGTTCTGGTTTTCACTGTTTTGATCTAGCCCGGAGATGGTCCGGAGTCTCCGGTCACACCGGAGTCTCCGCCCCAAATGACCGGAGTCTCCGGTCCCTCTTTTTCGCTGCCGTTTGTGTCTGCTGTGGTGCGGTACTGCATAGGGGTCCGGAGTTCCCCCGGAGAAGGACCGGAGTCTCCGGCCCACCGGAGTCTCCGGCCCGATGACCCGAAATCTCCGGCCCCTCTTTTTTTCTCAGCTCTTTTGCATCTGTGTGGTGCGCCTCTGGATAGGGGTCCGGAGCTCCCCCGGAGGGTGCCCGGAGTCTCCGGCCTGGCCGGAGTCTCCGGCCCCAAGGACCGGAATCTCCGGCCTCCCCGATGACCCAGCAGGCCGGAGTCTCCGGTCACTTACTTCGGAGTCTCCGGCCTGGACAGTGTCCAACGGCTAGTTTTTGGGGGAGGCTATAAAAAGCCTCCTTCCCCCCCCAAAACCTGGTTACACACCTTGCTCACTTGTTCTTGCTCTTCCCCTTTGTTCTAATCCTTGTGAGCTTGATTCCTCTCTTCCCCTCCAATGATTCTTGCCCAAATTTAGGGTTTCAAGAGAGGAGATCTAGATCTACCATTCCACCAATCAAATTCTCCTCTAAGTGAGGGGAACCTTGTGGATCTAGATTTGGGGTTGCTTTGTGTTCATCCCCTTTGTTCTTCCTCTCTTATTCCCTCCATAGCATTAGTTGCTTTGGTTGGAATTTGGGAGTGAAGGATTTGAGCACTTTGTGTGCTCTTGCCTTTTTGCATTTGTTGCATCGGGTTGCGCTCTCCACGGTGATACGTGAAGTTGAAGGTTGAGAAGCTTGTTACTCTTGGGTGCATTGTGTTCCCAAGAGCTTGTTGCCTCTTGGGTGCATTGTGTACCCTAGACGGTTGGAGGTGCCGCGAAGACTTCGGCTTGTGAAGCTTCGGCACGATTTGGGAGCCCCCAATTGAGTTGTGGGTGTGTGCCCCAAAAGTTGTAAGGGCTCCGGAATCCGCCCCGAAGGATTCCGATAGTGGAAGGTGAACCAATCCCTTGGGTGAGGTTCATTGGAGAATAGGGTGAGGCCTTTGTGGCATCTTGAGTAGGCCTCTTGTGGCGAGCTCACACCCCTCCAACGAGACGTACTCCCTTAACAAGGAGGAACTCGGGAATACATCCTCGTCTCCGCGTGCCTCGGTTATTTCTATACCCGAGCTTTACTTATGCAATTTACATTGTGATAGCCTTCGTGCTTGAAGTTCATTTCTATAGCTATCACCTTGTTGCTTTAATTGCTTAGCATAAGTTTGTTGGTGCACATAGGTGAGCCTAGTAATTAGGTTGTTGGCTTGTTAATTTAAACACATAGTTTTATTCCGCAATTATCAAGCCCCTAAATAGAAAAAGTTTTAATCGCCTATTCACCCCCCCCCTCTAGGCGACATCTCAGGCATAGTTGTTCTTTCAATTGGTATCAGAGCCTCATCTCTCTTGTTTGGCTTTACCGCCTAGAGAGTAAAGATGTCGTCTAGGGATTTAGTGCACAATTCCTTGTTTAGATTTAATGGCACAAATTTTAATGTTTGGAAAACTCATATGCTTAGTCACTTACGGGTCTTGGACCCCGATATTGAGCGGATCTTAGATATAGGTTTTTCTCCTCCAAAGGACTACGAAAGTACGACTTTAGAGGATGAGAAAAAACTTATATCTAGATGCTCTAGCATCTAACGAGTTTTGCAAGTTTGTGAGTGTAGTTGTGTTTGAGTCAATCATGCCTCTCCGGGATGCTCATGAGCTATGGACCAAGCTTCAAGATAAATATGGAGTGTCCAACTCTATTGAGGATGATTGCTCTCCCTCCACCTCCGGCCGTGACGAGCTCTCGTCTTCATCTACTTCACCAAAATATGGTACGCCACAAACTAATGTGATGGTGAGTAGTGATAGGCTTTGCAATTTGGATAGTGAGCTCATTGTTGATGATCATTTATCTCTATCTTGTTGCAATGCTTCATCTTTGGACCTAAACACTCGTAGCACTATAAATCATCTACATGCTAGTGTTGATAGTCCTTGCATATCATCAAAATTTTGCTTGGATGAATATCTTTATGATATGCTTGCTTTATCTTGTTGCCATGATGAAAATGCTTGTGTTCCCTCTAACTCTTGCATTAGTAATAATGTAGAGGAAACCCAATTTGCTATGCAACAAGATGCGAACTTGAGTAGTTCAAAAATTAATTATTCTTCTTCATCCACCTCTCATTGTCTTATGGCTAAATCTTCTTCTATTAATGACAATGATAATAATGATAATGATAATAATGATGAAGAAGATGATATGAAAAAAATTAATGCCCTTCTTCAAAATAAAGGTCTAATGATTCTCAAAGCCCTTCCTAGTAATAAAAGTGCCCAAGCTAACCTCTTTGAAATCATGAGCACTCTTATTGAGCGTGGGGAAACTATTGAGGCCTTGGAAGCAAGCCTTGAAGAAAAGGGTAAGATAGAAAGAGATGATGCTATGGAGAAAGCATCTTTAGAAGATGCTCTTGTGGAAGAGCAAGAGACTCGTGCTTCTCTAGAGGAGAAACTAGAATCTATCGAGGAGTCTCATAATGATATAATTGCTAAAATCATTAAAGAACGTGACCATGCTCATGCTAAATATAAAGTCACGAAAAATGAAAATGCTAGTTTAAATGATGAGCTTGCCAAGTTATCTTCTTCTATTCCTAAAGTTAATGATGCTTGTGCTACTAACTCCACTTCTTGTGAAGCATCTACTTTGAAGGAGAATGTTGCGCTAAGGGCTCAACTTGAGTTGCTAACTAGCAAGTATAGGGAGTTGGAAGAAAATCATAAAAATCTATCTAGCTCTAATGATGATCTTCTAGCATCCTATGCTTGTATAAAGTTAGCTCATGAGGCCATCACCACAAAGGTAACATCTTGTGAGCCTCATGTGGATAATAGCACAACTTCAACTAAGAATGCTAAAATGCCATGTGCTAGTCCTAGTAATTCATCCACTAAAAATGTTGGTACATCTTGTGATGAATTACTTTCTTTGCCTTGTTGCTCTAACAATGATGCATCTACCTCCTCTAGTTCTTGTGTTATCACTAACCATGTATAGAAAAGAGGAGAGCTCAAGGCCCAAGCCACTTCTATGAAGAAAGGCTTGGAAAAGCGTCATGAAGGGAAGCGTGCACTTGACAACATGTTGAGTGTGCAACAATCCCCCAATGACAAGAGTGGACTTGGATTCAACTCCAACAACAAGATCAAGTCCAAGGTTGAGAAGAAGAAGAAGGGCCAAGTTCAAATCAAGAATTCGGCCAAGATCACTTGCTTCAAGTGCAAGCTAGAAGGGCACCATGTTCGTGATTGCCCAATGAAGAAGAAGAAGCCTCTTAGTGAGAAGCAACTAGGGAAGCGGCCTCTTGTTCAATCTCATGCTCAACCACGAGTTGAACAACGACCACCTCCTAAGAAGACTCAAGCCAATGCTCCTCAAGTTAAGGAGCCTAGGAAGAAGAAAGAGAAGAGTCGGTGTTGCTACCTTTGCCGTGGCAAAGGTCATTTTGCTTCTTCATGCACCAACGGTACCGTATCCAACCCTATTATAGTTGATGATGCTTATTCTCTTGGGAAGGATAGAAGTGGCAATGTGTTTGCCAAATATGTGGGAGCTCAAAGTGGTGTCAAGAAAAGCACCATTTGGGTTCCCAAACCTATTGTGACTAACCTCTTAGGACCCAACTTGGTTGGGGACCAACAAGCTTCAACTTGATCAATAGGTTGATGTGGAGGACATTGGTGACTTGGCTATTTTGAAGAATTAAGGGATCTTCATGGGTTTACTTCTCAAGCCAAGTCAATTGGATTACCACATATCTATCTCATATCCAATGCTCCTCCTTGCGGTAACTTGTACTTAATTCACATATTCATTGAAAGTTGCTTGCTCCCTAGCATGTGTTAGTTTTGTTCCTAGCATGTGTTTGTATGTGATTTGCTCCTTTCTTACTTATCTTGTTATTCAAGGTGGTGTATGTTAGTTGTGTATCATGTATGTGTAATTGGTGTGTTGAGCTTTATTAATCTTGTGTGGATTTCATTTGGCTCTTTGAGATATTAATGGACTATCCCATTTTGGGGGAGTGATGTGCTTTGTGCACATCACAAACCTAAAAATGTGTATACATGAGGCACACCACCTAGTATTGATATTTCAATATTATCTAGCTACTATGTGGTATGTCATATTCATGAGAAATTCAAATTCTACAATGTCCATTAATTTCTCTAGTTGGTTTTATTTGCCTCTTGTTTAAAAATAAAATGAATTATCACATTATGGGGGAGTAATAAGCTATGTGCATATTACAATCCCATAAAAATGTGAACATTTTAGGTTTGCCACTTAGAGTTGATATTTTACATTATCCATTTCCTATGTGGCATGTTTACCCAAACAAGTTCCAATTTTCCTTTGTGGTTACCCTTTGGTTCTTGTTTGTGTGAGGTTGCTTGGTGTGGTTTCTCTCTAATATGCATTTCCATATATTATGTGAGAAACCATTTGTTTCCTTTTATTCTAACCATGGCTTTGCCGGTTGGTTCGAATAATTGAAACTACCAACAAACCTCTTTAAAAAATGGTGTTTTAATTCCTATCTTTTGCCATTTGCTAGTTTGTGGTGAAGTTGGTCTTGTACATCATTCCTTTATACCACCGACAAATCTCTCTATATACTCCTTGTCTATGACAAGTGATACTAGTAATTGTGGTGGATTTTGTAGACCATCTTCACATTGGCTCTTGCGTTGATTTGCTTTATCTATTGCCTTCCTTGCCTTTTGAATGGATCCTATCTTTCAATCGGTAGTGTTTAGTGTTTTAGATAAAATATGGAGAGTAATGATCCCTTGTGCATGCATTTTGTATTCAAATGCAAATATCTAAGATAATGCATTAATCTTGGGGGAGCATTCCTTTTTATTTAGAACACTATTCTTTCTATCAATTATTGATCCTCTCAATTGTCATTTGATTCTTTATCTTGTGTTGGCACCTTCAATTGGTATTAATTGGAATTTAATATCTCCTCCATAGATATTTGTTCTAATTGATATTTATTGTGGGAGTCTTGATACCTTTTGCCTTATTTTAACTTTACTTGATTTCGGTCAAGTATCACCCTCTTCTTGGTATCTTTTCTCCTAGTTGATATTTTTTTGTTTTAATTGTATCTTATTTTCAATTGGTGTCTTATCGATCATTTGTTGTGTTGATTTGATTCCTTTTGATATCACACTTCATGTGTTGATGTGTTTTGGAATCAATCATAGGTTGATTTGATTTCTCCTAATTCATGTGGTGATTGGATTTTGATATAATTTGGACAACCTTTTTGGCTCACTTTGTGTTTTCGTCCAAATTGTATCTCTTTTGGTTCTAGAAAGCCTTTGCATGCTCGGTTACTACTTTATATTATTTTAGCATGCTTATCTTTCTTGATCCAATATATAGGGGATACTCCACCGAATCCTAAATCGGCAAAGATGTGCATGAAATTCAATTTCACATCTATATGCACATATTTATGTGGAGTGTTTCCTATATATTGTAGTTGATCTAACTACTATGGAACCCAATGAGTTTGGGAACCATTTTGTATTCTAATTTTGTTTTAGGTACAACGGAGATGCATTGATGCTTGCCTCATTCATAAGGAAGGTGTTCTCACCGTGTGATTGTCGGAGTCAAGCTTTGATGTCAAACCATCTCTCATCATCTTCATCACCAATGTCATCTCGGTAACAAGTATCTATCTCATGCATGCTTCTCTAGTATCCAACCTTGTGTAGGTTGTCTCTTGGCATGAAAGCTTCTATATGCAATTGTTGTGGTTTTGGCCTATTTCTTCACTTAATATATCTTTGTGATATGTGTGATGAATTTTCAAAAACCTTTTCTTCAATTGATAGTATTTCTTTGTGATACTTGTTGCCTAACTCAAAGCATCTCCACTATCTCTTGTTCCCTTAGTGATATGTGTGATGCATTTGATATATTTCAAGTTCATTTATATACGATGAGATAAATTTGAGCTATGTGCTATGCGTTTAAGCAACAATCTCATTTGTATATTTATGACTTCCTTTTGGATACCTTGTTCTTCTTTTTCCAAACCATTTCGTATGTATATGTTTCTTTGCGGATGTATATCTTCAATGGTTTGTCCAATTAGAAACCTATACATATGAGAGAGGTCACCTTTTAGTTGGTATCCTAATTCTTTTGAGCCACCTTGTTTTTCTTCTATAATTCTTTGGTGGTTCCAAATTTGTCTCGTGAGTGCTTGTCTTATGTTTATTGGTATCTTTACACACTCATGTATTTGTTGGATCTTTTGACTTCATGCTTACCATGGTGAGCATGTTGAATTTCATTGGCTAAATGTTCTCACTAGATTTTGGCATTTTAATTGGTTTTAGTTTCCAATTGGTATCCCTAAGCTTGTGAACATATTTCTCTAAAAGATCCTTTTATCTCGGTTGGGCCTATCTTATGATGAATTTTTGAAAATTGGTATCTTTTTATGGCTCAACCACATCTTTGGTGCAAGTGCTATGATTTGCTATTGCATTATGCACTATTGCGCTTGTTGCGTGGTCTAGATGATTTTGGGGGAGTGAGGATACCATATTTGTGCACTTCTCCATTATGCATGAACATTGGGGAGCTTCTCCGTTTTTATTTAGAACTCTCGCTTTGGATCTTTTGATTGCTTTTCTCCTTTGTGGAGATGTTTAAAATGAACTCATCTCTTTGCAATCTTTTGATCCTCAATATAGTTTGATTTCCTCTAATTTTTCGTTAAAAGGGATTGTCATCACCTTTATGGAGGAACTCATATTATATTGGCTCTCTAAATTTTTCTTCCCATTTCGGCAATCGATGCCAATGGGGGAGAAGTTTAGAGGGTTTAAGGGAATTTGGGTTTTATGCTTTTGTTGCATTTGCCTTTAATGCGCTTTGCATCCTTGCTCGTGTGTCTTGCAAAGATGCTTTATTCATTATATAAACCCTCTTAAAAAGGGATTGTCATCAATTACCAAAATGGGGGAGATTGAAAGTGCATGGTTGATCCCATGCATGGTTTTGGTAATTAATGACAATCTCTATGGACTAATATTTGCATTGAGCTCTATGTGTAGGTTGTCCTTTAGCTTGTGTCAAGATCATTTGTTGATCAAGGCCAAGCTTGCTTGTCTCCATTGGTTGGAGTCAAGGTCAAGGTAGAAGATCATTTGTTGATCAAGGCCAAGCGATGTCTCCATGTGTTGGAGTCAAGGTGCTTTGCTTGATCTCCATTTGTTGGAGTCAAGCTCAAGGGAAGAAAAGTGTTGGGTTGATCAAGGCTTTGTGCGGGTTGATCAACTCTCAAGTTCAAGTGAAGATATGCCGAAGAGTGCTCTCCCCATCTTGGTGTATGGGGGAGCGTCACGTGATTCTTTACCAAGCGAAGCGCAATCAAGAAAGGTGGTTCGTCTTGAGGAGATGAAGATCGTCTTCATCGACCTCAAGTGGATTAATGCGCAAGGCAAAGGTATGATCTTGGTAGGGCTTTTATTTTACCGGTCTCATGATGTTAGTTGAGAGACCGGGTTATAGGATAGATAGCCGTACTATCAAGAGGGGCTCTCGACCGAGTATCGTGATCGTATCGTTCATGGAGAGCTCAAACCTTTGCATCCTTGCATCCTTACAATCATCTTTATTGGTTCCTATTTGGATCTTATCGTAGTGTGGTCTTGGTGCTTGTCGTGCTTGTCATGACAAGGCTAAGTTCACCGTAAACCGTTTTCATATGCGTCTTATTTTGCATTTTCGGTTTTGGAGATTTTGCCGGTTCTTCCGTGTGGAAGGTTTCACTCTTCCAACCCTCCGCACAATCTCCTTTGCTTGTTTTCATAATTCAAGGTTTTTGTAGGGTAAGCTCTTGTCGTCCTCTTTCCAACAAAATTGGATTCACTCGATTCGGACTTCATTTGCAAAAGTTATGGCAGTTCTGGTTTTCACTGTTTTGATCTAGCTCGGAGATGGTCCGGAGTCTCCGGTCACACCGGAGTCTCCGCCCCAAATGACCGGAGTCTCCGGTCCCTCTTTTTCGCTGCCGTTTGTGTCTGCTGTGGTGCAGTACTGCATAGGGGTCCGGAGTTCCCCCGGAGAAGGACCGGAGTCTCCGGCCCACCGGAGTCTCCGGCCTGAGGACCCGGAATCTCCGGCCCCTCTTTTTTTTCTCAGCTCTTTTGCATCTGTGTGGTGCGCCTCTGGTTAGGGTTCGGAGCTCCCCCGGAGGGTGCCCGGAGTCTCCGGCCTGGCCGGAGTCTCCGGCCCCAAGGACCGGAATCTCCGGCCTCCCCGATGACCCAGCAGGCCGGAGTCTCCGATCACTTACTTCGGAGTCTCCGGCCTGGACTGTGTCCAACGGCTAGTTTTTGGGGAGGCTATAAAAAGCCTCCTCCCCCCCCCCAAAACCTGGTTACACACCTTGCTCACTTGTTCTTGCTCTTCCCCTTTGTTCTAATCCTTGTGAGCTTGATTCCTCTCTTCCCCTCCAATGATTCTTGCCCAAATTTAGGGTTTCAAGAGAGGAGATCTAGATCTACCATTCCACCAATCAAATTCTCCTCTAAGTGAGGGGAACCTTGTGGATCTAGATTTGGGGTTGCTTTGTGTTCATCCCCTTTGTTCTTCCTCTCTTATTCCCTCCATAGCATTAGTTGCTTTGGTTGGAATTTGGGAGTGAAGGATTTGAGCACTTTGAGTGCTCTTGCCTTTTTGCATTTGTTGCATCGGGTTGCGCTCTCCACGGTGATACGTGAAGTTGAAGGTTGAGAAGCATGTTACTCTTGGGTGCATTGTGTTCCCAAGAGCTTGTTGCCTCTTGGGTGCATTGTGTACCCTAGACGGTTGGAGGTGCCGCGAAGACTTCGGCTTGTGAAGCTTCGGCACATTGGGAGCCCCCAATTGAGTTGTGGGTGTGTGCCCCAAAAGTTGTAAGGGCTCCGGAATCCGCTCCGAAGGATTCCGATAGTGGAAGGTGAACCAATCCCTTGGGTGAGGTTCATCGGAGAATAGGGTGAGGCCTTTGTGGCATCTTGAGTAGGCCTCTTGTGGCGAGCTCACACCCCTCCAACGAGACGTACTCCCTTAACAAGGAGGAACTCGGGAATACATCCTCGTCTCCGCGTGCCTCGGTTATTTCTATACCCGAGCTTTACTTATGCAATTTACATTGTGATAGCCTTCGTGCTTGAAGTTCTTATCTATAGCTATCACCTTGTTGCTTTAATTGCTTAGCATAAGTTGTTGGTGCACATAGGTGAGCCTAGTAATTAGGTTGTTGGCTTGTTAATTTAAACACATAGTTTTATTCCGCAATTATCAAGCCCCTAAATAGAAAAAGTTTTAATCGCCTATTCACCCCCCCCCCCTCTAGGCGACATCTCAGGCATAGTTGTTCTTTCAAGCTCCTAGGCCGGGCCACTAACCGAAACCGGCCGGCCTCCTGGCCGGCCCTGGCCGAGGCCAGGCCGGCACACGGCGACGACGCGGGCGTCGTGTGGAGGCGACAGCCGGCGGTGCGACAAGCAGAGAAGAGGGGGGGGGGAGCGGGAGGAAGCACAGACGGGAGCGGCACTCACCCTGAACGGGTAGGCGTGGGATGGTGAGTGCGGAAGGGGACGGAGACATCGGCGAGGAGCTCGGCGATGTTCTGCCGCGCGGAGAGGAAAAGGACATCGCCGGCCGATTCGAGGCGTCGGGCTCCGATTCCTTCGGCGAGGAGAAGAAGCAACACAGAGAGAGGACCTAGTGGCGCGCTTTCGATTCGTCCGGGGGGCTCCTAGCAGCGACGGTGCGGCGACGAGCTCGAGCTAGAGCTAGAGCTCAGCCAGTGGCGCGGACACGAGAGGAGTGCGAGGAGAGAGCAGGGGAGGGGTAGGTGAGGAAGCAGGTGGGGAGCGAGACAGGCGGGCGGCCTCCTTGGCGTCCTTGACCACAGAGAGGGGGGGGTGCAGCGTGTGGGCACGGCGGCATGGCAGCGCGCGGCATGGCGACAGTGATTCCACTGTCGCCACGAGGGAGACAACCGTTTTATAAAAAACCCCCCTGAAGCTGTTAATTGTTATTGCAAACAAGTCCAGCTGCCTCCTAGAGTTTTGAATTGAGGCACTAAACCGGTTTATAATTCTGCCAAAAATTCATATAGTCTCCCCATGACATGAAGGAGCTCCACAAAATTGTGCTCCAAAATAATTAGTTTTGCACAACATTCGTTCATAGAGTTTAATTATGGTCATTTTTGATAATTGCCAAAATGTATTTATTTGGAGCACTTAAACATTTCAATAAATTATAAAAATATTTATGGAGGCTCATATATATTAATGAAGCTTCCCATAATTTTATTTTGAATTTTTGGAAAGTTTAACTTGGTTTCAAAAATAGAATTTGATTTGAACCCATTTTGAAGTCTCAAATTTATTTCTTTGTTTGACAAGAAAGTCCCTTTGACAATTATTTATAAAATATATCCTTGAGCTTCCTGGACAATTTGGAAACTCAAGAACATTTGGTTTTGCCAATTTGAGTATTGTATTTGGTTTGAAAATTTTGGGAAGGATTTGCTTCCCTTTTATTGTTTTCCAGTTGTTGCTTTATTAACTTAGCAATTTAAATAAGTATGCCATGATGCAATGCAAAGCAAAAAGTGAAAATTTGGCCCATATTTTAGGGTGCCAAACTAGGGCTGTTACACTGTCCTTGGCCAAAGAATTGATAAGAAGTTGAATGTAATTCATTATGCTAGTAAAACTTTGGATAGTGCACAGAAAAATTATGCAACCACTGAAAAGGAATTTTTAGCGGTCGTTTTTGCTTGTGATAAATTCAGACAATATATTGTGGACTCTAAAGTAACTATTCACACTGACCATGCTGCAATTAAGTACCTTATGGAGAAGAAAGATGCTAAGCCTAGACTTATTAGATGGGTGATTTTGCTGCAAGAGTTTGATTTGCATATTGTTGATAGAAAAGGTGCAGAAAATCCTGTAGCTGATAATTTGTCTAGAATGTAAAATATTCCTCATGATCCCATCCCTGTAAATGATAGTTTCCCTGACGAACAACTTGCCATAATTAAGGTAACTTCTCATGATGCTCCTTGGTATGCTAATTATGCTAATTTTATTGTCTCGAAATTTTTGCCACCAAGTTTTACTTATCAACAGAAAAAGAAATTCTTCTATGACTTGAGGCATTACTTTTGGGATGACCCACATTTATACAAGGAGGGAGCTGATGGAATCTTGAGATGTATTCCTGAGCATGAACAGGAGGAAGTATTGAGGAAGTGCCACAATAGTGATTATGGAGGACATCACGCAGGTGAAAGGACTGCACATAAGGTTCTTCAATCAGGTTTTTATTAGCCTACCTTATTTAATGATGCTAAAAAGTTTGTTTCATCTTGTGATGAGTGTCAAAGGGTCGGTAACATTAGTAGACATAATGAAATGCCTATGAATTATTCTCTTGTTAGTGAACCTTTTGATTGTTGGGGGTTCGACTTTATGGGTCCTTTTCCCACTTCTCATGATAATACTCATATTCTTGTTGCTGTAGATTATGTTACTAAGTGGGTGGAAGCTATACCAACTAAAATTGCTGATCATAAGACCTCCCTAAAAATGCTTAAAGACGTTATTTTTCCTAGGTTTGGTGTGCCTAGATATCTTATGACTGATGGAGGATCTCATTTATTCATGGAGCTTTTATAAAGGTTTTAGCCAAGTACGATGTTAATCACAGAGTCCTCTCCGTATCATCCTCAAACTAGTGGGAAAGTTGAATTAACTAATAGATAAATTAAACTGATCTTGCAAAAGACCGTTAACAAGTCTAGGAAGAATTGGTCTAAAAAACTTAATGATGCTTTATGGGCCTATAGGACTGCTTATAAAAATCCTATGGGTATGTCTCCTTATAAAATGGTTTATGGGAAGGCATGTCATTTGCCTCTTGAATTAGAACATAAAGCTTTTTGGGCTGTTAGACAACTTAATTCTGATCCTAATCTTGCCGGTAAAACTAGGCTGCTTAAATTGAATTCTTTGGATGAGTGGAGGAATGAGGCTTATGAGAGTGCTCGTTTGTTTAAGGAAAAAGTAAAGAGATGGCATGATAAGAGAATTTAATGTTGGTGATAAAGTGCTTTTGTATAGGTCTCGTCTCAGATTTTTTGCAGGAAAATTGCTATCAAAATGGGAGGGACCATTCATCATTGAGGAAGTCTATCGCTCCGGAGCTATAAAGATTAATAATATTGACGGAGACAAACCTCAAGTGGTGAATGGTCAGCGACTTAAGAACTACATCTCCGGTAATCCCTTGGAAAAAGATGCCGATGTTATTCAAGTGGTATCTCCGGAAGAACTTATGGAGACTAAATACCGAAAGACTCCAGAATCGGAAAAGGAATAGGTAACTGTTTCGGTAAGGAAAGTGCCTCGAAAAA
>QRDG01000167.1:719211-1010330 GCA_012064385.1 Puccinellia tenuiflora | reverse complement strand
TCCGGGCTGGGTCGGGCCGAGATGCCCATGGCCAGGCCTGAGAGTGGCTGACCAGTTCTGCCAGCAGTTCCGTTGCTTGAAAGCGGAAGTTGCAATACTAGAGGTAGAAAATCTGGAGCTTCGTCGACGTCATCAGTATTTCTTGAGACCTTTGGCTGTGGTACCGCCATCTCCACCGCGGGAATAAAATTCGAGCACTATGGGTAACGACACTCCCTTGGCTTGTTCCAAGCTTGGGGGAGTGCCCAGTATCTTTATCTTATGTCTTTTATTGTTCGCAGTCTTGTGAGTCGTATCATGAGTAGAAAAGTTATCATGTAGTATGGTTTTGCATTGTGTCTTGTCACTCCTCGTGAGTCTTTTGTATCCGTTGGTGTGTGGTTTTCTATAATGGAATATAAATGGGAAGTATCCTTTATTCTTCTGCACTTTATATTTTATTATGGCAATCTCTCTCATCTGCTGATCTTGTGGTAAGTAATGATTTGATATTGGGTGCATGAGTAGAAGTTTATTCGGTATTGATAAGCATGGCTTCGTTTAAATTGCAATAATTGCTTTGGTGCTTGAGTAGAGAAGAAGAATTTAATTGCAAATACACTATCTTGTATGTCTTACATGCTTGTGAACCTTCCAGCTCATACACCTTTGTATTAGATTTATTTCTGACAGTGATGACAATCTTTATGTTGCATGTTTGACATATTGTTTTTGATAGCATAGTTGATTTACATCTCTCAACACTGTTTGTTTGCTTTAAAGCCTCTCTAGCCTAAAGCCCTGTACTGAGTGTATGGTTCACTCGTGCATCCATTCCCCAAAGCCAAACTTTCTTGCCAGCTAAGTCCACCATATCTACCTATGCATGGTATTTCTTGCCACTCCAAGTAAATTTGTCATGTGCTACCTTTAAAAATTCAAAATACTCCTTTTTGTGCCTCTGTTTTTAAGCTCATGAGGGAGCAGTGGAGAGCTAGATATAACTTGTGACGAGCAAGGTCATTTCCCCCCTTTTCACCCGGTGTCGATGGATTACGTCTTTCACTTGAATCAACCTGAGAGCAGCTTAAGAAAAATATAAAACTCACCATTCTCCTCCGCGCAATGCAAACCTGAGAAATCAGCTCAAACATTGGACAGTGGTGAAACCAAGGAGAAAGAGGAGCGTACTCGCTCCTCTAAAAACCAGCTGCTCTCACAAGTCTAAAAACCTTGCTTGTCATGGGGGACTAGATAGCTTCTCTGTTGTGAAGCCATTGACGAAAAGCATGCATACCTCAAAATCATTTTACTTATGTTTTAAAAAACCAAAAAGCTGTAGCACATGACTAATCCCTGCTTCCCTCTGCGAAGGGCCTCTCTTTTACTTATTGTTGAGTCAGTTCGCCCACTTCATCTACCTTCTACAAGCAAACTCATAGTGTTGAATTTTGATGTTAAGCAATTATGATATCTACATTATGTCTTTTATGTCTCATGATAGTTATTCATTTTTCTTATGTCAGTTCTAACTCTTTTGTTATAAGGATATAGCTTTGACGATTTGCAACTCGTGGGAAGATGACCGGATAGTTGAAGCATTAAATGAATCTTTCTTGAAATATGGGCTGATAAGTATAATTGTTTCTAAAGCGGAGTCTCGTTTTGTCTTTGCTTAATAAGTTTATGTCTTCTTTCACCTTAACATGTTGTAGTTACATTACTTGTCTTCGAGAAGCTTTATGAGAGAAAGGTTGCTGTTTAAGATATATTTGTGTTTGATGAGTAAATACTGATGCTTCATGTTCATATTCTTTATTTATCGACACTTCACTCTATAAACCTGTGGTCATGTTTACCGAGTTCAGTTTTCGCTTGGGGACAAGCAGAGTCTAAGCTTGGGGGAGTTGATACGTCCATTTTGCATCACTATTTTACATCATAATTTATCTTCATTCATTGGTATATTTCATATTATGATGCAATACTTATGTTATTTTGTCTTATTTTGCATGTTTGGCAATTATTGGGGATGGATCTGCCGGAGCCGGAAATCAGCTGAAAAAGTACCTGTCAAGATACCTGACGTAGGAAGCTCAGAAAATTCCAGAAAAATTATGAAGTCAATATTTTGAAGAATAAGTCACGGAGCCGAAAAGGGGCACGAAGTGCAAGCTCCAGGGGGCAGGGGCGGCCTGCACCCGCGGGCCACCCTTGGCCGCGGCAGGGGCCCGCCCCTGGCCCTGTGGCCCCCTCCGGCTCCCCTTCGGCATATTACTCAGCTCTGACCTAAAAACATCGGGGGCATCGACGAGGAATTTTTCCGCCGCCTCCACGAGGCGGAAACCAGACAGAGAGAAGAAGGGCTCCAACAGGGAGAAATCTGCCAAGAAATTTCCCTCCGGAGGGGGGAATCACCGTCATCGTCATCGCCATCACACCAAGCATCATCGGGGTCATTATCAACATCATCTCCACCATCAGCACCATCATCAACGCCGTCATCCACCTCATATCGATGTAACAATTATCATTGTGTTGCTATTAGTTCACCGGAATCGTATCCCGGGCATTGATTACAACTTGTAGTAGATGTTTGAGAGTTTTATCGGTGAATTATCATTACAATCATATTGTTGCCCTTATTCATATCACCTCTGATCATGATCTATATGATGTCTTGTGAGTAGTTCGTTTGGTTCTTGAGGACATGGGGAAAGCCTAGTTGCTAGTAATTGCATAATGTTGAGTAATATTTAATGATTTGATTTATGTTGTGGTGTTATTCCTCTAGTGGTATCGTGTGAACGTCGACTACATGATACTTCACCTTTCAAAGGGCCTAGGGGAATGCATAGTGTATTTAGTTTGCTTATGGTAGGGTTGCAGGAGTGACAGAAACCTAAACCTCAATTTGTGAACTAGTGCACTAGGGAGTGTAGGGTCTCGGAGTTTAAGGTTGTGGTAGGTTTTTATCTTAATTACTTTCTTGTAGTTGCGGATGCTTGCAAGGGGTTTAATCACAAGTATGTATTTGTTCAAGTAAGGGCGGTGCATTAGCATAGGTCCACCCACACAGCACTTTATCAAACATTGAAGGTTAATCACCGGCGTGCAATGAAACTGGCTAGGCAGAAACTCCCATATGTCCTCGAGAACGTTTTAATCTTCATAAGTAACACAACCGGCCTGTCCTTTGAGCTTAAAAGGATTGGGCTATTTGATGCAATTATCGTAGCACTCTTTTATTTACTTGTTCTTTATTTGTTCATTAAATAAAAAATCCAAAAACATTTATATTTTAGTGCTTGCAGTGAAACCTTGCTGAAAACCACTTGTCAACACCTTCTGCTACTCGTTGGGGTCAACACTCTTACTTATCGAAAGGACTACGATAGATCCCCTATACTTGTGGGTCATCAATATTGCCAAAGTCATTGTAGGGAATTCTCCATACTACTGAAAGACACATTTCTAGAGTCCGGATATTCAAAAGGACATGTTGGCCATAAATGCATCTAAAGTGACGAGGTAGCGGGGCCGGAGACAGAATCTCGTCTACTAGGATTTGTGTGTTTGTGGGCAGCCGTGTCGATCCCTTGATCTCCTCTCTTTTGCTCGCCGGCGGGCGGCCACTTTCTCACTCACGTAACGCAAACAAAGGTACATAAGTGAGAATAAAACTATGACAGCGAATAACAGGGCCACCAATGGTAAATGTTGAACCCCATCGCAGCAGGGACGAACTATCAGTATATGAGGGCGAACTGGTTCTCGGATGATCTCGCGTTGAGGGCGAACTGGTTCTCCGATGATCTCTCGGTGAGGGCGAACTGCAGAGATCTCTTGTTGAGGGCGGATGATCTCTTGGTGATAGTATGCATAACTATCTTGTCCGAGCTGAAACGAGCTTTTACAATTTGAGATCACAAGACATTGTAATTCGTCTAATGTTTGCTTGTCTCTCTTCCAGTTTTTACTACCTATAATCTGATGGTGAGGTTACTCCGTCTGCTTGTCTCTCTTCCAGTTTTTACTACCTATAAAATTTGCAATTGCAACCGAATTTAGGCTTCCGGTGGAGATGCTCTTATTACATATTAAATTAGAGTTCTAGATTCATATATATTACTTTTTTACGGGCGGCAAAATGTAGAGCATGCACCCGCACCTCGCAGGAACTATGCTGTGAGCTGCAGGCTCGCTTGGAGCTTAACTGTAACTGCTGAGGTGAGCCGCGCCTCTGCGGCGCACGTTAACTGATACGCACGGGCATCGCCATAACATGCATCTTGCACGGACAATGGTTTTTCACACTGTGGACGACGGCGGTGGTCTGGGTCACGACTTAATTTTCACCCGCACGACGTACGTGACTGACTGTCTGTCTCCACCGGCCGGGGCCGTTTCACTGCTCCGGCGCAGCACAACACTGACGCACACACGGGCACGATCCAGCAGTCAGTTATTTAACATCCTGAGCCGATCGAGCGGCGGTAAATACGCGCGGCGAGTAAGCCGGGACGGAGGAGGACGGTGGTGGTGGCCGGAGATAAAAGGGAAGGAGGCGGCTTGCGCGTCACCAGACAAAGATCGCAGAGCGCATATGCAGCTCTGCGGTTTCACGGCACGCGAGGCGGCGACGTGGAAATCAGCGGCCACCTCCCTCCATCCCCACTTCTGTTGATGTGATAGAAGAAGATAAATACGCGTCAAGTCGCTTCCTCCGCCCCCCTTCCTTCTCTTTCCACTTTCCCTGCCCACTCCTCTCCTCCTTCCTTCCCGGCTAGGCTACTCTGCTCTGCTCTACTGCTGATGTAACCAGCTCCTTCGAGGTCGAGCTGCTTGTCCAAGTTTCCAAGACTCTCCTCGGGTGTCCAGGTCGCTGCTTCCACCGGTGCCGTGCTTGCTTGCTTGCTTTGGAGATTAGCTGCATCGCTTGGCAATGGACGTCGTCGTCGTCGGGTCGGCGTCTCCTCCGCCCGAGTCCGGGCGGTCCTCGCCGTCCCCGACCGCGTCGCCGGAGTTCGAGTTCTGGATGGTCGGCAGGAACCCGGGCTCCTTCCCCTCCCCCGCCCTGCTCACCGCCGACGAGCTCTTCTCCGACGGCATTGTGCTCCCGCTCCACACCCTCCAGCCGCCGCCTGCCCCCAACGCCGACGAAGAAGAAGCCGCTGAAGAAGACGCCGAGGCCGACGGCGACGACGTCGTCAAGGAGCCCTCTGATGAGGCCGAAGGGGAACTCGCCCCGCAGGCGCCGCTCGCGGAGTCCTGCACCGTCCCGGCGCCGGACCTCCCCGCGGTGACGTTCAAGTGGAAGGACATCTTCAAGACGGGCGCCGACTCCAGGGACCGCGGCAAGAAGGCGGAGCGGCGCGTCAGCAGCGTCAGCGGCAACTCCGAGCTCATCAACATCAACATATGGCCCTTCTCCAGGAGCCGCTCCGCCGGCCACTCCGCCGCCGGCGCCGTCCCCGTCGGCAAGGCCGCCAAGGCTAACAACACCAACGCCAGTGCCGTCGCCGCAGCCAGCGCACCGCCAGCGTCGTCCGCGACGCCGGCGCCGGCCGGGCGCAAGGTGAGCAGCGCGCCCTGCTCCCGGAGCAACTCACGCGGCGAGACCTCCGGGACGCCGGCGCCGGCCGTCGCCATCGCGGCGGCAGCTGAAAAGGCCGCCGCCGCCCAGGCAGGCACCTCCATGTTGCGGAGGTGGGTGCCCGGCGGTGGTCAGGGCCGAACAGGGGCGCTCGGCGCCAGCGGCATCCGCCTTGGCCGGGCCAGCCCCGTGTGGCAGCTGAGGCGCAACAAGCTCCAGCAGCAGCAGCAAGCCGCGGCCGAGCAGAAGCAGAAGGACAGCACCGCAAGCAGCAGCAAGACTAACAACAAGCCCGTCGCCGCAAGCCAAGCTGACGGCAGTACTGAGGAGGACAAGACGAAGACGACGACGACGGCGGCGGCGGGGCCGGGAAACGTGAGCGCGCCATCGACGGCCGCGTGCCGGAACAACGCGGTGTGCGCCGAGGCCGGCGGCGAGGAGTGCATCCCGCCGCAGGGGCTGTTCGGCCTCCGCCGCACCTTCTTCTCCAAGAAGGTGTACTGATCGATCGATCATCATTCCATTCACACCAGACCAGACCATGCGCCCATGCGTGGCGCACTGAATGTACATAGAATTCGAGCTGCTACTATAAGCTCGATCATTTCGTCTCATCCCCTTCGATTCAAGTTCAATCCTCAGTAGCTTAATTAAGCTTCTTCTGTTAGGAGTATCTCATGTACCACCGCTAGCTGATTACTACGATAGCTCGGCTCAAGCTGCCGTCGTCCTCTCCAATCACGATCCATCTCATTCAATGTACAGCTAGTAAAACGGTAACATCCATCGATGTCGCGTGTAAAAACTTCCGATCCCTTGCATGATGAAACATTAGTTAATGGGGGTGGTCCGAGTGGGTGAGTGATGGGCTGAGAGAGAGAGAGAGAGGAGATGCCAAATGATTTGGGGGCAAAAGGCTGGAAAGTCAGTGGTGGCCTCTGCAGCGATTGTCCCGTCGATGCAAATGCAATGCACGCACCGGAACCGGATCGATCTGGGCGATGGGCAAGTGCTGGACATGCATGCGGCCACTCGCTACGCAACAAGGCATATGCCGTCGTTGCCCCCCTGCCTGCACATGCGCTCGCTCCCCTTGGTAATCTGTTGGGATCTTGCGTTCTAGTACTGCAGCACCGATCATGCATGCTTCTTCGCCTGTAATTATCCATCCATGTCGATCGATCGATACAGCCGTGCCCACACTGTCTCTTCTCGGCAGCATCGATAGATCGAAGGATCCATGCATGCGCCGACCGTGGTAGTGGTAGTAGTAACTAACAGGAACAATTTGCTCATGGGACCAAGGTAGCTAGATAGAGATGTAGCAGTAGTCAGTGGTCTCACCAGACCAGAGCAGACTGGAGATGGTAAACCGTGATACTAATTACACCCAGTGGTACCGCCGGCTGCCGAGCGATGGTAAATGCCGATCGATCTCTCCTTCACTTCACGAACTGACTGTGTACAGCTAAAACTGTACTACCGCGAACAAAGCCAGCAGTAAACGAGCTCCAGATCACAGCTAGCTTCCCTTGGAACTAAAGTTTGGTTTTGTGAGGAGAGAGATTTATTTAAAAGTAAGGGATTCAGCAAGTTTTGGTAACAGTACTACCGACTGTAATCTAATGGGTGGATTCAGAAGGCGGACAGTACGGCTGCGTGCGCCAACGATCGAGCCGTGAGGCGCCGGCAGCGGCTGACTCACTCACGCCGGCGCCCGGATGGCGAGTTTAGCAGGAGGAGCAGCTGATTTGATTAACGCAGAGTCCGGCCCTCGAGGTCTGCGTAATGCAGCGTTCGTGGCCGCCTGGCCGGGCAGCCAGCAGGTGCGTTTCTCTCCATCTTTCGAGTTTTAATTTGGGGAAAAAAAAGTACGGCCGGGCCGCCGGCGAGTGGGGCGGAGGAATCTCAATCAGCTTGCTTTGACGTATGAGCGGGGCAGGGGCGCCCATCCCGGGAGGGAGGGATTGACGGCCCGACACGGCGAGAGGAGCGGCACCGCCACCGCAGTTACGGATCGGTTGGTGGTTGGTTGCGGCAGGACGGCGGGCGGGGGAGGGTGGTGGCCCGGGCAGCGAGCACATGCCGTGTCGTCGACGACGGCCGGGCGGGCGGGGCTCGGGGATCGTATGTTTCATCGACGGCTAGCCTTTTCGATTCCGCTGATTGGATCCTCGTTGGGACAGACTGAGCAGAAAACTGTCAGCTAGGTCAATGGATTATGGCCGGGACGTGGAGGGGTACGTACAAGGTAGATCGGGAACTTGAAGAAGTGAAGGAACAAAATTATTACTCGGAGCAAACCATGCCCCACATCGAACGTGCGACGGAAACTATTTTCTCTTCACAAACAAGGGTTCACCGCACGTAAGCAGTGGCGCAGGGGCTAATATATACTATATTGTCTAGATTTTTTAAAAGCACAAAAGCATAAATCAATTTTACAATTTATGAAGATTCGTTTTTACAATTTATGAAGGACATAAATCAACAACACGAAAATACATAAAACACGACTAAGAAAATACTGACAAAGACCCTGCCACTTGGGCTGCTCAATTGTCCTCCACTATATGGTCTTCATTATCCTCGATTAATTGTCCGGATCAACAACCATATTTGCTAGTAGATCGAATACTTCAGGAACACTCGTTAATTATGGAGTGTCACGCAACATCGTAAATGAAAACGACATTGATTGTTCTACCACACCAGATTGCTACTCATTTTCGCCCGTTTAGTCGTGCGACCCTTGCGATATTTCGACGATATCTCCCGCTATCACCCCCTGCAGCAACTAGGGGCAGTAAGAGAGGACGCACGGTCAAATGCGCTGAGAAAAGTGAACGAGGTCGTTCCGACCGGGGGTAAATTAGGAAAGTCGCGATTTCGGGTGAACGTGATAGATGGTGAACTACAAATTCTAAAACGTCTTAGAGCATCTCCACGGGGAGTGGCTAAATAGTATCCGTCACATCTCTATTGGAGACCCAATTGGGGGGTGCCGGACACTTATCCGGCGCTTTTTTCTCCCCTCCCACACCGGCACCCCCTAAACGAATTCCCCAAACTCAATTAGAAAAAACAAATCTGCGAAACGGTTCCAATTTCATTCAATTTTTTGTTATATAATATAATATTTGAACGAAATTAAGCCCTAAACTAAACCTAAATCTACTCCGAACTGGCGGACCAATCGAAGGTGTCATCGAGGAGGATGAGGGTGGAGGACGAATCGGCGCGGGAGGTGGACGCGCCGTCGTGATGCGCCTGGGAGGTGGAGGCCGAGGCCGCCATCTGCGCCGAGCGCTCCACGATCTTCAGGAAGCCGGGGGAGTCCCGCTCGATCTTGCTGACCGACGCCACCAGAGCGAAGCTGAGGCTGAGGATATAGCCGTCGTGCGCCTCATCATGTAGCGCGGGTGGCACCTTGTACCCAGCTGGAAGCACCGGGGGCTTCACATCCTCCGGCTCCTCCTTGACCTGCAGCATCGGGACGTCGTGTATGACGGGCAGGCCATATCTGTCAGAGGCTCGGGCGGGACAGTGTCCGGCACCGCGAAGGCAGACCCCAAAATTAGAGGCCCTGTTCGCGGTGCCGGACAGATTTTGGACCGAACAAAGGCTTTACGACCCTCCGGTGTGACCTGTTTTCTTTTTGACGCCCCAATTGAAGTTTACGGCCACTTTTACGACCCCGTGAAGATGCTCTTATAAATCGGAACAGATGGAGTGGATGAGATCTGGGAATAGATACGGGAGACCAGCCGTACAAAAGCCGGCGCACTGCTAGCGGCCTCCATGTGCGCGTGCGCTCTCTCTCTCTCACCTCAGAGCCTGCTGCCATGTCCAGTCAGGCGACCTCGTCACCCCGTTGCACGCACCAGCCACTGCAAATTTGTTACGAGCGGTGGTAGTGTTTTTTTGTTCGTGCAGTCACGCGCTCACCACTTACGTACCACTGTTCGTTACGCATTCAGAAAAGCCTGACCTGACACCGACTAAAACTGCAAAAACTAGTTTGTCTCACGTGCGTTTTCGCTGACTGAGATACAGTAGCTGTAATAAAGGTCCACTCACTGTAGTATATCGTCGACACGGTCGGGTTTTCAGCAAAACAGAGCAACACACACGGGCCACGCATGATGACAGTCCACTGTGCTGCAAGATCTGAGTTTCTACTGCCGGCAACAAGGATCAGCACGTAATGAAGTACCACTACTTCCTACACTACACTAGTAATTCTCCCGTGAAAAACTACCGACTCAAAGCATCTCCACGGGAGTGTCTAAATATTGGCCAGCAACTTCTCCTTTAGGGGTCCTCGGACACATGTCCGGTTACCTTTTTTTGTTGCTCTCCCACCGGTACTGTCTAAACCGGCCGGACAAAATCTTTGGGGGCAAAACAACAAACATGTTAAGTGCACGGTGGTGACGAGCAATGAGGACGGCATCCTCGAGCTGGACGCGCGACGGGGACGGCCGCTTCGAGCTGGCGGCAGAACGAGGACGACCGCCTCGAGCTCCTCCGTCACTGGCAGGCGAGAGCTCACCCGGCCTCGAGCCCCTCCGCTCCTCTTCTTCCTCCACGACGACCGACGAATGGCGCCACCGCCACGCGCACCACCTCGGCGCGAAGCCTGATGTGCCGGGCGACGCCGGACTCCTAGGCGAACGCACGCAGAAAGGCCAGCACCTCCCGATGACCCGGGAACACAGGCGAGTCGCCGGCGAAGACCCGCCCAGCGAGGCTGTCGTGGCCCGAGAAGCCCATGAACTCCGGCGGCAGGTTGGTGCGCAGCGACGCGTACATGCTGCTACCGCCGTGGACGGCGTTGCTGCTGGCCAGCGGGTCCGGGCCGTCGGGGAGCTTGTTGTAGGCCCATGTCCAACATGGAGAGCTCGGCGACGACGGCGACTTGGAGCGCGTGAGGCTGCGGGCGAAGCGCAGAGGCGGCGACGGCGGCGTAGAGCACGGGAGGCGGCCGCATGAGGAGAGGACAGCGGGGAGGACGGTGCCGCTACGGTCGAGCTCGACAGCAGGAGTACTACTTCGCTTTGGTTGCTTTGGTCGCGGGGAGGAGAAAGGGATTGATTACATGTGATTGACACGTGGGGTCATAGCTTGCTGTTTGATGGATTATGTGACCGGAAAGTGTACGGCACCGCGAAAGGAGCCTCTAACTTTAGGGGCAGGGTTCGCGGTGCCGAACAGAAATTTAGGCGGACAAAGCTTTTACGACTCCCGGTGTGGCTGTTTTTTTTTTTGTCCGGGGTCCTAAAGAGGCTTTACGACCCCTTTTACGGCCCCCCGTAAAGATGCTCTAATTAATAGTAAAACAACCCCTCAAAAAAAGAAGAAGTAAAAACCATGTCTGAACATTTTTTTTTCAGATCAACCGATCTATTGATCATCATCAACGATATAAAGAATTTTAAAAGTAATAAAAATTACAAATAGATCTTGAACCACCTACCGACGACTACAAGCACCGGAGTCCCAAAAGTAATAAAAATTACAAATAGATCTTCGAACCACCTAGCGGCTAGCGACGACTATAAACACTAGAGCGAGAAAGGCGTGCCGCCGTCCTCACCCCTTCCTTACTGGAGCCGGTTAAAACTTGTCGTAGTAGACAGACGGGAAGCCGTCTTGCTAAGGCACCGAAACACCAGCGCACAAGAGCGGCAACCATCACCAACGATGAAAAACGTAGATCGAAACAGCCATACCTGCAACCACACGAGCAAACACGAAAGGAGACCGGATCCCGGGAGATCGTCCAGACGCACAACTCCACGCGTCCTACGCCGGTGCTAGACGCACAAACAGAGCAATAATAGGATGGGGAGGACTTTATTCTGACTTGAGGATATCGTCGTGGCCAAAGGCGGAGCTGGGCCTAAGGCTACACGGGCCACGGCCCGGGGTGTGGAAAAAATCCCAGCCTATATTTTACATGTTGGCCTGGGGCGCAGCCCAGCCCAAAGTTGGCCCAGCCCAGCTTGAACGTTTGCCTGGTGCCCTAGGCGTCTAAGCGTTCGTGCATCGTGCGTGCGGTGCGGCTGTGCGAGGACACATCAGGTCTCAGGCCAGCAGACAGCCGCCCGCCGCCTGCCGTCGCCCACTCGCCGTCTCCACTCTCCAGCCCCGCCGCAACGCCGCCCACTCGTCGAGGAGGGCCTTCGCTTCCCGTCCGTCGACCGTCGAGGCTCGAGCTCCAGCCTCCGTCCGGCGCGTCCCTTTCTAAGCCGCCCGAGGTACAAACCCTCCCCTTTTGCTGCTCTCCCAAATCTCTATTTTCTCTAAATAGAGACTAGTTTATATTTCGTTTTTGTTCTGTTTATATAGCATGTAGGAGCCGATTTAGTAAGTGTTGCTTTGATTTCAGTTTATAGGAAGATAAGATGAACAAAAGATACAAGAAAGTGACATCTTTTTTTCACGTTGTAGAAACCAACGAATCCACAGAAGAGGGCCCTTCAACTCGGGCAAGTGATAATATCCCCCATGTTACAGCTGAACTAGGCCCCGGTGATATTGAATTAGACCCAGGTTTGAGAATACCAATTGAGAATTTAGATCCAGATGTTAGAGATCTTGCTAGAAGGGAGTACATTAGTAGGGGTCCATGCCAACCAACTGATCATACATATGAACGAAAATGGGTAGGAAGAGGCTATAGAAGCTTTCATGATTATTGGTACAATGATCATCGTGGCTGGTTGGAATATAGTGTTGCCAAAGATGCTACCTTTTGCTTTTATTGTTTCCTGTTTAAGCAACCAAGAGCTGAAAACTTTGGAATTGAATCATTCACGAAGAATGGGTTTAAAACTTGGAAGGATGGGCCTAAAGCTCTTGATACACATGTTGGTAAACATGACAGTGCTTATAATAAAGCTAGACAACATTATGAGGCTTACAAAAATCAGAGGCAGAATATTCCACATGTGTTTGATCGGGGTACTAATATTGATCATGAAAAATACAAAGCTCGTGTCTTGATTATATTGGGTGTTGTCAAGTTTTTGCTTCTACAAGCTCTTGCTTTTCGTGGGCATGACGAGTCTAAAAGCTCAAAGAATAAGGGTAACTTTAAGGAGATGTTGGAATGGTACATGAAGAAAGATCCAAAGGCAGGAGCATTGCTTGCGGATGCCGGAGACAACCATAAGCTGACTTCACCTGAGATACAATTGGACATGTGCAAGGCTTATGCAGAAGAGACCACCAAAGCAATTATTGAGGAAATTGGAGATAGGAAATTTTCCTTGCTTGTTGATGAATCCAGAGATGCATCTATCAAGGAGAAAATGGCTATGTGTTTCAGGTCAGTGCCTTGACTTGACTTGTATTGTATGTCTGTGTGTTGTACGTATGTTTTATAAAAATCATTATATATTAATCATGCTCATTTGTCTTATGTAGGTATATCAACAAAGGAGGAGAGGTGATTGAGATATTTATTGCAATTGAGCATGTTCCTGATACGAGAGGAGCTTCACTCAAGGCAGCTTTGGATGGTACGTTTGCTACTCATGGCTTGTCTATGTCTAATTTGAGAGGGCAAGGTTATGATGGGGCTTCAAACATGAAAGGGGAATTTCGTGGGTTGCAAAGATTGATCTTGGAGGAAAATATGTATGCTCATTATATACACTGCTTTGCCCACCAGTTGCAATTAGTTGTTGTTTTTGTTGCAAAGTGTTGTTCTTCTGTAAGGGATTTTTTTTGAATACACTAGCATGTCTGTCAATATTGTTAATACTTCATGTAAAAGACATGATCAGTTGGCCCAAGAGCAGCATGATGAAATTGTGCGCCAATTGGAGGCGGGGGAACTTCTTAGTGGGAAGGGGAAAAACCAGTTAACTAACCTTGCAAGACCTGGTGATACACGGTGGGGATCACATCATAGAACCTTATGCCGACTTCTTATGATGTGGAAGCCAGTTCTGAAGGTATTAGAAAATCTATTCAGTGATGCAGAAAATGTAACACAAAGAACCATAGCTGGGGGGTTGATAAAGCACTTGGAGACATTTGAATTTGTTCTCATATTGCATCTTATGATTAGATTATTGGGCAAGACTAACGATCTATCATATTCCTTGCAAAAGAAAAATCAGAACATTGTGCGTGCCGTGGGATTGATCAAAACCACATTGGATAAAATCCAAGAGATAAGGCAGGATGGTTGGGATGAGCTCTTTAAAGAGGTAAATGACTTTTGTCTCAAGTACAATATTGTAGTGCCAAATATGGAAGATACAAGAACTGCTAATGGTCGTTCAAGGACTTGGGGTGGCCAATTGGTAACTTACTGTCATTATTTCAAAAATGAAATATTCAATGTGGTGCATGATCAAATTATTGTTGAGTTAAACAATCGCTTTGCTGAAAGATCTACTCAGTTGTTGAGATGCATTGCTTGTCTTGATCCCAGAAATTCCTTTGCGAATTATGATGAAGACAAGCTAGTTGATCTTGCTAATATGTATGTTGCTGACTTCTCTACATATGAAGTTACTTTTGTCCTTAGAAACCAATTGGACTCATTCATTATAGAAGCAAGAGCTGATCCACATTTGATGAATTGTAATGACCTTGGTCATCTTGCCATGAAGATGGATTTGTCTGATATGCACACAACTTTCCCTTTGGTTTACCGTCTTGTTGAGTTAGCATTGATTTTGCCAGTTGCAACTGCAACCGTGGAAAGGGCATTTTCAGCAATGAGCATTATCAAGACCGGGTTGAGAAACAGGATGGGTGATGATTGGATGAATCACAGAATGGTATGTTACATTGAGCGAGACATATTTGTTAGTATTGAAGAGTCAAAGATAATAGAGAGATTTCAAGGTTATCGCTCACGCAAAGGCATTTTACCTCGTCCTAGAAGTAAGTTTTCATATTTTGCATCCATTATTAACTATTTTACTTGTTTTTATGCACTGACTTGAATTCCAATTTTATATTTGAAGGGTTGGCTTAATGGCTTCTACTACTATTGAAGATGTAGTCATGGAAGGCTCAGATCAACCAAATTCTTGATTTGGTACCACCTCTGTATCATTTATGCTGCATACTGTATTTTGGATAACCATCATTTAATATTGTGTTACAATTAATATAAGTGTTCCAGCTAATATTAGTCACATCTGGGGTAATTTTTTTATAACTTTTGGCCCTTAGTTTTTGGCGGGGCGTCAACAATTCCTGGCTGCGCCGTTGGTCGTGGTCACACCATCCCGAAGAAGACACCGAAACAATTTTAAAAAAGTGGAAGGAAACCTTCCAGCCAACAAGAGGCCGTGGAGTGCACTTTCTGCACTCAGGGGCATCTGGCCCTGTTTTTTTTAAATGCATTTTAAACATGTTTTAAATTGTGTAAAAATCCAAAATAAAATTTTGTGTGTACATCTCACCGAAATATGTGTGCGGCATAAAGTTTTGTGAAAAAAAAAAACTTTTTTTTGCGGCGCAAAAAAGACAAATTTTTGTGGTGGAAAAAAACTTGTTTAACACATTCTTTTGTCTTTTTCACATAGACCAAAATAATGATCATTTATTGACGAAACTTTTTGCGCCGCCATAGAATGTGGATGTGTATGCCCGGAATTTTTTTCAAATTATTTTAGCATGTAGAAATCCGTTTTTTGAAAACGGGGCATATGCCCCTAGGTTCAGATGTGTATTTCCCGTGGTCTGCGCGCCTTCGAGGCCACAAGGGCCGCCAGAGACAAGAGGACCGATAGCTTCCCCGGCTGAAGAGACGAAACCCTAGATCGCTTTTTTCCTCTCCTCCTATGTTTGAACACTGTTAAAACCCTAGAGACAGGGCATCACACATGCTTCATGCGCGTACGCACGAGCTCGAATCCAGCTTTTTTATATAGACCATGTGGCCATCGATGTGACGTGATAGCCAGAACCCGGCAATGCTCTGCTAGCTCCTCCCATCCCATAGCGGGCTGTCGTAACAGTAACTGTAAAATTGAGGACTCGTTGACAAGACTGTCCCTCTTGCAACAGCACAGCGGTCACATCCAGTTCCTCGCCAGCGGCAGGAATGCATCGATCGAAACAGAGATGAGATGCGGCACAGTAAACGCAGTAACGAGATGAGAGCAGCTGCATAGTAGTACTAGTACCAAGCACGAGCGCGATGCGTGGGCAGTCGCTGACGCGCTTGTGCGCGTGATGTCAAGGTGGGGGGCCTGGGACCGGCCGGGCAATGGGCTACGCACCATGGCAGCGCAGAGCGTAGTGTGCCGGCGGATGCGGGGACAGCAGCAGGTCCAGCGAGCTAGCGGCTCTCTCCCTTCCCACGCCGGCCGATCGGCCACACGTACGCGCACCCCCTCCCTCATATGTCAGCTACCTCTCCTGTCTCCTCCCAGCTTCAAGAAGGGATCTGGGTGGACTATGGTGGAGCTCTACTGGTCGATCTGCAGAGGGCAGCGGCGCGCAGCTGCTCTGAACTGATCCGATCGATGAGGGTGACAAGAGAGCGCACAGCGGCGAGCTGCAGCGAGACGGAATCAGCATGCATCGCTGATCGCTGTAGCTTGCACGCGCGCGCTAGCCGATCGAGCGGCTCTCTCCCTTCCCACGCCGGCATGCATCGCTGATCTTCCCGGCCTGCAAGCTTTCTTTGGTTGCCTACTGAAACTGAACGCGTGCATGGTTCCTCGTCTATGTGCAGGCAGCGTCTCTTTGCCGCTGTTTTTTGTTGATTTGTTTTCTGCGAGGATCAGAATACGAGACATGCTGGGAACTACTGCATGTAAAGGGTATCAGTCCCACGAAAAGTCCAGCAAAGATTATACGTGTATGGTGAACTAAAGTCGCATGAGATTTCTTTTCCATGGTAGTAGCTCTACCTTCTTACTCCAAAAAAACTGAGGATCTGACTATCACCTACAAAAACAGAAGAAGATGTGGAGGATGGTGAACGTATGTTGCATGTACATACATGTTTTTTTAAGGAAGCATACATGATGGTTTTGCATCTCCTCGGGGAATATGAAATTTTTTTTTTGAGACTCGCCCCCTGGGAATATGATTTTTTTTAGGGGCCCTGGGAATACGAATGGACTAGACAGAGCGGATGCACCAAAAATGGGCCTCCAAGTAACGAGCTATAACAGACGGCCCGGTCCACATGCATGGACACATGCAGGGATAGATAGCCCGCTCGAGAATGAGCCCAATGAAATTTCGGAAGTGAATCTCCTCTGTCCTACCTATCGTTACTTATCATCAACGAGCAAAGGAGACAAAAAAAAAAAGACGCGAAGACCGCTTCAATTTGGCAAATATGTAAGCAATCAACGGGCGCGTCAATTAGTCACAATGATGTGCACCAACAGTCTCATTGTGCATGCATGCATAAAAAACAGAATTGCTGACATCATCAGCATTTAATGCAAAATTCGAAAATTTAAAATGTTTTTTAGCTCAAACCGTTTATTCGATTTATGATCCGTTTTCACCGTGTCGAGATCTTCAAAACTTGATCCCATGTTGATATGTTCCGACAATATTTTTTTTGACCCAGAAGTTACCAACCACTAACGCTAATTTACCAGGCTATAATATGTAAGTTACCACCCAAGCAACGATCCGTTTTTGGTTTGAAACTATATCACACTTTTGATTGTTCTTTTCAATACATCAGTTTAAGGTGGGTAACTCCATTAGTATGTGCGGGTGGGTGGTAACTTTATCAGTTTAGGATGTGTAACTCTATCACTGCTGGGTGGTAAGTTTATCAGTCTAGACTTGGTAACTCCATCACTACGGGGTGATAACTTCATCTCTACTGGGTTGTAACACCTAAGTCTAGGGTGGGTAACTTCATTAGTTTAGTGTGGGTAACTCCATCATTACTGGGCGGTAACTTTATCAGTTTATAGTCGGTAACTCCTTCAGTATAGGGTGGGCAACTCCATCACTACTAGATGGTAACTTTATTACTTTACAGTTGGTAACTTCATTATTACGGGGGCGGTAACTTTGTCAGCTTAGGGTTAGTAACTCCATCACTACTAGGTGAGTAACTCCATCACTACTAGGTGGGTAACTCCATCACTATTGTGTGGTAACTTCATCAGGTTATGGTGGGTAACTCTATCACTACTGGGCGATAATTTTTTTTAGTTTACGGTTGGCAACTCCATCACTACGGGGTGGTAACTCCATCACTACTGGGTACTAACTTCATCAGTTTAGGGTTGATAACTTCATCACTACGGGGACGGTAATTTCGTCAGCTTGCTGTCGCGGACGGGGCTTCATGCCATGGGGGGCCTGCCCACCTCCGCCCGGGGCTTCATGCCATGAGGGGCATGCCCACCTCCGCCCGGGGGGGGGGGGGCTTCGTCCGCACCACCGGTCAGCGGGCAGGGCCGTCGTGGGGGGCTCCATGCCGACTGCCGCGGGAGGGCCTCCTCCAGCTCCGCCCGAGGGGGCTCTGTCCGTGCCACGCACCGACGGGGGAGCATCCTCCTGGGCAGCCGTGGGGGGCTTCCTGTGCTCGGCCGCCCTGCATCCACCTCCGCCCCAGGGGGCCTCGATACCGCACCGCTGTCCGGCCGACGCCGTCGCGGGTGCTGCGGGAGGCCTCCTCCACCTCCGCCCCGGGTTCGTGCCGCGCCGCTGCCGGCCGACGCCGTCTCGTCCGCCTCTCCCCGACCGCAGGCGCGGCTGCGGGCGGCCGGCCCTCGTCCAGCTCGGCCGGCCTGTCGCGGTGGGCCTCATCCACCTCCGCCCCGGGTTCATGCCGCGCCGCTGCCGGCCGATGTCGTCTCGTCCGCCTCCGCACGGGAGGCTGCGTGCTGGGCAGTCGAGGGGCTTCGTCCGGCTCCGTGTCGACCGCGGCCGCGGCCCTCCTCCGGCTCCGCCCTGGGGGGGGTCCGTGCTGGGCACCCGGGGGGGCTTCACGCGGTCGGCGTCCACCTCTGCCCGGGGGGCTTCGTCTTTCCGCGGTCGTAGGATTCAGCCGTAGGATCCACAATCGACGATGGATGTGCTGCGTACGCTTTTGCTAACCAGAAGGTGCTTATATTCCAAAAAAAAAATCGTCCAAGTTCGATTTGTTTGAAGTTTGCAGGGCCACACTCCCTCGCCAGCTCACCTCTACTCCGCCGCACCTCCCACTCCCACTCGGCCACTCACATCGGAACCACGAGCAAATACCAAAAGCTAAGATGCCCCCCGGCCGGCACAGCCTCCTCGAATTCCCCCTCTGTTCGTCTCCGGCTACGATTCCCATCGCCTGTCTGACTGCTCCTCTGCCTCCACGCGGCTTCCTCCGTGGTCGAGCGCCCCTAGCCCCGCCCTCGTCGCCTGGATCTACCGCCCCAAGGACGGGGCGCACGACACCGACGACCTCTTCAACGACATCGACTATGACCGTCTCGCGGAATCCCGTGCCAGGCCCCACCCAAAGCTCCGCCGCGTCCTCGATTACCCCCGCTCCTTCTGTCGCCGCCTGTTCTGCTCCGATGATCCCCTCAAGCGGCTGCCTCCGCAGCTTACAGTGGGGTCGTCCACCTCATCAACCTCCACGCTGCCACCTCCTCGCAGCTTCTTGGAAGCCTACTCGCTAGGAAAGCTCTGCCACCCCAACAATGACACCCTCTTTGGCCGCGGCCTCGAGCTGGCCGATCTGGTGGAAAGATTAGTTGGGTGTTATGGTCCGGCTCAACAAGGAAACCAGGGTGTCCCGGTTATTGCCATTGTTGGCGATGGCGGCATTGGCAAGACGACGATGGCGTTCAATTATGTGAATATCCAGGGTCACTTCGATCTCCAGATGTGGGTGTGTGTGTTTCGAGCTATATGGATGTGAGGGAGCTTACTAGGGAGATATTTCAGCTGGCCACAGAGGGGAAGTACTATGATGGGGTAATCAATTTTAATAAGTTGCAAGACTTGCTGATTTCTGCTGCTGCAGGTAAGAGGTTCTTGCTCATCCTTGATGATGTGTGCGATGTCTATTAGAATTATTAGCTTCCATATATGTAACCGAATATGCTGGGAATATAAAGCATATTCGGATCCCTCTTAATTCCCTCTTAATTATGCAATCCCTGTAATTCCGATGTACCAAATATGGCCTATTGGGCCTGCCTATTAACACGTAACCGATACCGAGACAAAGGTATCATTCGCACATGGTATCAGAGCGATCTCTTCCACGACATCAAAACTAATCCCGTCGTTTCCCTCCCCGACGGAAGAAACAACCACGATGGCCACCTCCTCCATGGCACAACCCCCATCGGAAACCCACCAAGTAAGAAGCTCACGAGAGGGAACCATCTCCTATGGAAGGCTTAGATCTTGCCAGCCCTGCGTGGTGCGCGGGTGCTCGGCATCGTGGACGGCAGGGACCCAGCACCGCCAGAGAAGGTGGAGGTGGAGAAGGACGGCAAGGTCGTCGAGAAGGACGGCAAGGCCGTGCTAGCGCCGAACCCGGCATATGATACATGGCTCACCAAGGACCAACAGGTGCTGAGTTTTCTGCTCGGTACGTTGTCGCCGGAGATACTCTCACAGGCTGTGGGACTGGAGCATGCCGCTCAGGTGTGGGATCTCGTGAACTCCATGTTTGCGTCAAGGTGAAAGGCAAACGTCACGCATCTTCGCGGGGCGCTGTCCAACACCAAGAAGCTGGGCATGTCCGCCGACGAGTACGTCGCGAAGATGAAGGGCTTCGCCACCGAGCTCATCGCCGCCGGACGCTCCATCGACGATGACGAACTCCGCGACCTCATCCTCAACGGCCTCGGCGGAGAATACAACGGGGTGGCTGCTGCGGTCAATTCAATGCAAAACTACATGGTGAGCGATCTCCATGATTTAATCCGAGATTTTGATATACGACAAAATATGCTGTCTGGTGATGATCAGAGGGGGTTCGAGTCCTCCGTCAATGCTGCTAGTCGCGGCCGCGGCTACTTCAAGAAAAACAATCACCATGGTCGCCCTCGCGGCCATGAAGAAGATAGAGGCAGGGATGGTGGCGGTGGCCGCCGTCCCCCACAAGGAGGATATGGACATGTTGGGAATATGCCCTAGAGGCAATAATAAAATGGTTTATTAGCATATTCATGTTTATGATAATAGTTTATTCTCCATGCTATAATTGTATTAACCGGAAACATAATAAATGTGTGGAATATAAACAAACAGGTGTCCCTAGTAAGACTCTACCGGATTAGTTCGTTAGTCAAGAGATGGTTAGAGTTTCCTAACCATGGACTTGTTATAGTCACTTGATAACGGAGTCACGTCATTGGGAGAATGACTTGATGGACATGACCGAAATAATAAAAGAGTTGCAATTGATCGTGTCACACAGTTTTCATTGCCAACGCTTTTAGTATGCCAAGTATAGTTTCCTTAGACCATGAGATTATGTCACTTCCGTTTACCGGAGGAATACTTTGTGGACATCAAACGTCACTTCGTAACTGGGTGATTATAAAGGTGGCTTTCAGGTATCTCCGATGGTATTTGTTGGGTGACATGAATCAAGAGTGGGATTTGTCCCTCCATGTGACGGAGAAGATATCTCTGGGCCCTCTCGGTAATATAGCATCAAGAAAGGTTGCAACCATGTGATTAAGTGTTAATCACGGAGATCCTATATTATGGACGAGTAAAGAGAATTTTCCAGATAACGAGATGAAACTAGATATGGAGATATCGACGATCAAATCTCGGGCAAATTAAATATCGGTGAGACAAAGGGAATCGTATATGAGATTAAGAATCTCCGGCATCGTGGTTCAATCGATAAGGAACTTCGTTGAATATGTAGGAGTCAATATGGGCATCCCGGTCCCTCTATTGATTATTGATTTGATCATGTCTGCATGTTCTCGAACCCGTAGGGTCACACACTTAACGCTCCGATGTAGCTAGGGTTTGCGATGAGATAATTGATGGTATGAACGAATGGTGATTCGGAGTCTCGGATGAGATCCTAGATATCACGAGGAGCTCCGGAAGAGTCCGGAGATAAAATTTCATATAAGGAAAGTGGTTTCCAGGGTTCCGGAAAAGTTCGTGAAAATTCCGGCAGAGTACCGAAAGATTCTAGAAGGTTACGGAAGGTTCCGGAGGGCCCCACCTTGGGGGCCACGAACCTGTAAGGGCCAACATTGACCGAGGGGAGCTGCAGCAGCCCACATGGGCTGGCCGCACCTTGTCCCCAAGGCCCATGCGGCCAAGGCAAGGTGGGGGCAACCCTAACCCTAATTGGGCGCCTTGGGGGGCAAGTTTCCCCCCTTGGCCGGCCCTAGATGGGATTGGGGCGCCCCCCACAGCCCCCTCATGCCTATATAAGGAGGAGGGGAGGGCTGGGGCACAGCACCCTTGAACCCTAGCCGCCAGCCTCCCTCTCCCTCTCCCTCCTCTCTCCTGCAGTCGCTTGGCGAAGCCCTGCAGGAATTTCTCCACCATCAACGCCATCACAACCGTCGTGGTGCCGAGATCCATCTAGCCACGTCCTCCTCGCTTGCGGGATCAAGAAGTGGACGTCTACATCGAGCCGTACGTGTGGATACCGCGGAGGTGCTCCCCTTGTGGCACTTCATTGGATTGGATCTTCGAGGAAATACATCTCCTCGCGACTAGATGAGTCTAGTTGCGGGGATCGACTAGCCAACCCCTGCATCGACAAAACGCTTTGAACGTTCTTTGAGGGTAAGAGATTGGATCTCATCTTCGCTACCTTCATCTAATAGATCTAGATCCTTGGGGTTTATTCCGCTTGTTGCGTAGGAATTTTTTTTGTTTTCTATGCATCGACCCCTACAGTGGTATTAGAGCCTAGATCTATTCGTAGATGTTGGTGCGATTAGAACACAAGTGTTGTGGGCGTTGATATTTTATGTTGCTACCTTCTCGCGTGCACTTTGCGTCTTTGCGGTATTGTGAGATTGAAGCGGCCCAGACCAACCTTACTCGTCCACGCACGAGAGACCGGTTCCACGACAGACATGCAACTTGTATTGCATAAGTGGCTGGCGGGTGTCTGTTTCTTTTGCTCTAGTGAAGATGCAATTTTCAATGGAAGGCCTTTCAAAAGGATGAGTAAATAAGCAACTACTATATCACCGTTGTGGTTTTGCGTAGATTAGAACGGTTCTATCTCGTTGACCCAAGCCACGTAAAAATTGCAATAAACAAAGTAGAGGACGTCTAACTTGTTTTTGCAGGGGGGGTCATGTGATGTGGTATGGCCAATATGTGATTTTTGATAATGTATGCAATGATCATGTTTGTAATCTTTCACGACTTGCATGTCGATGAGTACGGCAACCGGCAGGAGCCATATGGTTGTCTATTATTTTATGTGACCTGCGTGTCATTGAATCACCATGTAATTGCTTTACTTTATTGCTAAGAGTAGCATTAGTTGTAGTTGCAATAGTTGGTGGACAACCATGGTGATGGCGCCACAATGATGGAGATCAAGCCGGTGCTTTGGAGATGGAGATCAAAGGCACAAGAAGAAAGGCCATATCATATCACAATTATGAATTGCATGTGATGTTAATCCTTTTATGCACCTTATTGTTATGCTTAGATGTGATCGCGACGGTAGCATGATAAGGTGATCTCTCATATTAATATCAAGATGTGTTCTTCCCTAGTATGCACCGTTGCCAAAGTTCTTCGTTTCGAAGCACCACGTGATGATCGGGTGTGATAGATTCTACGTTCACATACAACGGGTGTAAGCCAGATTTACACACGCGAAAATACTACGGTTTCCTTGACGAGCCTAGCATGTACAGACATGGCCTCGGAACACAAGAACCGAAAGGTTAAACACGAGTCATATGGACGATATGATCGACATGGCGATGTTCACCTTTGAAGCTACATCATCTCACATGATGATTGGTTGTGGTGTAGTGGATTTGGATCGTGTGTCACTAAACAACAAGAGAGATGTTGAGTTTAGTGGGAGTTCATTAAGATGAACTAAAATTATCATAAACAAAAGTCCTTAAAGATGTCTTTGCAAAAATCCTTGTAGATCTTGGTCGACTACGGTAGTCGGTTCGTTGCTGAAAAACTGCGTCTCGATGGGTCAAATTTGTTGAGTAGTATCTGCGTCCTGAAAGAAGTCCTACACACCAATGCTCAGCTCTACGTGCTAGAAGAACCAATAGGAGATAAACCTAAATATTTCTGCAAGCGATGAAGAGTACATGGAGTGGTTTTGAACCACCTACTTGAAAGTCAAGTGGATGATGTGCACCTTCATGAATTCTGACCTAAGTAGACAATTCAAGAACTTGATTGCAATGGAGATTGTTGATGAGCTGAAAAATAGTTTTTTTAGCGCAAGTTAGAATTGTAAGGTTCGAATGTCTGAACGGTTTTCTTTCACTCAAGATGGAAGAGAACACTTGCTTGGAACAACACCTGAAGATAATGCATGAGATACATCATCGTCTAGTGCTTGTTTGGAACCACGAGATAAATGACGGTTTCACGATAGGTGGGGTGATACGCTAGCTTCTCCCCAGCTTCAAGAATTATGTCGGAGACTAGGTCATGGGAAAGGATTTGATCACTTTCTGTGAGTTTGTGTCTTGGCTGCGTCATGTCAAAGTGGAACCCATAGCAAGAGAAGTTGACAATGCAGAAAGTATATAGTGATATACAAGTTATAAGTGTTTAAGTCCAAATTGCAATTGTGGCGGTTCTGATAAGTATTTGATACTCATTCTGTTTTATGAAAACAGAACCTGCTGCTTGAGATTTGCATAAAGGATATGGGAAGACATTGCGGAATGGTGGCGATCAAGGAGTTGATGCCGGCAATGATCTGTCTCTACATTTATCGTTTTGATTAGAGGATTTGAATAAGTTTTGTAATCGAACTAAGTGTGATTTTGATTAGTGTGTCTTGCTTATGTGAGACGGTTATTCATGTTAAAGACAATGGTTGTTCTATTTTCATGAGTGATCCTTTTTGGAAATCACAAGTTTCGATTATAAGTGTGTTATTCTTATTATAATCTAGATGATAAATTGGTTGAACATTTATAACATATGAGACATACTAAAATATCCAAAACTTAATAATGACAATTGTTTTAGTCATGCTAAAGATTGAATAAACATTTTGATGTTTTATCAATGCGCCTTATTGAAGGAGTATGACTAAAATGCCACCCTTTGGAAGTGTGCCATGAGTTGCCGAAAATTAAACACAAGTGTTGGTTGTATTTTCAGCAAATGTTAGCTGTCATTATTTTGTGCGCTCCATCATAAATGATATGAGTAAATAGATGTATTTGTTCAAGTTATGATATTTGATAAGATCAAATAAAATTCTGGAGTTTAGGATATTAAGTTAACAAGAAAATTGAGTCTTTATGATTTGATCAAAAGAGACAAAATATTTGAGTTATATGTTAGTATGTGGACTTGTGAAAAGTGTTATCACAAATTACAATGTTTAGAATATTTCAAAGACGTTTGATATGTCCTAAGATATTGTAATCACACACTATTTGATATTGTGTGGTCTGATAAAATAAAAGGGGTTTTTCTTATTAGGGTTTATTTGTAGCATTTAGATTTATTTGATAAACACTCTGTTTTAAATAAGGGTCTATTTAATGATTTGCATATGAGTTATGTGAAACAGTGGTTTCAATAATTATGGGATAATTAGAAACTATTGCAAATAAGTTTTGTAGTATATTCATATGTGACTATGAATAGAGATTCCACAATGAGAGACTAAAAGGGACAAATCAATTGTTGATTGTGTTAAATGTTTTAGTGGATTTATCGTGAAAAGGTTTCATTGATAAAAGAATTGCTGGAATAAAATGGAAAAGCTGAAACCTTGCTTGTTTATGTATCAAGTAGCACATATGTAAAGTGCTATGTTGGTTAAAACTTGACACATAAAGGAATTAATGATGGTGATCATTGAATTTCGGTTTAACTTGTCTAAAGGAGTAGGATTCAAGAATATTAAAGTTTTGTCAGGTTACAAAATAATATTCATGATTCACTTGTCATGTTTGAGAAACAGGACAACCCTACGAAACTACAAAAGGAGAAATAGAAACTTTAAATACGAAAATGACTGAGAGTCATCCTATGTTAAGTTTAAATCACAAAGTAATTGTTACTTGATTTTGTGAAAGCGTTGTTTCACATATTTATTCTTCAAAAGGGTTTGTAAGGAATAAATAAAACTTACTGGACAAAAGCACAAGAGGTAAATCTCTTTAACATATTCAATGTTGTTAAATACATGGTGTAGTTGTGCTTAAAGTCAAAAGGATTTATGCTGGCAAAGTACTAGCATTCGTATAAAGAGTTCTCGATATTAATAGTTAATTAAGAATTTTGGAGGTGTCCAAAATATCGAGAAAATACACGAGTGTGATCTAATTAAGATATGTGGCGACATATATTAAGTTAGAGCAGAAACTATTTTCCATGATCAAAATATGTGGAGACATATGTTTGAGTGGGAGCTAGTTCATGGTCAAATATAAGGATAACATATTTCTGAGTGGGAGCCAAAGTGGTTTCACAATTTAATATGTGTATGGTGTATATTTGAGTGGGAGTTTACAACATCTTGTTTGTGCGAAATGGAGATTTCATAAATGTTGTAAATAAGTCAGGAACCAACGTATAACTTATGAAGTTAATTTGAACGTCAAATATCTATGGAGATAGATGTATCTATGGTGGATAGATATGTTTGATAAAGCATTATGTCAGGATGTTTAACCTAAGTAAGATTTTGAAGGAGTTCAAAATGGTACAAGAGACGAAAGGTTCATCTGCTTGTGAGAAATAGGTGAAACATTGAGTTGATAACTCAGTACAAAAATGATGGTTGGAGGATATGTTAGTGATCGCTATGAATTGTTCATAGGACTAAAACATATAAGAACCATGTGTTTGTATTTGACGATATGTGACCCAAGTTCTTGGTTAGAAGAACATGTTAAATGAGGAGTCATTTTTCATGGAGTTGAGATAATAGAATCTAGAGAGTGATAGACTTTGTTGAAGTCATAAAACCAAACTAGATTGGGGATCTCATAATAGCAGAAGCGCAGCGAAAGCGTGATCGGAAATATCTAAGTGACATGGGTGCACTGTCGATTTGTGAGTCTACAACATATAGGAGTATATGATTAATTCAAGGATTAAAAGATATAATATTATGGTTTGAGAAATTTTGTTTCAAGACTGAGTGAGTTCCAGGCACACATGCTATGTGAAAGTTCCTTTTGACTGATCATACGTCATGTAGGCATAATGGGAAACGAAAAATCTCACTCTTTAACCAAATATATTATATTCATCATGTGATGATGAGAATTATCATGTGATGATAATAGGTTTATCATGAGATGATAAAGTAATGTCAAATTAGGTGACGTTGATGTTTTGCAAAGAATATAAAGAACTGTATAGTACAGAACACGGACAGAACCTCTTCCACGAGCAAACATGATCAGCACTGAGACTCCACGAGTGTTAGACACCATGAGTGTTGGATCGAGAAAATGTAAACTAGATTATTGACTCTAGTGCAAGTGGGAGACTGTTGGGAATATGCCCTAGAGGCAATAATAAAATGGTTTATTAGCATATTCATGTTTATGATAATAGTTTATTCTCCATGCTATAATTGTATTAACCGGAAACATAATAAATGTGTGGAATATAAACAAACAGGTGTCCCTAGTAAGCCTCTACCGGATTAGTTCGTTAGTCAAGAGATGGTTAGAGTTTCCTAACCATGGACTTGTTATAGTCACTTGATAACGGAGTCACGTCATTGGGAGAATGACTTGATGGACATGACCCAAATAATAAAAGAGTTGCAATTGATCGTGTCACACAGTTTTCATTGCCAACGCTTTTAGTATGCCAAGTATAGTTTCCTTAGACCATGAGATTATGTCACTTCCGTTTACCGGAGGAATACTTTGTGGACATCAAATGTCACTTCGTAACTGGGTGATTATAAAGGTGGCTTTCAGGTATCTCCGATGGTATTTGTTGGGTGACATGAATCAAGAGTGGGATTTGTCCTTCCTTGTGACGGAAAAGATATCTCTGGGCCCTCTCGGTAATATAGAATCAGAAAGGTTGCAACCATGTGATTAATTGTTAATCACGGAGATCCTATATTATGGACGAGTAAAGAGAATTTGCCAGGTAACGAGATGAAACTAGATATGGAGATATCGACGATCAAATCTCGGGCAAATTAAATATCGGTGAGACAAAGGGAATCGTATATGAGATTAAGAATCTCCGGCATCGTGGTTCAATCGATAAGGAACTTCGTTTAATATGTAGGAGTCAATATGGGCATCCCGGTCCCGCTATTGATTATTGATTTGATCATGTCTGCATGTTCTCGAACCCGTAGGGTCACACACTTAACGCTCCGATGTAGCTAGGGTTTGCGATGAGATAATTGATGGTATGAACGAATGGTGATTCGGAGTCTCGGATGAGATCCTAGATATCACGAGGAGCTCCGGAAGAGTCCGGAGATAAAATTTCATATAAGGAAAGTGGTTTCCAGGGTTCCGGAAGAGTTCGTGAAAATTCCGGCAGAGTACCGGAAGATTCTAGAAGGTTCCGGAAGGTTCCGGAGGGCCCCACCTTGGGGGCCACGAACCTGGAAGGGCCAACATTGACCGAGGGGAGCTGCAGCAGCCCACATGGGCTGGCCGCACCTTGTCCCCAAGGCCCATGCGGCCAAGGCAAGGTGGGGGCAACCCTAACCCTAATTGGGCGCCTTGGGGGGCAAGTTTCCCCCCTTGGCCGGCCCTAGATGGGATTGGGGCGCCCCCCACAGCCCCCTCACGCCTATATAAGGAGGAGGGGAGGGCTGGGGCGCAGCACCCTTGAACCCTAGCCGCCGGCCTCCCTCTCCCTCTCCCTCCTCTCTCCTGCAGTTGCTTGGCGAAGCCCTGCAGGAATTTCTCCACCATCAACGCCACCACAACCGTCGTGGTGCCGAGATCCATCTAGCCACGTCCTCCTCGCTTGCGGGATCAAGGAGTGGACGTCTACATCGAGCCGTACGTGTGGATACCGCGGAGGTGCTCCCCTTGTGGCACTTCATTGGATTGGATCTTCGAGGAAATACATCTCCTCGCGACTAGATGAGTCTAGTTGCGGGGATCGACTAGCCAACCCCTGCATCGACACAACGCTTTGAACGTTCTTCGAGGGTAAGAGATTGGATCTCATCTTCGCTACCTTCATCTAATAGATCTAGATCCTTGGGGTTTATTCCGCTTGTTGCGTAGGAAATTTTTTTGTTTTCTATGCATCGACCCCTACAGGACACGAGCGTGGCCGTGGACGTGGTGGTGGACGACCACGTGACAACATTACGTGCCAAATATACAAGAAGGAAGGCCACGCCGCGTCCACTTGCTGGTGGCGCTATGCGGACAACGACAACAACAACAAGAAAGAAGTCAACGCCGCCTATGGTGTGGATACCAATTGGTACTCCGACACAGGGGCAACCGATCATATCACCGGCAATCTCGAGAAACTAATGATCCGTGATCAATATCATGGTAAGGACAAGATCCACACAACTAATGGTGAAGGTATGCACATTAGTCATATTGGTCATTCATCTATTCAAACCCCCAATCATGAAATTCATCTTAAAAATATTCTTCATGTTCCTAGTGCGACTAAAAATCTTGTTTCCGTTCATAGACTTGCTATTGATAATGATGTCTTTCTTGAACTTCACCCTTGGTATTTCTTGATAAAGGATCGGGCCATGAGGAGAATTCTTCTTAGAGGATGTTGCGTTGGTGGTCTCTATCCGATTGTCTCATCATCATCTTCATCATCCACGCCCAAGCAAGTCTGTGTCGTCACCAAGCCTTCTGTTGCACGGTGGCATAGTCGCCTCGGTCATCCTTCAACAAGAGTGGTTCAACAAATTTTAAATAAATTTTGTCTTCCATATTCCAAACTCCCTAGTGTTGAAACTATTTGTGATTCATGTCAAAAAGCTAAGAGTCATCAACTTGCTTATCCTATTTCCACAAGTGTGTCGACTGTTCCCTTACAACAAATTTTCTCCGATGTTTGGGGTCCTACACCCACCTCCGTAGGTCGCCACAATTATTATGTAAGCTTTATTGATGGTTTTAGCAAGTTCACTTGGATTTATCTTATTAAGAAAAAATCTGATATCTTTGATGTTTTCCACAATTTCATGAACTTTGTTGAACGGAAATTTGATAAGAAAATAGTCACTATGCAAACAAATTGGGGAGGCGAGTATGAAAAATTAAATCCTTTCTTCCAAAAACTTGGAATTACTCATCATGTATCATGTCCACATGCTCACCAACAAAATGGCTCAGCGGAGCGCAAACATCGCCATATAGTAGAAGTCGGTCTTGCTCTCCTTGCAAATGCATCCATGCCGCTCAAATTTTGGGACGAGGCTTTTCTCACTGCCACATATCTTATCAATCTCATGCCGAGTAAAGTCATCGACAACATCTGTCCCGTAGAACGCCTCCTTGACACTAAGCCCGACTATAAGTCCCTTCGTGTTTTTGGATGCGCCTGCTGGCCAAATCTTCGTCCATATAACTCCCGCAAACTTGCTTTTCGCTCAAAGCAATGCGTGTTCCTCGGGTACAGTCCTGATCACAAGGGTGTCAAATGCCTAGATGTCTCCACAGGAAGAATTTATGTTTCCCGAGATGTCGTCTTCGACGAAAATATCTTTCCTACATCCCAATGTCGGCGCCCAACTCAAAAAGGAGATTTTGCTTCTACCAAATCACTTGATTCCTTCCAATGGGGGTGCGAATAATGATGATTATATGCCTAATAATTGTTCACCTATGCCAGCTGTGAGTCCTTTGCAGATGCCAGCAGAAAATTCGGAAGAAAACGATACGGAATCGAGCCAAAACAGTACTGGAATCAAGGGTCATCGCATGCAAGAAACAGATGACGCGTCAGGCGCCGGATCCGGAGCGAATCCTCCTAATCCCGCTGGTCCCGTGACGCCGCCATCAACGTGCGCGTCGCCCACGCAGTGCACCGATCCGGCCGAATCCGGAGACTCCACATCTTCGGGCCCACGCCAGCGGCCCACTGCGCGACAGGCGCAAGACGCGCCGACAGGAGCACCAGGCGGGACCACTGCAGGCCCTGCAGGGCACCACACTCCTGGAGGAGCTGGATCTTCTGCGCCGAATCAGCCTGAAGCTCCTCCTATAGCAAGAGTGACTCGGCTACAACATGGTATTCGTCAACCAAAAAAATATACTGATGGCACTGTCCGTTGCTCTTACTTGTGTACCACAGGAGAACCACAAAATCTGCATGAGGCGCTTGACGACATAAATTGGCGCAAGGCAATGGATGAGGAATATAATGCACCCATGGAGAACAAGACGTGGCACTTAGTTCCGTCCCACCATGGTAACAAAAATATCATCGACTGCAAATGGGTATATAAAGTCAAAAAGAAATCTGATGGCTCTATAGATAGATACAAAGCGCGCTTAGTGGCAAAAGGTTTCAAGCAACGCTATGGCATAGATTATGAGGACACGTTCAGTCCTGTTGTAAAGGCTACAACTATTCGTCTTATTTTGGCTATTGCTGTCTCCAGGGGCTGGGATCTTCGACAACTTGATGTCAAGAATGCGTTCTTACATGGCATTCTGGAAGAGGAAGTGTACATGCGACAACCTCCTGGGTATGAAGATGCCAATGCCCCCCCAGTACATCTGCAAACTTGACAAGGCATTGTATGGTCTCAAACAGGCGCCGAGAGCATGGTACTCACGTTTGAGCACCAAACTACAACACCTTGGGTTCCGGCCATCACAAGGAGATACGTCACTATTCATCTATAACAAGTCAGGTATCATGGTGTTTGTTCTTGTTTATGTGGATGATATTATAGTCACAGGTTCGTCGAGAGAAGCCATTTCCACTCTTGTCAAAGATCTCAATACAAACTTTGCTATCAAGGATCTTGGAGAATTGCACTTCTTCCTAGGAATTGAGGTCAAGAAAATCTCGGATGGTATAGTCCTCACTCAAGGGAAATATGCATCGGATCTTCTTAAAAAGGCTGATATGACTAATTGCAAACCATCTCCTACACCATTGTCGGCATCTGAAAAATTATCTGCACATGAGGGTGATGCATTGGGACCCGATGATAGTACAAGGTATAGGAGTGTGGTAGGTGCCTTGCAATATTTGACATTAACGCGACCTCTGATATTTCCTTCTCGGTTAACAAAGTTTGCCAATACTTGCATGCTCCTACCACCGCACATTGGACAGCCGTTAAGAGGATTTTAAGATATGTCAAGAATACTGCCACCACAGGTCTTACTTTCAAAAAATCAGTATCTACCTTGATCAGTGCTTTTTCAGATGCAGACTGGGCAGGTTGTGTGGATGATAGAAGGTCTACAGGTGGCTTTGCAATATTTTTTGGACCCAATCTTATATCTTGGAGTGCTAGAAAGCAACCAACTGTATCCAGATCAAGCACGGAGGCTGAGTATAAGGCTTTGGCTAATGCTACAACAGAAGTCATATGGGTAGAGACTCTTCTCAAAGAGCTCGGTATAAAAGTCAATGAAGTCCCATGCCTGTGGTGCAATAATATGGGTGCTACATATCTCTCGGCAAACCCTGTCTTTCATGCAAGAACAAAACACATAGAGATTGATTTTCACTTTGTAAGAGAAAGAGTTGCTTAGAAATTACTTGACGTAAAGTTTATTTCATCAAAAGACCAAGTTGCTGATGGCTTCACCAAACCGCTTCCATCCAGGGATTTAGAAAAATTCAAATGTAATCTAAACTTGCACAAGTTTTGATTAAGGGGGAATATTAGAATTATTAGCTTCCATATATGTAACCGAATATGCTGGGAATATAAAGCATATTCGGATCCCTCTTAATTCCCTCTTAATTATGCAATCCCTATAATTCCGATGTACCAAATATGGCCTATTGGGCCTGCCTATTAACACGTAACCGATACCGAGACAAAGGTATCGTTCGCACAATGTCAATGGGAGGAAACTTTTGGGAGAACATGGATCAGTGGAGGATGCTACTAGCACCTCTGCAGAATGGTCAGCAAGAGAGCACAATAGTTGTGACTACGCGCATGAAGATGGTGGCTGACATGCTAGGTGTAAGGATCCCAATCATGTTGGTTGGTTTTGGTACTGAAGAACATTGGTTATTGCTCAAAAAGTTTGCATTTGGTTGTGAGAAGAGTTGTGAATATCCGCAATTGCAGGATATTGGGAGGAAGATTGCTTTCAAGCTTAGAGGATCTCCTCTTGCAGCCAAATTAACAGGCTGGATGCTTAGTGTTTCTCGAAATACAAGGGAATAGAGGATCCCCTCTTGTGGCCAAAAGAGATTCTCAATCAACAATCATACTTCAGGAAGTCGAGCAATCGGATGTACAGTTAATTGTAGAAGCCAATTGTTTGAAAAACGCCAATCCCGCATTGAAGCGTACATAAAGAGATACATGTATGCATGATGGATACCTGTTACATCCACCTTGGAGGTTTCAAGAGGCATGCCTACAAGTAAAAGGGCAAGAATAAACTTGCTCAATTTCTGGTTCACCAATCCGACTCCCTTGCAAAGTTTTGCTTTGTCTTTCAGTGAAACTTGCAATACTCAGATGTTCTGGAAGGTACCTAGTCCAGCTATTCGAGACGAGCTTCGTGTAAAGATCCTGGAGTTTGTTACTTGACCCTACCACAGACACTTGGAATGTAAGAAACAATCGGTAGGACAAAATGTCAGGAATTTTGAGCCATAGTGGAATAGCAAAATCAGTGAATTTTTTGAAGGATGAAGTAGCAGTCTTTTTTCTGTAAGCAGAAATGGATGAAGACCACAGTGCAAATAGAGGATTTAAATATTGTACCTATGTTGCCGTCCCTTGTGTTTGTCCGTGTAAATGATCATCTTAATTAAAGACGTATTTTTGCTAATGGAGGTATTTATATTTTCAATATATATACTTGAAAACATATATCTGTGTGACATGAATAAGGTTCAATCTTAGGACTTTTGGATTTCAAAACATAAAATGCTGTCTCGCCTACTTATTTCTTCATTTTCAAGTACAAAAGGTACAACTTTGCTTTTCTATTTGAGGAATTTTATTTTTATTCGTACTTTACTTTGCTATTCTATTGATCATACAACACACACACATTTGCTGCCTCATCTGTTATGTTAGCTCTACTTGGATTTTCCTGCTTGGAGCTATTTCCTGCTATCACGAGACACCCCCTCCTGTTACTTTTACGGAATATCATTCCCTCCTGAACAAGAATGTGAAAGCAAAAATGATGGAGATGAACTGCCAGAAAAGGTCAGCATCTAATGACCGATACACGGTAATTAATTTGCTTTACGTACTGTTATTAGACGAATTTGCAGTCAGGCTCTTCTGGAAGGAGGAAATGCCTACTACTGCAAGCAACAAAATATGAAGAAATGTTCTCAATAGTTTCTGCGCGGGAGCATTCCAAAATCCAAACTAAGGAGAGCCAGTGTTTCTTAGAGAATACAAGAACATGCAAGGTACTGCCTTCCTGACAACACTTGACTCATTGCTTTTACTGTAAGCAACAAAGTTTTTACATTCACCTAATTCTTCCTAGCTACGTTGTCCTTTTCTATCAACTGATACTAAGAAAAATTTATTTATAGAGGCTATGAGATGCTAGATTTTGTTTGTAATAAGAGACTCCACTTCACCAACCAATTAGCTTCCGACGTATAATTATTGTTGAAAAGGAGGTGAGATCCCTTTCGACATATAAATCTAATGTCTTCGCTTTTCTTGATATTCATTATGTGATCCTGTATGGAGGCGCAAGGAAGATGATACTTGATCACTTTATTAGTGCGAGTGAAACTAGAAATCCTACCTTTCATTTTTTTTTGAAAAGGAGGATTGGCCCTGCCCTCTGCATCGATTGATGCACACAGCCATAAAATCCTTTTCTTCACGGGGACTGTCTTTGTCCTACTGTCACCACACTTTCCTAGAAAAGCTTTGCCTCCATCACGTGGCATTTTATTTCTACACAACGGCAATCTCATTTCTAGCCAATAACACAGTTTGTTGAAGCATCTGTAGTTCCTTCAATAAGGTGCTCCTATGTAGCATACTGAAAAAACAGAAAATTAGTTCCCAGCATGCCCAAGTTTTAGCATAAGTAAACCAAACAGTGCCAAAGTAAATTTTCCAGCTCATTTTCCATTGGTGAAATTAACCTGAAACTAACCTTTTGTGCATACACAAAGGCCGGAGAATGTCAATCTAATGTTTATACAGTTGGAACATATGACTAGCTTTCATTAAAAAGCTTTCAGCACGTCTCAAGCAGAAGAAGCGGCAACACCAGCAGTACATCATCTCTATTCTTCTGCAATTCCTGTACTAGCACTACTAGTGGATTCGGCGATGCACAGGTAGGTGATCCTGCTCTGGGGAACTTCGCCTCCATATTTGACGATACCAGGCTCAGTGTTAAAAGTCACTCGGTGCTTTCAAGGAGCTAGTAGTTGGCCGGCAAGATTTGACTGACCAATCACAAGAATCACACCAGTCATTCTGCACTAAATGTGCCGATATGTTGACTAGTAAGTGTTGACTCATCAGTGGTATCGACGCAATTGTTCGTGTAGACTACAATTCCGATGGAAGCCCGTCCAAACCTGGCTTGCAGTGTCTATTCCCGATGAAAAATTCCTGATGAAAAATTCATATTTCACACTGGAAGAAGACATGCGGCAGGCTGATTGTAGGAGCCCATTGTGTCGGAAAGCACCGCACGCTGGAGAAATTTACCTTTGCACTGGTGGTTGATGAACAAAAATCAGAGGTAAAAACTAGAACTGCAAGTAGATGCTTGGTCTCATTGATCACTAGATTTACTAACTTGTCGATCTTGTGCCAATGACATGCTACGTAGTCCTATCTGCATAATACCTAGATGCATCTTTCATTTAGGGCAAAGGAGCGAGGGGCACAAAGCTGGGCCGCACCGATAGATAGGCTGTTTGCATTCCATTTAGAAGGGTGCTGCTATACGCCGCGTTTAGCGGCAGGAAAGCGCCGCGCCGCGCATCCTGCTTCGTTAACCTGTTCGTTTGGCTGTTTCGTGGGCCGGCCCATATACGTTTCAACTCACATCTGCTGTTCAGTTCCTACCAGTTCGTTAGTTCCCCTCAAAAAAAAAAAAAAACCACTTCGTTAGTATTCTCAAAAAAAAAACCAGTTCGTTAGTTCGGTTCCTTCTGACCTGTTCGCTTCTACGTGTTCGTTTCTATCTAGAAGATTTTTTTTTGATTCTGTGCGAACGTTCGTTCCGTTCTTTTGTAATTAAGGCTGATAAAAAACTGACGTACTTTTTAATGTTTCAACTTCCCAACTGGTATGACTCGTTTGTAATTGTTCCGTTCGTTCTTAATAGAAGTATGATCTGTTGGTATTTTTCTGCTAGTTTTCTTACATAATTTTTATTTTTTGATTCTTTTTTCTAAAAAGATATTAGAAGCGTTGGACAAACAAAATGTTTAATATTAGAACATTGCAAAAAATCCAGTTTAATAATAGAGTGTTGAAATTGTTAAACTTTTCTAGCATAATTTTTCAGTTCCATTGTTTCGTTGGTTTCAATGATTCAACCTCTCGCCAGTATATGAATTGAAAAAGCCAGTATGAACAGGGCAACTGATTCATCAGCTGAAAGAGGCTGAACTGAAAAAAGCTAGTATAACTGAACTGAAAAGCATTAGAAATCATTTTTAAACGAGTCACCGAGTCGGGCGTAGCTAGTACATTTCCTAAAAGAGCTACAGCAGTGTTTTATACTGTACATGTCTAATTCTTTTTTAATAGTATTTTATTTATTTTCTTTCTTTCTTTTAAACTTAGTTTTAAAAAAACATGAACATTTTTAGTCGTGAATATTTTTGAACTATGAACATTTTGTCGAATGCGTAAACATACTTTTATGTCGAAGGCGGCACTGAAAAGTATGCTAGAACATATAATTTAAATTGAACTTTTTTCAATTAGAATATTGACCTCATTTGAACGGTTTTAAAAACTAAACAGAAAATTGCGGTGAACGAAATTTATTTTTGAACAATTTTAAAAAGTGAACAGAAAATGGCGGTGAACGGAAACTATTTTGAACAATTAAAAAAATGAAAATGCAAGATCTATTTTTGAACGATTTTTGAAAAGTGAACAGAAAAATTATGCTAGAACATATATTTTAAATTGATTTTTTTCAATAAGAATATTGACCTCATCTAAACGGTTTTAAAAAGTGAACAGAAAATGGCGGTGAACGGAAACTATTTTGAATGATTAAAAAAATGAAAGATCTATTTTTGAACAATTTTTAAAAAGTGAACAAAAAAATTATGCTAGAACATATATTTTAAAATGAACTTTTTTCAATTAGAATATTGACCTCATTTGAACGGTTTTAAAAAGTGATCAGAAAATGGCGGTGACCGAAATTTATTTTGACCGATTTTAAAAAGTGAACAGAAAATGGAGGTGAGCGGAAACTATTTTAAACGATTTTAAAAATGAACGAAAAATGTAGGTGAACGGAATTTATTTTTGAACGATTTTTAAAAGTGAACTAAATATGTCGGTGAACGGAAACTATTTTGAACGATTTTAAAAATGAACGAAAAATGTCGGTGAACAAAATTTATTTTTAAACGATTTTTAAAAAGTGAATAGAAAAAGTCCCTAAATGGAAATTATTTTTGAACGATTTTTAAAAACTAAGCAGAATAGTTCTTTGAACGTGAATTTTTTTGAAATATTTTAGAACAATTTTAAAAGTTTACAGGAAAGTGTCAATGAACGGAAATTATATTTGAAGTTCTTTAAAAAGTGAACATAAGCTATTTTTGAACAATTTAAAAAGTGAACATAAACTATTTTAGAACGATTTTGAAAAGTAAACAGAAAATAGCGGTGAACGGAAAATATTTTTGAACGATTTTGAAAATAAACAGAAATGATCTATGAACGGAAATTATTTTTGAGATTTTTAAAAGTGAACAAAAATAGGTATCTGAACGGAAACAATTTTTGAACAATTATAAAAGTGAACGAAAATTAGATTTGAACAATTTCCAAAATTAAACATTTTTAAAAATCTTAAAATAGTAAAAAGAAAAAGAAAAGAAAAGAAAAGAAAAGGAAAAGAAAAGGAAAAGAAAATAGAATAAATTGCAAAATATATTTGAACTATTTCGAATCTATGAACAAATTTTTTAATCCCATGAATACTTTTTTTGAAATCCTTGAACATTTTTTGGAATTTGTGGTCCTACATTTAATCGATTAACTTTGTAAATCCTATTTATTCTTTTTAAAATCAAAATAAACATAATTATGGAAAATGAAATGAAAGAAAAGAACATAACATAGAAGAAAAGGAGGAAATACAAAAATAAATAGGAAACTAAAAATAAAAAAGAAATAGAAAAGGAAGAAGAAGAATAGAAATAAGAATAAGAAAAAAAAAACAGCAATTTCAGTCAACGAGCAGGGGAGCAGGAGTGCGTAACGCGTGGGACAAAATTGGGCCTGGCCCATCAGGCAGATGCTTCAGGCGGCAACAGCCTTCCGCGCCGCAAAAGGCGGTGAATAGGATTTGCCCATTTAGAACACCACTTGTAACAGGTCCCGAAAAAAAGAGAGGCCTCGATAGTCCACGGGGGTTGTTGAGTTTTGGCGTTGGCATAGGGGCTCTGGACTGCGGCCCAGAGGTTCTGTATCGATCAGTTTCTTGATTTTTTTGTCGTGCAAAACATATGCATCTCTCCACTCTGAATATCTTGATATTCCAAGTAAAACAAACCACATCAATTATATATGGATGCACATACCAAAATACTAGTGCTGATTCTGGTATTTTTGTTTTTCTTAATAATTTATGAATTATGTGCGCTCCATGATGTCCTATGATTTATATGGTGCTAGTATCTCAATTTTCTGAAACATTTGACTTGAAAAAAGTCGCTGCTTATATTATTATGCATTATTAATGCAGCGTTTTTCTAACAAGAAATCAATATATGTTTCCAAACAAGCTGCTCTTTTTTAGGAATCGTTACTAATTCTATTCACTTTAACCTGCGTTCACAGGCAGGCTCACAGCTCACCTTTTAAACTATATATAGTCTCCTTATGTATCACAGTATAGAAAGAAAACACGGAGACATATATTAATTAGTTCCTCAATTATTTGGGCGCTGTTCCAGTTCCACAAGCAAAGATCACACAACTGGCCGGACATGGCCCCATGTATATATATAAACGACGTACACAATCAACGGACGGCACAACACATACATATATTAGCTGCATGCGCCGCACTACGCTACACTATACTGCATAATTAAGATTGGCTTACAAACTAAGGCTGCTCACAGTGCATAGTAACATAGAGTAGTAATATGCTGATGTTACTAGCCTATGTTACTATCTCCACAGTGAGGAGTAACATATATGTGGTGTCATATTTATTAGATTATAGACTCATTTTGTCTTGATAAGTGTGATGTTACAGTAACTAGCTAAGTTATTCTAAACACTTCTCTCCTCATTAACTACATGCCACATAAGCAAAGTTGTCTTCAGATGTGTGATGTTACTACCTATGTTACTCCCACTGTGACCAGCCTAAGAATACAGGAACCGTATAGAGCTAATTGCCAGGTTAACGACAGGATTTTCTGTGCCTTGCCCTCACTCTCACGCTAACCCGGTTTTGACTCGTCCTAATCATGCAGCTCACGTCTTAACATGTCTTTCTGTTTGTTTGTTTGTTTGCTGCGTTATTATACTACTAGTACGGAGTGTTCTTTGGGAAGAAAATTTTGACATTGTTTTAGTCGAGGGTGACAGCATGGCGGTGCCTGCCGTGAGTCCCTCGCCGCTACAGCGCTGCTGCCGTTGACTGGCGTCACACTCGCTCGCCGGATACTCCATTTTAGTAAGTAGGAATTATGAACTTGATGTCGGGGGAGCTGGAAAGTTAGCAGCCCACAGTTTGGATATTGTTTCCTTTCCTTCGCTTGTGCATATCGTCATGTACCATGCTGTGGTAACCCCCTTCTAGATGGGTATGGGTTTAGAGTGTGGGGAACTCCTTTTCCCAGTTTTTTTTTTCCGAAAAGACTATTTTTCTATTATTACTGCTAGAATTAAACTCATTTTTTGAAACTCTTGTGTTTTGCTTAAGTATTTCTTATGTTATTTGAGAAAATTTAACTAGATGGTGCCATTGTGAGACAATCGACCTTCGGGGTTTGTTATCGGCTTCCCTGCTCACCAAGGTCGGTGCCTCGTCCTATCGCTGCACTTCAGGCATCTGCGCAAAATCTGACTTCCAAACCCTAGTTGACAAGGTTGGGGACTGGGTCCACGGTTAGAAGGGAAAAATGGTCACTACGGCATGCCACTTCACCTCGACAAGGTCATCCCTATGGTTCGGCTGCGTATAACATGTTAGTGATCTCCCTACCGAAGTGAGTGCATTCTTGCGAAGGGTGATGGCCGGCATCTTGCGAGCAACGGGTATGCTTTGGTAAATTGGGAAATTGTATGTAGGCCAAGGAGCTTGGTTGCTTGAGTGATATGAACGTCGATAGATTTAGGCGTGCACTTCGCCTTCATCGGCCTTAGATCGGGTGGCAGACTACGATCGACCATTTGCGATCTCTAAGCTCTCTTGAGACGAAACGGGCATGGGGTTTATTTTGTGCTTCTAGATATGATCTCAACTGGTGAAAGGGCAAAAACCCTTGTTTTAGCATGATAAAGGGACTGGTTGTTGACCTTTATGTTCCCAAGCTTTGGTACTCTTCAAGATTACCAAAAGAACCGATTTTTTTGCAGGAGCTTCAAAATGAAAGCCGTGTGCGCTTAGTTTCTAGAATTCATCGACCTTTCACGTGCACCATGAACGGCTCTTCTTAGTGAATCGACAGTGCTCATGCCTGGTTTCATCTTCTAGGGGACGCACCTCACTACCGTGAAAATAAAGCCACAACTACATTTCATCTCGACTCTTATTAGTGAATTGACAATGCTCGTGCCTGGTTTCCGAAAAGACTATTTCTGAAAAGGATATTTGCATCTATGCAGTATTTGAAAGGAAATATTTTCTTGCATTATGTAAGAAACCATTACAAACAAGTACAAAACTAGAGAATACAAATACAACCATTTGGGCCCTAGAAATGTGTTAAGTTCTCTATCATGTCACTTCATATGGTATGTTAGGGCAAGAACTATGGTATGTCAGCATGTGCAATAAAGTCCAGCGTCCATTTGGATGGATTGAAGAAAGAAGAGACTCGAAGCAAGATGAAGCATTTGAAAAGTGATTCAAATATGGCATGCCAAAGTAGAATGTATAAAACAATTGTAGGTGCTGCGTTAGGTCAGGGGTCTACACATGAGACTAGGTGAGTCCCTCTTCCATGTGTTGTTTTTCAGCATGTAAAACACATTTGCTGTGAATCCATAACAAGTGGAGCTGACAAGACTGGAAAATTAGGAATTTATTGTCTTAACCTCATAACTTAACATGGAAACCTAGCCAATTATTCGCTTAACCGTGCGACTAACATGTCCTTTACGCTGATCAATTATGCCATGACATTGACAGGATGCAGAAACTCCTCATATTATAACATACATTTTCCCTCCAAGGTTGCTTTTGGATCAAGTCTTCTGATGCATCATTGGTTATACATCTATTTCAAGCTTAACAACTAGCCTGATTTCAGAGCTTTGTCGAGATCAGCCATGGCATTGCTTCCAAAAGCGTTTGGTATCTTTCATTTGTTTCTTCCTGGCCTGCTGACATGTAAAGCCTTGAGACATGCTGCTTTGTCTGGGACCTAATCCAGTTCGTACGAACGCGAAAAAGGCGATTAGTCATTTCTAGACTAGTTAACTGTGCGCTTTAGACGTCGCCGACCGGGGTCGAAAACGAGGTTTAGTTAACAGATGGGAGATCTCTGCAGTATTAGATTGCTTCGGACCTACAGCAGTCCATGTTCTGCTGTTGTTTAGCATATCAGGATAAGTTGCTGTTCATCTTCCCCTGCCTGTTCGATGGCCAACTCCCCGTGTGTTGACAACTCCAAATTTAACAGCACCTGGCTGGAGTTTTTTCTAAGTTATCTTTCTCATCGGCTCAGCTCACATGTTAAGGTTTTCTGTTTGCTTTGGTCTGAAGAGTTGTTTGTAGGATCATATCATGTACTGGTGGCGGTACTGCTTTGTCCCCTCTCCTCTCCCAGGCAAGGCACGTAGAAAATGTCAGGAAAATGAGGCTGCGGTACAATAATTTGTCTGCCATAGTGATTCTCTTTTGCTTTTCTCTGCACACGAAATAAAAGGCTGAGCAGTGATGAATGACATGCTGTTATCATGTAATCAGTTCATTACTTCCCGTTTTCTGAATAATCAGCATTTTACAAACCCATTATCAAACTTCCATTAGGTAGCCAAAAGGTTCCAGTCCTGTCGCTGTAATCATCGGTCGAGAGTTGTTCTTTGATGTCTCCAAAAGTTCTCCCCGTCTTCCCGAGTTATCTAGCGCTGCGTCTCCAAAACGCCGCGTGCAATGCATTACCTTAACAGTTTGCATCCGAATATATAATTTGAGCCCAATATCTGAAGATCTCTGTTCTTTTATTTTTTTTAGACAAAAGTATATACAGCTATTTTTTCTTCTGAATATTAAGATTTTTGGTGCTTAATTGTAACATTTTAATGCTTTTGCTTCCGACAGTCGTCATGTTTTATCTTGTTAAATACCAATCGATTTAAAAAAAAAGTTGATTCATCATTGGAGAAATCAGTTTTTGTTTTTGCAGTTGTAGTTTTAATCTACACCAACTGCACATTTAGATCTAAAAAAACCCTGCACATTTAGAAAAATATGAAACCATTGTGTTTGTAATGTGCAACTACATTTTTGTGTTCGTTTTTTTTTTGTACCCTTATTATTGTCAAAATGTGCAACCTGCGTGTTAATGCCCAACGTGGTACTTAAATGTGCACAATAAAATTTTGTACCCTACTAAAATATGTTTTGATAATTTATTTTGGTTTTTAAAACTTTATTTGGGTGGTTGCATATCGTCATGTACCGTAAAATATGCAAATGCATTTTTTTATATGCAAATGATCATTATCTTTTGTTACTGAATTTTTTTGTTGTTGTATTATATTTATTACTTTTTACTATGGAGGACTGAGACTGTGTGTTCTAATTAGCCAATGGTGTTTTTCTGTCACTAAATTTATTTGTGTTCCAGTCGACAAGGGAGCAGTCAGACCCATATTATAACTCTACTTTAATTTCGGACTAGAACAATCAGATGATCATATTTGCTGTACTGGCAACGGTTTTGCACGTCTGGTACAGGCCCTGATCCTGATTCTTCCATTAGTTAGTCAAAAAGGTCTGTCCTATCACTGAAATCGCCGGTTGGGAGTTGTTCGTATCTTCTCTCCCAAAAAGTCTTGCCGAGTTTCCGAGCGTCGCGTCTCCTTGACACCGCGTGCATTGCATCAGAATATATGATTCCAGCACAAAGTCTGAAGATCTCTGTTGCTTCTTCAGACAACAAATAATAATCATATGTATGTACTACATCTCTGTGTCCAGCTTCAGCGAGCAGCGTAAACAAGAGGGCATCATCACAGCTCAGTGCCAGCAGCAGCAGCTGAAACACGCCGATCAACTACTGATAGTGCAATACTGTTTCACAAAGGCCCCTTCCCTTCCCTCCCTGTTGCACCTCGTCTAATCATGGGCGTCACGTCTCCTCGTCCTCGATCGTCCCCGATCACGGCCGGCCATTATTTTACGGTGGACGTGACGCCGTGGCGGTGGTGCTCGCCCTGTGCCGTCGTCGGGTGACCATGCAGAGCACAGTGACACCACAACACGGAGCAATGGGGCGGCGATCCTCCTTCCACTTGGGTGGGAGGAGTGAAGGTGAAAGTAGGTGTTGCTGGTGATCTTAACCTACTAATCGCGTGCTCATCAACATACTAATCGCATCCGTCGCATGCTGCTAAGCGTAAGCTTCAACTCACTAGGGCGGCGGTATTAATATTGTTATCCTTCAGTACCCGTGATACAAGCCTACGCTAGCTCCTAGTCCTAGGTATGTCGTCGATATACACATACACTAGATACACCTGATGACCTGAATAGCTGATGCTGTGAAGTGTGAACAAACTGTTGCATCTTAGAATGCAGTAACTGTAGCTTTCAGTTTTCACTCCTAACTTTCTTGTGCAGTAGGTTCACTGCTCAGATCGCCATTGGTGCTCAACTCCAGTGGACTGCTCAACTCTGTCAGATAAGAGAGGCATACTAGTACTATAATTTTACAGAAAAGTAGACCTTTCTGTTAAGACGAGATCATAGGAGAGGTACATAAAATGTTTCTCCTAGTCATAGGTGTGTTGATAACTTGATACACATATACTATATGCACGTAGATGCACCTGAATAGCTGATGGTGTGAACAAACTGTTGCATCTTAGAATGCACTAACTGTAGCTTTCAGATTTCACTCCTGATCACTTTCTTGTGCAGTAGGTTCACTGCTCAGATCGCCATTGGTGCTCAACTCTGCCGGATAAAAGAGGCATACCTTTATGCTAGTCAAGAACTCAAGATCATACGAGAGGTACATAAAATGTTTTCTACACGAGTTGTAAGGAGTCGTGGGCCAGCTTTACTGTGTGCTGCAGTGAACATGCCTGAAGAATTAATCAGTCGTGATGCATGGTGTCAGCACGCCGTAAGCACTGATCAGAAGTCATGATAACCTTCGATTCGAGCCTCATCTCACCGGTTACTTGCGTTTGTAGGCTAGTCCTTGTCATGGTCGGGTTTAATACGCATTCAGTTCTAATCGGCTAGCTTGTGTTCATCCGTCGGCCGGCCACTTTTCGCGTCATACACGCCGATTTTCTTTGAACGTTTTGTTCTGGAACGGCAAACAAGTTTGTACTACCATCAGCCGGCTGGCTACGACGATGATCACGCTTGACGATGATAGCAACAGCGAACCCTGTCTCATCACTTGTCTTAATCCTTAACAGTCTCAATTTTGTATCATATCATTGTTTCTCTCCATCCTCCGATCCGCTGGCGTTTCCTAACTTGACAAGTCATCCTTGGCCTTGTCCAAATCCAAGTGCAAGAGGGTACTATCTCCTTCTCCATCATCATCACCATAAATATTTGTCTTTAATTTTTTACCCACCTCCAATTAAGAATCATAAATCTGCAGTAAGTGTTGAAATGAACGGAGCTGAATTATTCTTCACCGAAACAAGCATGCACATGAGAAGAGACATTATCAATGCAGTGGTTCGCACTTGCTAATGGTGGATAATAGTATACTGAGTCAAGATAGGCATGGGCAATGGTGGAGCAGATGCAGGCGTGCGTTTCTGTTGGCCCTCTCCACGGCCCCTGAATCATCGATGGGAGTCGTTAGGTCAGCAAAGCAGGAGATGTACTTGTATTGCTACTAAATTAAGTACCATCCTCCTTGTAGAGATTCTTTCCTGGAAGCACCACCAGCTGCTACATATGTTTGAACTACTGCTCAGTCCTGGTTGCACCTTGCATGTGCTGTCTGAATCAGCAAGAACCAAAAGTGCCAGACAGATCTGGTTAGCCTATGCACACTTGCACAGTTGCTCCAAACCCACAAGCTCGTGCAAACCACTAAACTGACTACTGCTCCTCCTCTCCCTTGATGCCAGATCAACATAGATCCTTAAATTCTTCCCTCCCTGCTATTAAAGATGCCTTTTTGGACACTTTGATGATAGATGTACTGATTATTATGGAGCATAATTCAGGGTCAGCAGGCCAAAGAGCGATCCGCCGCCGCGCTGACGATGACACGTGTCGTGCTCCCATTGGCCGGAGGTGCATCTCAACGCCTCAATTATACTAGTACCTTTTCCCAGCCATGGGCGTCACGTCCAATCACAGATCAGATGCCTCCTCCCCTGATGATCATCGCCATGTCAAAATCGACCCCGTTTTATTAAAGTCGTAGTGACAATGTGCCGGCCGGTGCCTCCAAATGGCTTCCTGGTTGCCCCTCTCACTCTCCATGGCAATGCCACATGAACCCCACATTGACCATCTGTGCAACCTTCCCCCAAATACTATACCCTATACCACACCTCTGGCTCCCATTTCTTCTCACAGTTATTAATTCTTCCACATCTTGTACACCTGACAGCAAAGAAAATGTGGCATGTCTCCTCAATTTAGGGACTCTATGGGCCACTCTTCTTATTTCTAGAAACCTCGAAAGGACAAGAGCACTATGGTACTTAGAACAAATAGGTTAATTACGAAAAAAAAAATACCGGGGTGGGCCATTTGTGCTTGCATGGAACAGGCTATCCTGCCTAGTGGTGTAACTTTGTATTAAACACCCGCTTTTAGGTGCGAGTCTTTGCTAACCTCTGCTGGCGCTAATGGCCGCCCAAGGCCTAATTTAGGCTGTAATTAGGTTGTGGATTTGAAAGGGTTGGTCTTTGTAGATCGTGTTAGGTTGCTCCTGTTTATGCATGCTCTCGCCTTTTTCATCCAACAAAACCAGAGGTTGGCACGGTTTTTAGGCTTTTTCGGCAGGACATGACAGGAACATCTCTCGACATGTCGTCTCCTGCAAATAATCATCTTGGTAATCATCCATACCAGACCTAGTGCTACTACCTAGAGGCTAGGAGATCTTTACAGTTATGTAGCAGTACTGCATAGCGAATTAGCAAGCAAATTTGTAAAACACTTTTGTAGTACTAAAAAGAGTTTCACCAGCTTTACTGTATTCAAGACTGCTGGGGACAGTTAATCAGTCTACCCTGCTAACTGCATTCTTGGAAGTTTTTAGTGTTCCTTCCAACTGCCCTTTTTTTCGGTGAGAATGACAGATGCAAGAGGGAGGAAAAAAGGTCGGAAAAAAGGCCGCCTTTCCCTGTCAGGCTCCGATTCCCTCCGAGAAAATGTGCTCGGCACTTCACCTCGAATCTTGACAGCATTACACGATGGAAAGGATGTGAATGTACATGGCCCGTATATCTGTCCGACAGTAACATCATGATCGAAAAAACACTAAAACTCTCACTAAAAAACTGTTCCCAGACAAAAATAAGTTGCACATGAACAGAGACGAGCACCACACCTGAGCCTGAAACTGCACAGTTCAGGGTAAAGAAACACGTCTCGACTTTGCTTGGAGCAAGCGGTAGCTTCTGAAGAACGGAAGAGGAATGATCTTGTCTCAAGTCCTAATCCATGGTGTCTGCCAGTTATACGTTATTGCAGAAACAGAGTGATGCACTTCAATTCAGACTCTTCTTACTACAGTTCTGAACTTGTCCAGTAGAGGCTGGTGCTCTTTTCTAGGTTAGTTACTAGATTCTTCAGGTCTGCCAAATTAAACCGGTTTATGTGCAGACTCGTACGCACTCTAGGGCAAGAAACATAAAAGAAACGCACATGAATGAATGATAGACTTGAACAATTGATTCTCTCTGAAGACCAAACCGCTGCTGATAGCTTCAGGGCTGGAACGACAACACCGGCTGACAGTGAAAACCAGGAGGAAGTCAGGAAGTGCATTATATTTCAGCTATCCCCAACTCACGCATACCTGGGGCGTCAGCCTCTGCTGATGATCTAAAACCGCGAAGCAGTTCATGCGTGTCAGCTTCGCATCGAACTCAAGTCACCGCGCAACCCTTTCAAATTTAAAACCGAAAGCGGCGGCGGCGATGTGGACAGCATCATCAGCAGCTTTAGCAAGTAACTGAGAGAGATGAACGACAATGGAGTGGCCATTCGGTCAACTGAAAAGTAATACTGTAACCGGCCGCTCCTGAACAAACCCGACGGTCACTCATGCAATGCCTTTGTAGACGGTGGTGGTTGTCTGGACGGCATTCTTTTTATTGCAACGATGGCTACGTCATGTTGTCTGATCAGGGATGAACAGCTTTGCTTGCACTCAATATCCTCTAATTGGATACTGCTGCATTGAAGCTGTTAATTAACATGCGTTTTTTTGTCTGTCTGCTGATATGGATGGTGTTTTGTCATTACCAATTGGATCTTTAATTAGCTTATTATTAAGGCCCCTGGGGGCTGGGGTCACAGATCGAATGAAAAAGAAGGTTCCTTCGTTTCTTGGGTTGCAGCTCTGAGCACCACACATTGCAAGGTAGCTTAACCAAAGACTGGATAACAAGAGGATTATGTGGGCCAATAAATTCATGATAACATCTGGAGATTGTGTGGCTAGGGAATGTTTTGCAACAGTTAAGCGAAACACACATACTACGTGTATTTGTTTTTATGCTCATACATGTGAGTGAAACTACAGAGGTTTGTTAATTGGTTCTATACCATTTTGGAAGCTGTACGTACTGTGAGCTTTACCTTTTGGAATTGTAAGTTGGTGCAGCCAATTAATCCGGATCGATCATATCATGGCACCGACCAGTCAGAGTGCTGCGTTCACCTGGCATCATATTAGGAGCGATTGAATCGTGGACTTTCCCCGGCCCTTTCCTTTGCAAGCAAGCTAGAGTACGTAGGAGCTAGCTCAGGTGTTGGCTTCTTCACATGCATGTTTTGCCTTTTTGTACATGAACAGTGGATATTTATTCATTGAAAAAAACTAAGATCCTTTCTTCTCCTATTGATGAGTGATGACTCTTCTCTGAACTCTGCTACCCGCACAGAAGAAAGAGCTCTGAACTCTATTTCTAAAACAGAAAGAAAAAAAGATTGCTGACGTCAACCGTTTCAAAAGGTCAACTGTTATACTAGTGGTATGTATAATCTGTTCCATGAGCAGTGTGTACGGCCGGGTTCTATCTCTGTCTGTTCCACTAGCTAGCACCCCATGGTGTGCCGGATTACGTTACGTGCACTGCTCGATCTGCGGCGCAAGTGCAACGCATCCTATCCATCGTTGATCGTATCCTATCTATCCCGGCCGGCCGGTTGGTCGATTCGCTGCAACAGGAACATGCTCTTTGCTTGATTGGTGCCACGAGTGCATGCCAGCTGGCAACAAAAACTAGTACGTACAAAAGCGCACCACTATACTATACTATACGTACAGGAGTACTACCTACGACGTAGCAGATCGATCACCGGTCTCCACCACGATACGCATACGTACTTGTGGGGATATCGGGAGGGTTCCGGCCGGCGCGGATGAGAGACGACGGGCCGAGATTGATCTCGACCCGCTCAGATTGTCGTCGGCTACGTGTGGACGTGGACGCCGGCCGGCGATTGCCCCCTTGCCTTTGCCAGCCGATTAGATTGGCCGGAGCGGACGCACTCGGCTTTATCCTCTCCCTGTCGCGCAATCCGGCGCCTGGGCCGGGGTTGGCTACGCCAGGCCAACTTGCCTCGACGCCTCGCCACACGGTGGCGTTCTGCCTCGTGTCACCCCGACTCCTCCACGTCTGCCCACACCGGCCTCTCCTTTTCGTGGCGACCTTTTTTTTTCGTGGCGACCTTTTTTTTTCCTCCCCCCGTGTTGCCCATGGGAAATATCGTGTTCCTGTCCACTCTGGCCAAACGCCGATATTACGGTCGCCTCTGCTTTGGTAGAGGTGTCATGTGATTTTTCCGAAATGGAGAGGTGTGATGCGATGCGGCCAGGCCAATGTTCTTCCTGACCGATGGCTATACTTGGAAGGCATTGCTGTCAACCTGTGAGCCTTTGTTACATACAGATCATGCATGAGATAAGGCGAAACAAGTTATTTACGATCGGGAGGAAACGGCACGTCCGTCTTTTGGATATTTACACGAAAAGAGAGATCACACCTCCCGATCGTGTTCATAGACCTCCATCGCTACTACCTTTCCCTCAGTGGTGGTGATCCGATATATCCTGACGTGCATAATCTTGTGGAATTGATGTATAGCTGCTTTAATTTCAGATGTTTCACCGTTTAACTTCATGCATTCATAAAAAATGCAACGCGGTTGTTCCCCTCCTAGGAGGACGTATCTGCGACGTTCATTCCAGATCCGACAGTCCATGTGGTGTTTTTGCATTCACAACCCTGCACCTGGACAGAAATACGGACCGATCCTCCTATAAATAAAACATAACAGCACCGGTTTCCCTAACCCTAAGTATTTCCCCCTCCAGCCGGCTCTCCCTCCAGCCTCCACCACGAGCCGCCTCTCCTCCTAACCTCCACCTCCGGCGAGAAGGCGCACCTCTGGCGAGGATGGTGGCCGCAGCGAGGAGGACGCGCACCTCCGGCGAGGGTGGCCTCGTCGGGCAACCTCCGACGGCCGGCGGCGAGAAGAGCGACAAGATCCGGCGGCCGGCGGCGAGCTCACTCGATCCAGATCTCAAATCTGGGTATGGCAGCATTTGATTCTCCTTTCCGTAATTTCTTTGTTCATGGATTTGGAAAAATCTTTTTTTTTTTGTTCTATGATCTGATCTGGCATGTCATTATGATTTTTTTCCCCTTGGATTTAGGGATGAATGATTTTGATGTTGTATGATTTACGGATGAATGATTTTGATGGTGTATGATTTTTTTTTGTTCTATGATTTACGGATCTGGCTATGCCATTTTGTTGGTTCATGCATGATTTAAAAAAGTTAATATACGAAGTAAAAAAAGTTGTTAATACAATAAAAACAATTAAAAATAACCGTGTTATGTGCAAGGGACTCCAAGACAATATAGGTGCAGACTAGAGGGGTTTGACAGTAAAATAGTTGCACGAATCTCAAAGAACTGAACTCTATTGAACGCCGTGGATATGTCGGGGACGTCCTCCTAGGAGGGGCTTTGCATTTTCGCATAAAAATGACATTACAAAGAAAAAAACTGGTGAAAAATACCACTAGCAGCAATCGATACCTTGACAAGTACCACTATGCATGCCGTAACTTGTCTTTTGTACTCCCTCTTTATCATAATATCAGATGTTTTAGCTTATTTCCATGCAGACTACTTACAGACAAAATCAGTGAATCGACACTCTAATTATGTAGTTCGCATGCAAAAAAAACTAAAACATCTTATATTCACATACGGAGGGAGTAGTTGTGTTCTTTCGAGTAGGTGAAACGGAATTGATTCACGTGCGGCATTTTGCGTGCGATTTTTGTTCGAACTGGGATCAAACGGTGGGGCATGCCTATATATGAAGCAGCCAACAGGGGATAAATCTGTCGAATGCAAATTGGACACAAATATGCCATACGCATAGCAAATATCTACGTGAAATTGGCAGTTGAATACATTGGCTTAACCCTATAGAAAACCCCTAATCTCATTTCTCTCTCTTTTTTGGGGCAAACTCATCCACCTTACACGTTAATATTTTTGAAATTACACGAGTACCACAACAATAACTTGTATTGCAAGCTCATATGATTCTATTGAGCAATAATACTAATTCTGTTATGAAAATCTATAAGTTCATATTAGCATTGCTTACAAGGACGTACCTCAAAATGTTGAAGAACGATATACACATGGTTCAGTTTGATATGTTTCAGCCTTATCTTCATGTCTTCAGAAGATTACAATAGGGGAAAAAACCAATGAAAATACCATAGCAATATTTTTTGAAAATGTGAAATTAGCGGTGCCATATTGCGGTTGCATGTTTTAGTGCGCAACTCATGTAACAACGTTCGAGAAATATTACATCCCTCCTAGTGATACAACAGAAACAAATATACAGATACTTCTAGGTACTCCATGGTCCATTGAGAAGTTTCTGGTAACTTGAACTAGTTTAACAATAACAAGAATTACTAAACTTACTAATGTCAGGATCTGACCATGCAAAACTGATAACAACATAAGTTGGTTGATCTAGTCCATGTTTGACTGATGCTTGACTTCTTCAGTAGCTTGTGCTTCCTATGATCTGGATTACTTACTTCCTCATGTTTTGCTTGCTCCTCCTTGTTTCTTAGCAGTTCCTAGATCTAGGTGTTGTTCCTGGTGAATCTTGGGATGCTAACAATGGTGGTGATGCTAGTATTTGCTATTGTGGGGTTTTACTCCTAATTACCTAATGTTGATGTGGTTGTGCCACCTCCTGGTTTCATGTTTGATCAAGGCACTTGCAGTGGCCCTCACCTGGTACAAGTACCAAACTCCATTGCATTGGATCAACAAGTTCCTAGTCGGATTATAGGGGAAATATAGTTGCCTATGATGGCTCATTTGAATTGGATCACGGCCCATTGCCTTTGTCCATAAATATGGATCATATTGGTGTTGCTTTTTTAGTTGGTTGCATTTTTGCTTGATGCCTCATGATCCAGAAGTCCCTTTGATGATCCAGTGGTCCCTTATGTTGCCTAATAAAATGTATTTTCCCTCTAATCACCATTTGGGGATCAATACAAGTTTTGATCTACATTGGCTAGTTTCCACTATCGAAAATATATTAACATAACCAAAACCATCCCTTTTCTATTTTGTTGGTCTGTGAGGTGATCGAAGAATGAACAATGAAGATACAGATAGAGATTATGTTTAGGATTTTTTTAGTTTTGTAATGTTATTTTGAATCTTTTGTACTAAATAAGTACAATAAATGGTGTTAAAATGGTATGAGATCAATGAAATATTATTATATTTGACTCTCATTTTATTTAATTTGCTTTGCATAATTCTAGATTTTTATATCATAGGATATTAGGGACATGCAATAATTTAATAAATATTTTGTTTAGATGAAATTACATATGAAGTTTGAACTGAAATGTATGTAATGATCATGATGACCGGTTGATTGTTCAAACAATTTCATACATTCACTTGTATCCAGAATCTTATGTCAAAATTTGTCGCACCCTCCTCAATGATATAACACTAATTCATCAAATAGAGCGAAACTTCGATCTCTTTTGCCCTCTTAAGTAAAAAGATTTAATTTTACCCCAATTTCACGTCCATGAATGTAAAATCTACAATATTTGAATCTACTCCCACGCGACCTAGAACTAGGGTATCTCACACATGTATTGAATTAGTTCCTTTTAAATCCCATTATTTTCCTTATATGTTATTATTTGTGAAATTACACAAAAGCCGCTTAAGACTTGTAACTGCAAACTCGTGTGGTTGGACACGAAAATGCTAGTAATTCAGTTTTGCATATCCATTATTTCGTATGAACACCCGAAAATGCTTCCTCTCGAGTGCGCGACTGCTCGCGCGATCCGCGCAGCACGCGACGCGTGTGTGGACCCCACCCACGTGGCCTCCCTCTTTCCTTTCTTCCTCCACATGCACATCTCCCTCCCCGTTCCCCATCCCTCCCCACGTTCTCCTCCTCTCCCCAAATTCTCTCTCCTGCATCCTTTCCCGACGACGGCGACCGCGGTCGCAGCGGCGGAGAAGGCGCCGTCGAGGATGGAGCGAGGCAAAGCCGAGCAATGAACTTAACTTGGAGGTAGGGGGGGGGGGGGTGTGCGGGGGGCACCGGAGCTGGAGCAGAAGATGGTGCGGGGGGGGGGGGGGGGAGGTTAGAGGGATGGTCGGGTGGCGGCGACGGACCGGCGGAGGAGGCAGGCGGTTAGGCCGGCGGCGGTGGCGGGGGCGAGCTCGTCTTCGTCGGCGGCGGCGGCTCCGCGAGCTCGTCTTCCTCGACGGCGGCGGCGCCACGTGCGCTTGTCGGAACGGCTACGTGGGCTTGTGGGAAAGCACGCAGCGCTCGTAAACTAGCAGCGTCCATAAACACCCACACCGGTCATAGATTGTTTAATCGAAAATAAAAGTAAAATGCACTGCAAGCAAAATATTTGTGCAATTATCATGCTTATTTGTTTTAGTGACACCAAATGGCCAGCCTGTTGTTGCGGAATATAATACATTTTATGGATCAAATTTATGATATTCCGCAACAATAATGGGTCATTTATTTGTTCACTAAAAAAAAGGTCGCGGGTAATTGTAGTTGATGTCAGCTAATTGTATATTCAGTTCATAACATCTACCTAGATATAATCGATTGTACTGGACACCTGAAAGAATATCAACATAGTGGCAGCACGATCAAATTCATTTTAAGATCGTACTCCCTCCGTTTATTAATGTAAAACGTTTTAGCTTTTAAAAGATTCATCCATTTTAGCATGTACCTAGTCTACTTTTAGTGTGTATATTCACTCACTATGGTGTGTATCTACTCCATTTTAAAATCTCTAAAACGTCTTACATTTGTGAACAGACTGGTACATTTTATTTAGCAGACCTGAAGATCGTACATTGGCGTCGACTGTCTTCCTGAAATTCGTCTTATTATGATACTAGTACCATCTACTTTGGCGAGCGGATGGGCAGAAAGAGATCGGGAGACCACGTGAAGCATCTTGGCGTTTTGCCCCAACCCCGCAATACGTACATACTTTCCTCAAAGGAGCGCCTGCACTGCAGGCCGGCCGGACAACACACATTTCGTTTCATCAGAAGGAAAAGAAAAGAAAAAAGAGAGGATGAAATCTCCTCCTCCTCGGAATCACATCCTCTCTTTCCCGCAAGTTGAGAAGGCCGTGGCGCTGTTCTGCGCCTTTTCTCTCTTTCTCGGATTCATAAACAAACCGATGATAGAGTAGATAGACGCGAATAAATAAAGCGGGACGAGGAGGGACATGGCGAGGTGTGTGCGCGCAATAAAGAAAGGCGCGCTCGCGTCAGGGTCAAAGCCGGCCGGCAGGCAGGCAGCGCGGAGGGAACCCGAGGCGCGACACATGGAGATCACCGCCGGCCGAATCATCGCCACCACTCCCAGGCGGCGAGGCCCGGCCCAACTACTCGATCGAAAGTCCAAACCCACCGGCGCATGCCGAGGGCGACGCGACGCGGCCGGCCAAGAGACGGATAGACGAGGTCATCCACGGCGGTGGGATGGCCGGCGGCCGGTAGATAAGGGGGCTGTCAATGCCCACCTGCCTCACCTCACCTCACCGAAGATGCCGAGGGCAGAGACGGCGCTCCCGGTTCTTGTCCTCTTCGCTCACGATGCTCGCGCTACTGACGGAATCGTGGCGGAGAATCATCCCTCAACGACTGTTTCCAATTCATTAGGAGTACGTACTAGCGTATCACGTGACGGTCGGTCGTGCGTGCGTGAAGAACTAGAGCGCTCCGGGCCTAGGAAAGATGTAGACCTTTTGCGGATTTGTTTCCCCTAGGAAACGGTTTTGTTCGATTCCGGGCGTATAATTTCCGAATTTTCGACAATGGGTTGCGTAACGAAACCACCGAGGATCAGCGGAGTTTCGTTCCGAGGCCGGACTGGAGCCGATGCTTCTATCTATAGTATCAAGGAGACAAGGAGTAGCGTCCAAACCGTCCCCGTCCCATCATCACACCCAGAGTCCAGAGAGGCTCGTTGCTCTACACAACTCGCTCACAGTCCAACACTCCAAGTGTTAGTCGAGGATTCAGAAAACACGCACATAGGTTCAATTCAACCGAGGAATAAAAACAAGCAAGGGCAGTATTTGGCCGTAGTATTTGCGGTAGTAGTATATCCCGTTCCACACTCCATCGATTTCCCCGTACTCCACTTTTTCCCTTTGTACAGGCACACGTACAGCACGAACATCATTCACCCCAGCCAAGCCAGCCACCCGGACCGTAAAAGTAAAAGTGGAAAGCGGACTGAAACTGCCATGGCAAATAATAATGTCCTTATTTTCGGCAGGCTTTCAGCAAAGCCAGCCCAGCGAGGGAGCATTCATGCTATCACACTCTGCCTGCCGTTGCAATTGCATTCATGCCGGCCCTGCGCCTCGGACTATACCGCCAGTGCCAGTACCAGCAGGACAGGACTCCGGAGTATATAGATAAAAAAGAAAAGTTAAAAGGTGAAACGGATAAAACCAAGACTCGACTGCCTGCCTGCCTGCCACGCGGGGCCCACGCCACCTCCTCACGTTGGCCTCCCGTGTATATAAAGCCCCTCCTCCTGCTATCCCTTTTCCGCAACCATCTGCTCTCCTCCACCACCGCCCGCACCCACGGCCGTTTCCCCTCCACCGGAGACAGACCGTCCGTCACGCCACGGCGAAGACAGCAGCAGCAGCCATGAGGACGCGGAGCGGCTCTCTCTATCTCGGCGGCGCCCGCGACCAGGCCCCCGTTGTCGGGCAGAAGAGGAAGAGGTCCGCCGCCGCCGGCGAGTCGTGTGGCGGGCGAGTGAAGGGCCAGGCTGGGGGACCGGACTACCTGGACGGGATACCCGACGACCTCGTCCTCTCCATCCTCTCCAAGCTCGCCGCCTCCGCCTCCTCGCCGTCCGACTTCCTCTCCGTCCACCTAACGTACGCACCCTCCTCAATCAGTTTTTCATCGGCTTGCCTTCCTTCCAAATAAGTGTAGTATATGGATGGTCACTGACAGCGCCTCTCTATCTTTTGACGGTTTCAGGTGCAAGCGGCTCAACGGGCTGGGCGGGCAGGACATGGTGTTCGCCAAGGCCTCGCCGGCGTCGCTGGCCGTGAAGGCGGCGGCGTGGTCGGAGCCCGTGCAGCGGTACCTCAAGCGCTGCGCCGACGCCGGCAACCTCGAGGCCTGCTACATTCTCGGCATGGTACGTATATCGACCACGAACGAAACCTACTACTACTACCTCGCGTTCGATTTGGTCAGCAGCAACTGAACATGCGAACATGCATGCATGTCGATTTGATGAAGTGCTGATGATGAGTGTTGTTCCTTGTATGTGCAGATCCGGTTCTATTGCCTTGGCAGCCGTAGCGGCGGCGCGGCGCTGCTGGCGAAGGCGGCGGTGGGCGGGCACCCGGCGGCGCTGTACTCGCTGGCGGTCATCCAGTTCAACGGGAGCGGCGGCGCCAAGTCGGACCGCGACCTGCGAGCGGGCGCCGCCCTGTGCGCGCGCTCCGCCGCGCTGGGCCACGTCGACGCGCTCCGCGAGCTCGGGCACTGCCTCCAGGACGGCTACGGCGTGCGCCGCGACCCGGCAGAGGGCCGACGCCTCCTCGTCGCCGCCAACGCGCGGGAGCTCTCCCTCGCTCTCGCGGCCGCGGCCGCCACGGCCACCCACTCCTTCGCGTCGTCCTTTCCCCTAGGTGCCGTCGCGGCCGGCGGAGTCGGCGCTGCAGGCTGCCCTCTCCTCTCCGACTTCGGGTGGAGCCTCCCCGAGGCGGAGCCCCACACGGCGAACCAGTTCATGTCGGACTGGTGGGCGTCGCGCGGCGTGCAGGCGTGCCCCAAGAAGGGCGCGGAGGCAGCGACCGGCGGCGACGGCGACGGCGAGCTCCGGCTGTGCTCCCACATGCGGTGCGGGCGCAAGGAGACGCGGCGTCACGAGTTCCGGCGCTGCTCCGTGTGCGGCGCGGCCAACTACTGCTCCCGCGCGTGCCAGGCCCTGGACTGGAAGCGCGCCCACAAGGCGCAGTGCGTGCCCATGGACCGCTGGCTCCTCGCCGCCGCCGGCGACGCGCCCGCCCTGTAGTGACCCAACAACGGGCAACGGCAGCAACACCGGAGTTACTAGTACTACTACCTACCCCACCGGCGTTGTGGTCCACGGCGCAACCGGTGGACCAGGCGTAGCGGAGGGGAAAAAGAGGAAGCGTTTCTGCTTTTTTTTTTCTTCTTTCTTAGGCGGCCGTTTCAGTGTCGTCTTGTCAGATGTACGTACTCTACTAGGGAACCGGAGGCCAGAGATTCTACCGCGGCATCTTCTTCGTCTTAACTAGCCTTGTTTCTTCTACCCTCTCCGTTAATTAATTAAGATCGAAATCCCGGCAATCTTTTTGAACTAATTTTTTTACCACTAGAGTAGATGTTGTGTGTGTTGTTGTCGCTTTGTGTCTCGGCGTTTTGGATGGATGCTGTGGGTAGAGCACGGACCCCTACGTGATAGATAGATGTGTGAATCAATCGGTGGCCGTGCCGTGGCGCCGATTTCGTGTTGGAGGTTCTCCTCTCGGTGGCCGGGACAAGTTGGAGCTATCCCTGTGGCTGCTGGTGCCTCGGCTTCGGGAGGTGGAATCCATGTAGGCTACCGCTCGCTAAAGTGACGCCGGCTTTTGTTTTTATTTTCATCCACTTTTTCTGTTTCCTAGGACTTGGAAACAACTAATCAAACAAGGAATACCACAAGATGATGATGCTACGTCTAGGCTAGGCTACTACATGTGTACTTTTTTTTGCATGGTAATACGATTCTCATTAATAAATAAAAAACGAGATACAAAGTACATATACATCGATCTTACAGATCTGAAAAGATAGGATAAAGCTATGTGACAAACCAACGCATATCCATCTTCTTTGACACCACCGTAGCAGCCAACAAAGAAAAAATAGACAGATCACCTCTTCACCCAAGCTCAACGCGGCTCCATCACTGATCATCACCTTTTCGGACCTCCAAATTAGGTTTACATAGGACAAACCATTGTCGTTGAAAGAATCAGACCGGGGCAGCACGACCCCGGACACGTCATCGAGCTTCAGCACTGGCACCCCCGCACGACGACGTCGGAGTAGGGAATCAGAACCGTCAGCCTCCAACCACGAACCCAGCTGTCACCAGTGCAGACCACCATCTGCACGTACTCCTGTACGAATCCTCTCTACTCCATCATGGCGCCGGAGACAACGCCGCAGCAACGGGGACAGAGCAGGAGGAAAAACCCATCTGATGGAGTCGCCGCCGCCGCCTCGCCGATACCATCCATGAACCCGACAACCACCGATCTTTCAGATCGGCAAGCACACAGTGCCACCAACTCCGAGACGCCGCCATGAAGGACACCGCCGGTGTGGGAGTAGAGTTGAGGCAGATTTATTTGTCCGGGCGCCGCTCCCACCACCCCAACGACGCACCACGACCTACAAAACCAAACCCTAACTACATAGCGGAGGAACCGGATCCCTCCTCCCTCCCGCCGCCGGAGCAGCAGGCGGAGGGAGAGGGGATCAGCACGCTTGCTGGTGGAGATCGAGTGGCCCTGGCGGCTAGGTCAGGGACATGTGTACTGGAGTGTAGACTTCTCTCTGTATTTTTTATGTAGGGCTGGAATACGCGACGGCCTACAGCTGTGTATACGTACAAACTGGAGTACACGTCCGACAGGAGGAGAAGAAGCAAACGCTTGCAAACTGAGAAAGTAGGAGGAGTACGTCACACGATTTTTTTAGTATTCCTATTCACCATAAAGTAGTAGAATTATTGCCATGATGAACGGCTGTCTGAAACCTGTTGACCCAGCGTGGCACGTACACGAGAACACATAATGCATTGCAAGAAATTATTATACACTACAGTCGTAATTTTGTGGAGGGGTAGACGACAAAAAAATACAGGGAGGAGGATTTCGGCGTGTTGCGGAGGTGTGCAGGGAGGGAGGGACAGGCAGGCTAATCGTGCGAAGGTACACGTTCCGGACCGTGTTCAGTGAGAAGAAGAATGTGCGTGGCGCCAGGATTTCCACGACGTCGACATTTGCGGTCGTGGTTGCGAGTGAGACCTCCAACGTGGACAGACACCAGAGAAAAAAGAATACATACCAGAGTAGTAGATCGCACTAATATTATTATTATTCGGATGATGATATGATGAAGCGAAAGCACGGGCTGAACTGACGGCCGGTGTCCAAACTAGCTACTCCCTCGAATTCTCCTGGACACATCGTGTGATACTAGTACGATTTCTCGCACCAAATAAGTTGGGTTCGAATATTCAAATTTAAAAGATACCTGGTACTCCAATGGAGTAACAGGCCAGACATAACGGTTGGAGGATTTAATTACCAGCTGCGCCCGGTCAGAATTTCTGGTGGGATCCATCGGTGAGGGCGGCGAGCCAATGAAGGGCGCGTGTGCAGATTTGGACGATCATCGTCTTCAATGTATCCACCCCCCGCTCCTACACATGCAGGTGGAGTCCGGCCAACTATCCCACGTCGCAGACTCCACCGGAGGAGAGATGACGCCATTACTGTCTCCGGCGCACCGCCGTCTTCGTGGGCGTCCGGCGACTAGGCACGTAGACTCCAGTGGGTACGTTACCTACTAGTAAAAGCGTCAGAAAATTCCGGCATCGTGATGCCTGCACGTTTGACCTTGCGAAACATTTAGAATTTAGAAACCTCGGAATAGCATTTATTCCTCTTTGAGGATTAAAAAAAAAGCTAAGGTTTGTATCTGTACCCAGTACCAGGACAAACAAAAATCAGAAGGAAATCAAAATGGTCACGATCGTGCAAGTGAATTGTCTGTGATATGGGTGCTACCTGGGGCCAGGAAACGGAATATCTTTTTTGTTTCGTGTTCGTGAGGAATCGAGTGTATTGATTGACCTTTCGAATGCGTAATTATTCCTATTTTTTTATTTTCAACTGATGAGCGTGCGTAATGGCGACTTTAATCAGGGTTCTGGTTAACAATGCGATCAAACTGTCCAGATCATGCGTCCGGTCACTCGGAGGCAGGTTCCAAGTGCATACCAGTCCGAGTTCGTGCTGGCTGGTTGGGACGTTTTTTAGGGTTCTTATGCAGGGTGGAGACCGGAGAGAGCAAGCTGAGCAAGTAATGTGGTTGTTTGTTTAGTCAATAATTCATGCACGAACGATTCCGTAGTGTTGGTTTTCTTCTCTCCTTTTACTGTCGTGATTCGGCTGGCTTGGGGTCAAGAGCCCTCAAGGGACCAATTGATTAACGCTTAACTCGACGCCCCCTCCATAATTGTTAGCATGGTGGTGGTCAATGGCTATCAAGAGACAGCATCTCTTGAGAAATGTGCACCGGCTGCCATCTTGTCTCGCAGTAAATGACGATCAAGTTAGGCTTTTTAGCTCTGACGATCAAGTTAGATTTGTAGTCCGAACAAGTACGTACTTAGTTCGCCTATCATATCATGGACGTTTTAAATTTACTCGCCATCAACTTTCCGAATTTTCTTCTAAGCATGCTTAGATCAACCAAAAATAATGTCGTCGACATATATTTGACATACAAATAAATCATTATCTATAACCATAGTGAACAAAATGATCAAATATTCCCAATTTGGAAGCCCATCTTGACCGGAAACTTCGCAAGGCACTCGCCCTCTAGGAACGTGTTTGAGTCCACGATATTCCTTTTGAAGTTGAAAAAAATGTTACCTGCTTCAAAGCACTAGTTCATTAGTTTTACCATTAAAAAAGCACTTTTCACATCCATTTCAAAAAGTGTGATGCCATGATAATTAGTAAATGCAAGCAATATATTGATGACCTCAAGACGAGCCATGAGTGCATATGTCTCACCGTAATCCAAACCTTCTATTTGGAAGAATCGTCGGGCGATGAGGCAGTCCTTGTTGTGAACCACGATCTCATGCTCACCTTGCTTGTTCTGAAATACCCATTTGGTACCAATAATGTTGTGTTTGACATTTGGAGGCTCCACTAGTGTTCATACGTGATTGCGCCTTAAGTTGCAAATTTCTACATTCATATCATTCACCTAATTCGGGGCTTTAATCACATCTTTAACCTATTAAAGGTTCCAAAGAGGAAACAAACAAACAAACAATGTTTATAGAAAGCGAGTTTGATTTCATTTCATCGTGTCACTCAAAATGTTTGTCTATGGGTGACTTTCTTAAGAAGCCTTCTTTATCTTTTGATGGTTTATTTTCTTTTGTCGTGGAGGACGACGTTGATTAACTTATTGAATTAATGCACTACCCAACTCAACCAAAAGTTTAAAGGCCATAAATATTTTAGATTTAATATTGCCGTTGGTCATGTCTTGAACTTGAGACCTCCTGTGTCGTGTGTTGAATTGATACACTAACTAACTCAACCAAATATCCGAACTGATGAAAAAAGGCTATTCTCCGCCTGCGTTTTTCGACTCAAGTGGAGTATATTTCAACAAAACCTATTCATCTTGAACTTCATGTGCCTCATCCTCCGCCTGCAGCGGTTAACCTTGCTTTGAGGAGGATTGTTCCACTTGAGTCGAAAAAGGCAGGAAGTGAGAGAAGGGGGCGGTGTCAGGGGGGATTAGGGTTTTCGTCCTCGGTCGTTTGGAGGAGGGACACGAGACCAAAAAATTCCTTGGGATTGTAGTACTGTTCTACTGTCAAGTTTACGTCTCAAACAGATCCTCGGTGGTGCAAATAATGAAGACCATTTGCTACTAACTTCCCCGCGTGTTCCAGACACATGGTCAGAGGCACATGAAGCGTGCTATTTGTGGAGCTTCCGCGGCAGTGGCCGTTGCTGTGGCGGAGAGAGACACCAGGTGTGATGTGAAAAGCAATGGACAGTGGGGGAGGATTGGCGGAACAGAGCAGGCAACGGGAACAGCACAGACTTGATCGTGCACGCAGCATGTTTCAGCCGTTTGACCAGGAGCACTCGTCGATCGTCAATCCGTCCGTGGATCTGGCTATGATTGCTTCGATTTAGATGAGCTAATCAGTGGTTCTGTTGCACTTAAACTTGGAACAGTTGGTGGATACCACCACCGAGCCGACCCCATCTTTTGGGTTTCCTTTCGAAGCTGAAATTAGGTAGTGGTATCGTCCGGAAACTTCTGTATTCCATGTAAGTAGACAAGTAGTCACGTATTATTATTAGAACTTAGGATTGATCATCATCGATCGATTCGTGCAACGCCTTTGGAATGAACGAAAGAAAGACGAAAAGGGAGGCGGCGGGAACAACGAGCGTGAGTGCGTGCGCCGGAATAAAGCTGGTGAAAAAGAGGAAGACAATGCTCGCGCCTCAGGCTCATGCTCCTCCCTTTCTCTTCTTTTGATCGGCCTCTTCCTTTTTCGAGCCTTTCTTCCTCTCCTCCGATTCCTTCGTCGGTTGCAGCTGCAGGTTCGTTCTCGCAGCATGCAGGAGGCCGCGGAAAGCTCGCGGCCGACTGACTCGATTCCGAGCTGATCGATGAGGAATCCAATGCTATGCGATTGCGATGCAATGGTCGGACGTGTCGGCAGCTTGCCGCGGTGGAATCTCCATCTCCTGCAGTTTGGGTATTGTTTTCCCTTGTAATATCGCAGATGCAGATGCCTGACACAGGACGCATTATTGTGGAGTTTATTTGCTGTTCTTGTCACTTGCGGCTCCGCTGTGAATGGATCGTCATGGCGCAGGGCAGGGGTGATGCTACATGTTTGTATCGGAGTCCGTCGGTCGGAGAGCGAGAGCCGAGAGGTGTTGTGTTGGAGCGATGGACCGACGGGGGCACTGCATTTATGGGGGCGATCTGCGACAAGGATCGGCGCGGGATGGACGGAGCGCTGCTGCGTTTGAACTTTGAATTGAAGTTTGAAAGTGACAAGATTTTGATTAGTATAGGATTGCCGTACTGTGTGTACGTATTTGATCCGTGGGGTGATTGGCAGAAGCAGTATTCATTGTTGTTGCTACAACGGCCACCAGTACGTAGTACGGCTCGTCTAGTCCTGCCAACTAATAAACTCTTGGGAAACGACCAGTACGTACCACGTACGCGAGCCGTACCACCCGTGCCGTGCGCCGAAACCACCGCCGCCGCCCGTCGTAAGCTCACATGCCTGGATCGGAAGAAAGTAAATCCTCCAGGCTAGCGCTGACGCAGTACCAGTCTGAACTCTGAAAATTCAAAACACACGCTGTAGCATGAGCGGCGACGCGAGATCGAACTAAGACGCCATTCCATTTCTCTTTCGCTTTCGCTTTCGCGAGGAGGAAACTACCTAGGCTGGAAAAGATGACGCACGCACGGCCGAGGTTTTCTCTCGCTTTCGCCGGCGACGGAGGAAGGAAGCTGCATGCGGCGCGCGCGCGAGAGGCGTGGCACGCTGCACTCCGGCCACTGCTCTTTATTACCTTCTCCCACCCACTGATTCTCCAGCCTCCGGGAGGGAGTGATTAAGGTTAGCTTTACGTCTTCCTTCCATTAGGGAGGGAGTGCAATATTATGCGTTCGCACACACCTTGACAACAACAAGCTAGTTTAGCGAGCTTTGCGTCGCTGGTAAGTCCAGCACTGACTTGTTCTGGGTCAAAAGAGGGCGGCTGAGAGTGAGAGAAACAGAAGCAGCTGCTCTAATTTGACACTGAGATCATGCATTAATTACGGGTGCGTAAGTGCGGCCCTTCTTCCTGCAGTCACGATGACACACACTACGGGCGGGTGATCAGCTGATTCCATCGATCCAGCGTATTATTACTAGTAATTATTAATTAGTACTGGTCGCTGATGCATGCGTTTTGTTTTGGTGGAGTGCTCCTCCTACACGCCGAACGTGACTGAATTCTCCATCCACGTCACGCCACTACAGATCCAGCCACCATAATAATCATAATCATGATAAAAAAAACGAGAGGAGATCTATATAGGGTGAGAAGAGACAAATGGTAGTGGGAGGAGTACAAGGAATCCAAGGGCGGAAGAAAAGAAAAGAAAAGAGGACGTCGATCGATCTCCCGATACGCATACGCCCACCATGCCGTTTCCACACCCATATTATTCTTCACCTTTCTCACCACAGCGGAAAAGATCGTTCGTCGAAAGAGGACTGACGGGTAAAAAGACGGAAGCTAGCTTGAGAAAGAGATGAAAGGATCACCCGAGATAGAAAAAAATGGTCGAGATTCGATTCCAACGTAGTAGTGACACGATGGGCCAAGAGCAAAAGGAGAAAGCAACCCTAGTAGTAGTAAAAAGAGTAGAAGAAGCTAGCGGTCACTGGTAATACATACATACGTACATCTCGATGAATGAGTCGTCATGGAGATAAGGCAACATCGCACAACCCGTCACCGTGGATGATCGATTGATCGACCTCGCCTGCTTGCTCTCGCACACAAGTGGAGTTCAAGTGCTGTGGTGGTGCTGCGACTAGGACTAGGGAAAGTCCTCGTCGTCGCACGTGCTATTAAGCGTGTGGAGCAAGCCTCGGTCGATCGATCCATCGGGCTTAAGCTGCTGCTGCGTTCGCAAGCTACTCTCGTTCTCACGTGTGGCCGGTTGGATATGTGCACTCAGCTGGCTGGACCAGTGGCCCATCGACAAACCAAATGGGGGTGCACGAGCACGACAGTGTCACGCATAGGAGGCACAAGTTACTCCCTCTCTCTTTCACTCTCACTCAAGAGAATCACTTGGTTCTTGGTGCACATCGAGAACGACCCATTTGATGTTGCGATCAGTAATTCAACAAAGACTATAATTCTTTTTCGGAAAATCTAATCAGAAGCTGCTTCTGATCTAGCGTAACTCGACGCACCATCGCGAACCGTCGGATCGCGGGCCAAAGGCCAGATTTCTCTCCGTTCTTTTTCCATTTTCTCCCGCACGACCACGACCCTGCCGGTCGCCACACACCCACGCCGCCATGCCGCCGTCCCCGCCGCCTAGACGGAGCTGCCTCCCGACTCTCTGGCAGTCGCTCCGCCGCAGCTTCCTCCCGGCTCTGCGGCCGTCGCGCCGCCGCTAGCCGGCCGTCCCCGAGCGTCCGCGTGGGATCCTGCGGTCTGGGCCTCGTCAACGTCGCGCCTCCGCTTCGATCCGGCCGGCTGTGTGCACATAGGCTGCGCGGCGCGGAAGCGGAGGAGTACGCGATAGCGGAGCCACCACCGGCCGGCCGGTGGTCGCCGTCGTCGATCTCGTCGCATCTGATCTCCTCAGTCTCCCCCGACTACTGCGACGTGTCCGCGGCCAGCTTCTGGTTTGGGTGGACCCTTTTCCCCTCTCCCTGGTGCTCTATGTACTCGCCCCTGTGTGCATCGCCGTCCGCCGCCGCCTTGGATGGTCGCCGGCGCCAATTCCGGCGACCCTAGGTTCCCGTCCGCCGCCCGTTTGGTTCCCTCCCCCACACCCCATCTTCCTCGTTCAAATCCCCCCAAGTTCCGACCTCGTTCGCGTCCTGGAACCGTCGGGAGCGTCCTGGACACCGGCAAGGGACCACGTCTTTCGCGGCGCGCACAGGTCCTCGCCGCGCACAACGCCCCGAGTGCGGCATCAGGGTCAAGCAGGCGCGCGCAGACGTCGAACCGCCGCACCTCGTTGGACTCGAGGAGCTGGTGGCCCGGTTGGCCATGGTGGACGCGGGCGTCTTGCGCCGGAACATCGCGCCGTCCACCGTCATCACCTTTGCAGCGCGGCAGGCAGGGCGCGGTTGATGAGGCGTGTAGGCGGGCGGGCCATCCACTGGCCAAGCGGCGTCCTTGTGGTGGCCGAAGTCGTGCACGGTGAGGTGGAGCTCGACGGCGGCTACGAGGAAGTGCGCGGCCTACAGTCATTCTCGTTCACCACCTTAGGCAGGAAGAACACGGGCGGAGAGACCACGTGAAGAAGCAATAGAGAGGGGAAAGAACATGGGAGGCTGACATGTGGACCCCGCTCCGGCCGTCGCCTCCTACCGCTGCCGTGTCGAGTACGTCCCCGATGCCATGTTCCCAGCCGACCCGACGACGACCGTGGACCGACGAGTTCTCCATTTCGTTGACGCCTTCGTGTCCATGGTCGACAACCCCGCCGCACATCCCCATCGTGTGCCTTTTCGTTTCCGTCCCGACGCAAGTTCTCCGTGTCCGAACCCGACGCCGTGAACCCCGACGATCGTGAATGATGACATGACAAGATCTTCCACGATGCCGTGAACCCTGAAGACCGGTGTTGTGCAACGACAAGGCCGACGACCGTCGTGGATACACCAAGTCCCACACGACGACATCCTGAACCCTGAAAGTGCATGGTTGCCCCCATGTGTGGTTTTGGTAATTAATGACAATCACTATGGATTAATGTTTGTATTGAGCTACTTGTAGGTGTATCCATATGCAGTGCTTGATCTCCATTTGTTGGAATCAAGGCTAAGGGAAGAGTAATTGTTGATTGATACGTTTCCGACGTATCTATAATTTCTTATGATCCATGCTTATTTTCATACCTTTTGCTACATGTTTTGTTTACATCTTATAGCATTTTTATGCATTTTTGGAACTAACATATTAACAAGATGCCCCAGTGCCAGTTCCTGTTTTTTGCTGTTTTTCCGTTTCAGAAAAGTACTTAAGGAAATTTTCTCGGAATCGGACGGGACAAAAACCCAGGATCTTATAATTTCGTCACGCACACGGAGTCCAAAGGGGAGCCGAAGACGCACCAGAGGGCGACCACACCCTAGGGTGGCGCGGCCCACCTGTCTGCCGCGCCACCAGGTGGTGTGGCCCCCTCGGGCCTCCACCGACGCCGCCCTTTCGCCTATATAATCCCCCCGACGAGAAAACCCTAAGTACCCGATCAAAATTCCAGAAAAACATCCGTCGCCGCCGCTGTCGTCAACCCTAGTTCGGGAGGGTTCTGAAGCTCTCCCCGGCACCCTGCCGGAGAGGGGAATCATCGCCGGAGGGCTCTACACCACCATGCCCGCCTCCAGACAGATGTGTGAGTAGTTCATCCTTGGACTACGGGTCCATGCAGTAGCTAGATGGTAGTCTTCTCCTCTTGTGCTATCATGTTTAGATCTTGTGAGCTGCCTATCATGATCAAGATCATCTTATTGTAATGCTACATGTTGTGTTTGCTAGGATCCGATGAATAGAGAAGTACCTTGTGATGTTGATTATGGATATTATCATGTCTATGTTATTTGTGATCTTGCATGCTTTCCGGTACTTGTAATTGCCTTGATCAAGTAGTTGCTTGTATCTCCAAGAGGGAGTATTTATGCTAGATAGTGGGTTCGGTCCCTGTGTGCCTTGGCTTGAGTGATAGAAACATATAAGGACGGGGGAGTGCCATTGCTACTAGGGAGTAAACTTTATGCACAGTTCTTCATGCAATTGTCTGTTGCTTGCAACTTAATACTGGAGAGATTTTACGGTATGTTATCTCAAAGGTGGACTATTTAGGCATAGGTGTATGCTTGGAACAGCTATCTATGTATTTTGTCGTATTGCCCAAAGCATCTCATATAGACATCATCATCCTCTGTATTATGCAATGTTCATGCATTGTCATGCATTCTCTATTCTGTCAATTGCCCAGCTGTAATTTGTTACCCAGTATGTGTAGTATTTTATTTATGGAGAAGACACCACTAGTGAACTGTGGACCCCGGTCTATTCTTTTACATCTGCAATTAAATCAACTGCTTTACTGCTTTCATTTACTGCAAACAAGCTTCCTTCCACACATACATTTAATCCTTTGTATTCAGCAAGGCCGGTGAGATTGACAACCTCACTGCTTCGTTGGGGCAAAGTAGTTTGATTGTGTTCTGCAGGTTCCACTGTCTCCCCTGCAACAGCTCTTTTTCTGGCGCCATTGCAGTTGTGGACAACCTTCTGAAGCATTTCTCACTCCTACTGGTTCGATAACCTTGGTTTCTAACTGAGGGAAAACTTGCTGCTGTGCTCCTCAAACCTTCCTCTTGGGGTGCCCAACGAAGCGTGATTGATTAACACCTCTCGCGCTATCATTGATCAAGGCTAAGTGCGAGTTGATCAACACTCAAGGCCATGTGAAGATATGCCAAAGAGTGCCTCTCCCATATTGGTGTATGGGGGAGCAATATGCGAGTCTTCACCGTGCGAAGCGCAAGTGGATTATGCGCAAGGAAAAGGTATGATCTTGATAGAGTCTCTATTTTACCGGTCTCATGATGTTGTTGAGAGACCGGGTTATAGGATAGATAGCCGTACTATCAAGAGGGGCTCTCGACCGAGTATCTTGATCATATCCTTCGTGGAGAGCTCAAACCTTTGCATCCTTGCAATCATCTTTGTTGGTTCTTATTTGGCTCTTATCATGGTGTGGTCTTGGTGCTTGTCGTGCTTGTCATGACAAGGCCAAGTTCACCGAAAACGGATTTCATATGCGTCTCCTATTGCGTTTTCCGTATTGGAGATTTTGTCGTTCATCCTTGTGGATGGTCTCACTCTTCCAATTATTTACAAAACCTCCTTTACTTGTTTTCAATATTTCCAAGGACATCTCTTGTCGTCCTCTTTCCAACAAAATTGGTTTTACTTCATTCGGACTTCATTTGCAAGAGATACGGTGTTTTCGGTTCTTTATTCAAAGGTTTTACCTTTCCATCTTTGGTTTTATACTCCCTTGTTGGACTATGATATTTTTCTGTATATTCTTGTAGAGCTTTTTGTTGTGATTTCAACGAGCCCAAGAAGATCGAAAACGGAGTTCGAATGATCAAAATATGTTTGTTTTTGTGTTGGATGTTTTTCTGTAGTTTGGCCAGGCCGGGCTCCGACCGGCCAAGGCGGCCGCTCTGTTCCTGCCCAGCCAGGCTGGGCCAAGGCCGGCCCCAGGCCGTGCAGTCGGGCTGCCTCCCCTTTTCCCCTCCAACGGCTCCTTTTTGGAGCCCCTTTTAAGGGGCTTCTTCCCCATTGCTCTTAGAACAGTTTTCGCTCTCTCTCTCTCTCCTCCATTGTTGCAATTTTGAGAGTTCACCTCTCCTCATCCCTCCATGATTCTTGCCTCCTTTTAGAGGGAAAGAGAGAGGAGATCTAGATCCACTATTCCACCAAACCAAATCTCCTCTAAGTGAGGGGAACCCGTTGGATCTAGATCTTGGAGTTGCTTTGTGTTTCTCCTCTTTGTTCTTCCTCTCTTATTCCCCCAAAAGCATTTGTTGCTTAGTTGGAATTTGAGAGTGAAGGATTTTGAGCACTTGTATTCTTGCCATTGCATTAGTTGCATCGGGTTGTGCTCTCCACGAAGATTCGTGGGATTGAAGTTCGAGATGCTTGTTACTCTTGGGTGCATTGTGTTCCCAAGAGCTTGTGCCTCTTGGGTGCATTGTGTACCTTAGACGGTTGGTGGTGTCTCGAAGATTTCAAGTTGTGAAGCTTCGAGCAAGGTTTGGGAGCCCCCGATTGAGTTGTGGGTTGTGTGCCCCAAGATCGTTGTAATGGCCCCGGATTCCGCCTTGAAGGATTCCGATAGTGGAAGGTGAACCTCACCTTTGTGGTGCGGTTCATCGGAGAATAGGGTGAGGCCTTTATGGCGTTGAGTAGGCCTGTGGTGGCGAGCTCACACCCCTCCAATGAGACGTACTCCCTTAACAAGGAGGAACTCGGGAATACATCCTCGTCTCCGCGTGCCTCGGTTATTTCTATTCCCGAGCTCTTTACTTATGCACTTTACATTGTGATAGCCGTTGTGCTTGATATCATATATATTGCTATCACCTTGTTGTTATATTGCTTAGCATAAGTTGTTGGTGCACATAGGTGAACCTAGTTTATTAGATTTTGTTGCTTGATAAATTAAACGCTAGTTTTATTCCGCATTTATCAATCCTAATCGTAAAAGTTTTAAATTGCCTATTCACCCCCCTCTAGGCGACATCGTTTGTCCTTTCAAACCCCTTCAACCCCGATGAACGGAACGACAAGATTTACTTCCACGACAACCGTGAACGACTACCGACACGACACGTTGTTTAATCGGTGCCCGTACGACGACGACCAGAGTACGGCTACTTCGACTACGGTTCATCCACGACTATCCTATCCTTGATTTATAGAGTTTCTACCTAGTAGCGATGGAGTTACCACCCTAAACTGATAAGTTACCCACCCAGTAGTTATAGATTACCCACCCTAAACTGATGGAATTACCCACCGTAGACTGATAGAGTTACCATCCCATAGTGATGGAGTTACCCACCCTAAACTGATAAAGTTACCAACCCAGCAGTAATTAAGTTACCACCTAAACTGATGAAGTCCCCACCTAGTAGTGATAGAGTTACCCATCCTATACTGATAGAGATATCACCCCGTAGTGATGGAGTTACCCACCCTAAACTGATAAAGTTACCCACCCAGTAGTGATAGAGTTACCTACCCTAAATCGATGAATTTACCCACCCAGTAGTGATAGAGTTACCCACCCTAAACTGATGAGGTTACCCACCTTAGACTGATAGAGTTACCATCTCGTAGTGATGGAGTTATCACCCTAAACTGATAAGTTACCCACCCAATAGTGACAGACTTATCCACCCTAAACTAATAGAGTTACCACCTCGTAGTGATGGAGTTACCCACCCCAAATGATAAAGTTACCACCATATAAACAAATGGAGTTACCCACCCTAAGCCGATAGAGTTACCACCCTCGTAGTGATGGAGTTACCCACCCTAAACAGATAAAGTTACCCACCCAGCAGTGATAGAGTACCCATCCTAGACTGATAAAATTACCACCCCGTAGTGATGAAGTTACCACCCAGCAACTAGGGCGTCAAGTGGGATCCCACCTAAGTCCCACTTATAGTTCATTTAATTTTTTTAGTGTAAATATTTTCCTTAAAAATTACACTAGAAATTTCCATATGAAAAAGTAGGATTTAGATGGGATCCCACTTGACACCTTACCAGCAGTGATGGAGTTACCCACCCAGTAGTGATGGAGTTATCAAGCCACTCATTAGTGATAAAGTTACCCACCCTAGACTGATAGAGCTACCACCAAGTAGTGGTGGAGTTACCCACTCTAAACTGATGAAGTTACCCACCTAAACTGAAGGAGTTACCAACCTAAACTGATGAAATTACCCACCTAGTAGTGATGGAGTTACCCACCCTAGACTAATGAAGTTAATTATCCACCCTAGACTAAACGAGTTACCCATCCTAGACTAAACGAGTTACCCACCCTAGACTGATAGAGTTATCACCAAATAGTGAGGACGTTACCCACCCTAAACGGATAGAGTTACCACACAATAGTGATGAAGTTACCATTCTAGACGAATGTAGTTACCCACCCTAGACTGATAGTGGTAGCCACCCTAGACCGATGGAGTTACCCACCCAGTATTGATGAAGTTACCCACCGAGTAGTGATATAGTTACCCACCCTAGACTGATAAAGTTAGCCACCCTAGACCGATGAATTATCCACTCAACTTCAAAACTCGGAAAAATCGAAAAGAACAACTAAACGTGAGATATTGTTTCAAACCAAAAATTAGTCAATGCTTGGGATGGTAACTTACATATTACAGTCTGGTAACTCACGTGTTAGTAGGTTGGTAACTTTTAGGTAAAAAAAATATCATCGGAACATATCAACATGGGATCTAGTTTCGAAGATCTCGACACGACTAGTCCAATAGTAAAAACGGATCATAAATTGCATAACCGGTTTAGGCTACAAAACATTTTAAATTTTTGAATTTAGCATTTAATGCAAGATGACATCAGCTTTTTTGCCTTTGTATGCATGCATGCATGCTAGAGTTGCTTACCGATTTGCCAAATCGAAGCTGCTTTCGCGTAGGCAAGCAAATTATTACATCACTGTGTAATAACTATACAAAAAAAAAACACCGCATTGGCGGCTAGGGTAAGGAACAACGACCACTTGTTGCTAGGTTTCAAAAAACTACTCGCTCCTAGCTAACTTGCAACAACTAGTACTGATTCGTGCGAAACCCTTGCCTCACCGCGAAACTGATTGGTGGGGCTCGGTGTCAGGCTGACGTAGCAAGCGGGGACGGTCTAACTAGAGTGTCCTAACTCTCCACTCGTTCGGACATGGATGGACGCATTTATTCACTCTCATGCGTTGTGACCCGAAGCAATAGCGGTGACAGAAAGGCTCGTAGATGACGAGGACTATTGCGAGAGCTCGAACCCGGCTGCCGTGAAGCAGCGTTCGCCATTGAAAGCGGCTACGACAGTCGTGAGCAAGGTCTTGAAGGAGAAGTCGGCGAAGAGCCATTGCTAGACAACCTCTTTCGGTGGCAGCGAGTAAGTTTGCTTCAAATTAATGATTTGATTCAAATTAAATGTTGTTCTTCTCAATATTGTAGCATGGATGATGATGCAGTGATAATTTGGAGTGTTTATTGTGCAAATCAAACAATACAAGCGTCAACTTGTTAGCTCTTATTGTGACAACGGGCAACCGAATCACTCATAACATGTATTATGTTCCCTTTGTTAGAGCAACTGCACATTGCATATCTTAGGAACTATAGGTTTCACGGAAATTGCAAAGGTAAATTTTTAGCAAAGCGCACTAAAAAAGGATGTCAAAGCAGAAATATGGAGTAGATGTGCCAAGGATGATGGCATACAGAGCAAAGAGAACTTATGCAGGCTGTGTTGGCTGATTAGGTGGAACAGTAAAGGAGGCTCACGGATTATATGCAGATGGTGATTGACACAAATGCTGGCTCTAAATGCATTGTGACTACTAAAGTTGTTAGAGAAGCATCCAATTCTAAACCCTAGATTCCATGGGTTGTTTTATTATCTTAATGCATCTATGCAAGGATTTCTCAAATGTTGCAGACCATTTATTGATAATTTATATAATTATGTATTTTTATTTCATTTGAACTGTATACAAAATGACAAGCTATCTAACATATTATTTGCTTACTGAAGGTCTAGATGGATGTTTCATATAGCTAAGCATAGAGCAACATATGATGTCACTATATAGAAGGGATCAGAATAACAACATATTTCCCCTTGCTTTGGGATTTGTTGACAAGGAGGAGACATCTAGCTGATCCTCATTTCTCGCAAGGCTCGAATATGCACTTGGTCCAGAATGAGGGGAATTTGGCTGGGCATGACACAATCATTTCAGATAGGCGGAAGGAAAATATTTCTAGAATTTTCTGAGGATTTTTCATGCCTAATAAAGTACATAGACATATTTCTAGAATTTTTGATGCTTTCAGATGTCTAATAAAACACATATAAATATTTCTATTTGTGAAGATTTATTATGCCTAATAAAATGCATAAAAAATTTATAATATTTTTGAGTGTTATTTGATACCCAATAAAATGCATAAAAATATTTCTTAAAAAATTAAGGATTTTCATGCCTGATAAAAATATATAAATATTTTTAGAAATTCTTGCAGATTTTTAGATGCGTAAGAAATGCATAGAAATATTTTCTACATTTTTTGAAGATTTTTTATGCCTAATAAATGTATATAAATATTTCTAATTCTATGCCAATTTTTTTGCCTAATAAAATGCATAGAAATATTTATATAATTATCTGAGTATTTTTGTGTCTAATAAAATGCATAGAAATAATTCTAGAATTTCTTTGATTTTTATATTCCTAAAAAAATGCATAGAAATATCATTCGAATTTTGTATATTTTTAGATACGTAATTAATTGCATAGAAATACTTTTATTTGTTTTTTTATGATTTTTCCTTGTAACATCCCAAAACTTTGGAATGTTTTAAAAATCACAAAATTTTAAAACTGATAAAATAAAGGCTCCAAAAATCCAGAAAACCATTTATAGAAGATTATATTAACATCTTCAAGGGTGTTTTTTATTTTAAATATTCCTTACCTTCCAACTTTCAAGATTTAAAATTTTGGAAATAAAATACTTAATTTGGATTGCTATAAAATCCTAAAAAAACCTTTCTGGCAAAGTATTTCAAATTTTTTGACAAAGCCCATAATTAAATGGGTATTTGTATTTGAAAAGGATTTATCAAACCCTCTTTAAATAAAATGTTTTTTCCCAAATTATTTTATTGAGTTTATCATTTTGAATGATATTACTCATACTACTTTTCTTTATTTTATTTGGGTTAAAATAAAATTATAAAACCCTATTTATTAAAATGGCATAAAGGTGTCAAATATGCATAATTGCAATATTTGAATTTTTCAAACTTTGAAATATTTTGGAAAAGGTTGCAAAATGTTCAAAATGATTATTTTGATTTTTACAAATGTTTACAAATTTATTTGACTTGATTTGGAGCTATAAATCAAAATCTACAAAAAGAAAACAGAAAATAAAATATTTGCTGATGTCATCGCCTTCAACCTCACGACCTCGTCCACGGCCGTTTCGGCCCGAATTTTTCTCCCGATGGTTTCTCGCGTTTAAGAGCTTTAAACCTCGCCCTCTCCAGCTCCTATAAAAGCACCTGCCCTCCTCTCAGCTTCCCCTCTCCTCGCTCGTCGATTGTGCCGTCAGGCTGCCGCCGTTGCTCGTCGGAGTGGAGCACCGCCGCTGCCACATTTCTTCGATTCCGACGAAGATAGTAATCTGAGCCGCCCCTTCTTGGCCTCTTCCTTTTACATACACCAAGGCGCACCACCCTCACACCTTTGCTTATTTTTCTTTGCAGCCATTCTTCCAGCGCGAGCTCGACCGGATCCGGCCTCAACGTACTCCGGCCGCTCGTCCTGCCGCTCCACGAGGGGATGGACACCGCCACTTCGCCATCGTCTTCTCCGTGTCGAGCTGCACCTCGTCGTCGCCTCCCCGAGCCAGGAGCGCCACCTGATGACTCCCAAGTGCAGGAGATCAATTGCAGTACCTTTCAATTAGAAAAGGTTGTCGAACCCACGAGGAGCTGAAGGTATTGGTTAGAAAGTATGATAAATAAAGCAATGAAAGATGCAAATTTTTTTGGGATTTTCAGTTGTATGATTGCAAAGATAATAAAAATGTCGAAAGTAAATAGTAACAGTTGAAAGCCCAATCCTCTATGTGGCAAGAGGACAAGCTCAAATGCTGTGTAACTTATATGTGGAAAGCGTTCCCGAGGGCGGCATGGATATCACTAGGCATAGAGATTTATTAAACAACACGTTGCATATCTTGTAAAGTTTTAATCTTCTTGGGGCGGAGCCATAACTAGGCATAGCTAAATAAATAATCTACAACCCCTTATGATGGATCATGTAGCCAATTAAATGACCGCACAATAATTATTAAGACACAAAGTCCCACCATAGCATTACACTCTAAGGTCCCCGACACTAGTACCCACATAATATAACTGCATGACTCCGTCTTAGGCTTACTTGTCCTCCCAAGTCTTCGTCAATTCATTACACTACGTTGTTCTCCTATGAGCCCTTATAGGTGAAGTGTTGTGCAGTCGATGTTCGCACAACACCATCATAGAATCACACAGAAGATAAACTATTGACAAAATACCAACACGTGTTATATATAAATCATTGCCAATTCATCCTATGCCCTCAGGAACATATGGGATCTACTCACAACGTGCAAACATGATCATAATCAGTGGCATAAAGGGTTCAACACAATCTGAAATAAATACTTCACCACCAAATAATGACAAGTACCCAATCACAAACATGAATAGGAGCACAAGACAATGATCTAGGGTATAGCAACTCTCAAACTATGAGGGGCACGGAGTGGATCACGGAGATGGTGATGGAGATGGTGATGGTCTTGGTGATGGTGTTGATGTAGAGGCCTCCTCCTACGCCAAGGAGGAGAGGTGATGACAATGGCGATGATTTCCCCCTCTTCGGAGCTCCGGAGCAGCAGGATCTGACCCCCTTCGGAGAGAATTAGGAGCTCCTCCGCCGCCACGGCCTCAGATAATTCGGGGATAATTAGGGCGTCCTTTTTCGGGGAAGACGAAGGCATACATAAAAAGCCCCAGGCGAGGAAGTGCCCGAGGCCTCGTTTGGTGGGTCCCACGCGGCCCCTGTACCTGGCCGCATGGGCCCACCCCATTCGGGCCTCGTGGCCTTCCTCTCTTCGGTCTTCTTTCCATTGCCCTTCTTCCGAAGAAAAACTGCCGTTGTATTTTTCCTTTATTATTTGGGTTCGCAAAACTCCTGAAACAATAAAGACAAGAAAAGGGGGGTATGCAAGTCCCATAAATCATCTAAAACATGCAAAACATCGATATAACAGTGCATATAATATTCCCATATAATAATATAAGGTATAAAAATGATGATATAAAATGCATGTATCACCACCGCATCATCGTCGACATCCATGGCCGAGACGCAAGCCCGCCGCGCCACCAGTCTCCGTTGACTGATGATCGGTGATGGTAGCGTTGGGTTGCGCCCCAAGCGAAGGCGTGGAAGTAGTAAGTAGCAGTTTTCCCTCGTTAACGAACCGGGGTTTATCGAACCAGTAGGACATTGAAATCAACAACAAAGTTAATGTTGAATATCTCTGGCGCTTAATCTTCAACAGACGTGGACCTGCACACACTCAACCAATTACTTTGCCCCCAACGGCGGAAAGGTTGTCAATCTTTCCGGTCTCGCAGAAAACAAAGCGGTTAATTGTATAGTGAAATAGATGAAAATATGAAAGTGGACCTGAGGAATAATGATGATGAAAAGTGATGAATAAAGGTTGCAATCAATGTAAAAAGATGGACGGGGCCATGAGTTCACTAGTGGAGTCTCTCAAGTAAATAAAAAACTCATATGACGGGTAAACAAATTACAGCTAGGCACTTGACAAGATTATAACACAAACTTAATCTAGCTATGACATAGCGAACATGATAATATTTATCTAGGCATCACGACAATGAACAAAGACCGCTGAGTACAACTGTATCTTTGTCTAAAAACTCCACCGTGGGATCGCTATCCATCCTATCACCCAACGGTATTAAGTTGCAAGCACCAGACATTTGCATTAAGTAAAGCGCATGAAGTAAGCAATACTAAAATCAAAAGAGACATTAACACCGCTGTTTTACCCTTAGTAGCAACAACACACCCTCGCCCTTAGACGTTTTTGTCACTCGTGCCCAGGAACAAAAGAGGGCATGAACCCACTATCTAGCATAAATACTCCCTCTTGGAGATACACACAATCACTTGGCCAAAGTAACTACGCACATCGGAGAGCATGCAAGAACATAAATCAACATATAAGAATCATGCACAATCTGATCATAACTTCATAATCCATCAGATCTCAGCAAACACATCACATAGCATTACAATAATCGATCTTGATCATGTTAGGCAGCTCACAAGATCATAATACATGAAGCACAAGGGAGAGAGACTACCATCTAGCTACTGCCATGGACCCGTAGTCCAAGGTGGGACTACTCACAAATCACCCCGGAGGAAGGCATGGCGATGAAGAGCCCTCCGGGATCGATCTCCCCTCCGGCAGGGTGCCGGGATCAGCTTCAGAATCACCCCCGAACTAGGGTTTATGGTGGCGGCGACTCGGGGTGACTTCTCCAGAAAATAATGGCCGCCTCGACGTTTTTGGGATTAATCTGATTTCATAGGCGTTGGAGGGGGCCGAGGGGACCCACCAGGAGCAGGGGCGGGTCCCACCCACCGCCCTACGGCAGGCCGCGGCTCGGAGTCGTCCCTGCCCTGTGGGTAGCCCCCAGGGCTGCCCTCTGGACTGAAACTCCGTCTTGGCGAATAAAAAATCCTCGTAAAATTTCAGCGCATTCCGAGAATATTACCTGTGGTAAGTTTCTGGAACGAAAAAACAGCAAAAACAGGAAACTGGCACTAGGCATCTTGTCAATAGGTTAGTCCGACAAAATGCATAAAAATGATGTAATAAGATAGTAGAAACATGTGACAATGAATAACCAAGTTGAATCATTTAAGCAAAACCTTTCATAAACAGTACGTTAAAGACATGAAAGCAATGTGACCCACATATTTGACTAATTCTCAAAGGTAATGGTTCCACGACAAAAGTGTTTGAGAATCAACACAAAGGAATATGTAAGTATTAGCAAAAAGCTTCAACTTCCAACGGCTTATCTTATAGATAAGGTCAATATAAAGATGGGTCATTTAATAGATTGCCCTTAGAGGCTTGGTATGACTCAGTTTTGCCACTAGTTCGAAATGGTGCTCAGTTTTGCCTCTACTTCAGTCGCAGTTGCTATGGCGAGGCCAAACGGCCAGTCCGAAGCGGATTCCGTCTATAGGCGTTAGTGAAGTGGGTCCACATCTTATAGGTGGGACCGCACATCGGCGCCAAAAATAACGACCTGAACCCTACCCCCCGATCTGTCCGTGCACCAAACCTGCTCCTGAACGGCCACCACCTGCGCCGCCACCACCTGCGCCGCCGCGTCCATCCCGCGTATATAGCCAACTGCTCCACCACAACGTGCTCCACCGTTATGTGCTCACCGCCACCAGCTTGTCCCGCTCGTTCTACCATTGCGCCCACCACCTACTCGACCCGCGGCGGGGGCTCCTTCTGTGCGCCTGGCGGGAGCGCTGGGGTTGACGAGGCAGAGGAAGTAAGAGGGTTAACTCCAGGGCGAAATGGCGAGCGGGAGCGACCCCGGAGTAGCTGGCGAGGCAAACATCGGGCCAGAGACCCACCGCGTCCACGACTGGGTTCCCGAGTGGTAAGTTTGAGCTCGCTTGTGCATTTGAACATTCGATTAGACATGAGACGCCATTGGTTTTAGTTGATTTTGCTATTGGTGTGCTGAATTCGTCTCTGCTTTTCGTGGTTAGGTTGGAATTGCGATTTGCTTTCTTGGTGAATATTAGAAGGGATCGGTACCTCGTGGATGCAAAGAATAAGAAGAAATTTGTGGGAGGTTTCGATTATCCTTTGCCAATGGATTGCAATTGGAGTTTTAGACAATTTGGGGAGGTAATTTGCAGACCATATCCTTGGGGTTTGCATGATGAAGTGGAATTCAAATACTACGATGGGGGAAATAAATGGGTGAAAGTTACAAATGATGAAAAGCTCGCTACCATGTTTGCTAAGCATAAGGAGAGAGAGAAATTTCATGTGAGGCTGCAAAATGATGTGGTTGTGCCGGCAGTTGGACCATTCCGGGTAGCACCATGTCGTCGTGATCACAGCTCCAGCCAGAAAAATTCAGGTAGTGCACAAGGACGTTCTAGCTCGACAAGCGTGGGCAGCAGCAGAAGGGTCCCTGCTGAAGTGGAGCCTGATGAATCCAATTGTGGGGATGAAGAAGAGAGGCTATATATTCTGATGTTGTTCAGAATTTACGACGTGCATCTCGGGCTGAAAACCAAGATGAGGCTGACGCGGTGGGTGTAGACGAAGACAATGTAGCTGTGGGTGAGGACGAGGACGAAGACATTCCAGCTGTTGAATGGGACCGTGAGAACCCTCAGATGGAAGAAGGTTCCATTTTTTCATCAATGAGTGAGTGTAGAAATGCACTTGTGACGTACTGCATCAAGGCAGAACGTACGTTCGAAGTTGTCAAGAGCGATAAAATTCGTTACAGAGTGCATTGTCCGGCTGAGAATTGTCCATGGAGGATGCACGCATTTAAAATGCGAAATAGCACGAATATTCAGGTCAAAGTGAACCCATTTAGGCATACATGCCAGGAATCAACACTTAGGAAGAAAACAATCACTAGAGCCAAGTAAAGATGAGTGGCTGAAGAAGTAAAGAAGTGGGTGATTGAAGACAATCAAATAGGTACAAAGCAATTGATGAAGAACATCAAAGAAAAGTTCAAGATAGATTTACCACACATGAGGGTGTTCGATGATAAAAATCATGCTATGGATTCTATTTATGGTAACTGGCAGGAAAGTTTAGAATTGTTGTACGCATTCAAAGTTGAAGTGGAGAGGACCAGCCCAGGTAGTATTGTAGAAATTGACCACCACACGGTGGAGTACACATTGAAGGGAGTGACAAGGACCAAGGAATGCTTTAGGACGGTTTTTGTCAGCTTTGAGGCATGTCGCTGGGGTTTTTTGGTAGGCTGCAGGCCGTATTCGGCTGTTGATGCTACTTTTCTGACAAGGAGGTTTAGAGGACAGTTAGTGGCATCTTGTGCAGTTGATGCACACAGTTTCGTATTTCCAGTTTCATATGGTGTGCTAGAGACAGAGTCTGATGAGAGCTGGACTTGGTTTTTCCAGAATCTACACCGGGCTATTGGACATCCCAATGGGTTGGTAATTCATACTGATGCCTGCAAGGGTTTAGAAGTGACCGTGGACAATGTGTTCCCTGGAGTAGAGCATAGGGAATGCATGCGTCACCTTGCTGCAAATTTTGCGAAGAAATTCGATGGAAAGTTGTATAGAGACAATTTATGGCCAGCATCTTTGACTTGCAGTGTTAAGAAGCACAACTATCACATGAGGCAGTTGTACAAGAATGACAAAGTGCAGGAATACTTGGAAACACACCACTCCAAGTTATGGGCCAGAAGCCAATTCAGTGAACTGAGCAAAGTTGACTATGTGCACAACAATCTTGCAGAGTCTTTCAACTCAATGATCCAAAAACTAAAGGGTCTTTATATGGTGGATTTTCTTGACAATATAAGAATAGAATACATGCAGAAGTTTCATTTTCGTGCAAGAATAGCCAAGGCAAAATTCATGGGCCACATTGTGATCCCTGCCGTGTTGAATGAATTTAAGCAAAAAACTCAAGGCTTGGACATGGAAATGAAACTTTGCTCGTCTACAAAGCAGAGGTATCATTTTTGGATAAAGAGAAGAGGGAATGGAAATATCTAGTGGATTTAGAATCTAGAACTTGCAGTTGTAGGAAATGGCAGATAACTGGGTTGCCATGCATTCATGCATTGTTTTCATCACCACTCTATCAGGTCCAGCAGGGAACATACATTAATATGTGCATGAGTACTACTCTGTTGCAAGGTTCAAAGACACATATGCACTTGCTTTACCTGCTTTGGAGGGAAAACATCAATGGGATGTAGTGAACCCTAGATTCAAGCTTGGTGCTCCAGTTCTGAAGAGAGCAGCAGGTAGACCGAGGAAGAGTCGATACAGAACTCGCAGCGAAGGAGCTGGATTTGGAGCGAGGAAGCGCAAGTGCACAAGGTGTGGTGGGTCTGGTCATTTCGGTAGGTATTGTGATAACGGAGTAGATCCAGCGTTCGGAGAGTGTTTGGATGAAAATGATGATGATCAGCAGCCGGTTGGAGCAGAATCTGAAAAGGACCCATCTGAAAATGATGATCCAAATGATGATGACCATGTGGCTCCAAATGATACTCCAAATGATTTTGATCATGAGGCTCCAAATGATGCTCCAAATGATGATAACCATGTGGGTCCAAATGATGCTCCAAGTGATTTTGATCATGAGGCTCCAAATGATGCTCCAAATGATTTTGATCACGAGGCTCCAAATGATGCTCTAAATGATTTTGATCACGAGGCTCAAAATGATACTCCAAATGATTTTGATCATGAGGCTCCAAATGATGCTCTAGATGGTTCACAACATTCTGTGGTTGTGAGTTCTGCTAGGTATGTCAATCTTGCCAATACTAGTACATTTATCACTTGACATTATCTCACTACCCTTTATGTTTTGTACATATCTGTGGTAGTTTTGAAGAAGACTGCCAAAATGAGAAGAGAAGAAGCAATGAGCACAAGGGTCACAAGGAGAAAAATGGTGGCAAGGGTCACAAGGAGCACAATGGTGGCAACAAGCATAAGGAGCACAATGGTGGCAAGTAGCACATGGATCAAAAAGAAGCCCCGATGCGCTTTGTAGATTGAGTTGGAACCAAGTAGAATTTATGAAACATTAAGAATGATGTTGTATTATGTTGAGTGATGTTGGACCTATGCTACAACTATGTTTTAATGGTGTTTGGATGATGATGGTACATGTTTTGAGCAAGTCGTGTCAAAATGAGGGCCAAATGGGTGAGTGATTGAAATATGTGAACCAAACTTCAAATTTGATCCAAACTTAAAAATTGACATGCTATTTGGATGTTGCAATGCTTTCCAAACTATGGTGAACTTGCTTGTTCTAACATGGTCATCAATCCGAGCCCTTTGACGAAGTAAACTCACATTCATGAAAAATGTTCTAAAAAAGAGCTCCAAAGGTAGGGTAAATGGCCTCATTTCTAAGCAAGGTTTTTTTCAACCTTGTCTAAATCAGCCAAATAACTTACCTACACATATATTCCATATATATAGACTATGTGAGGTGGTTTTCCATTTTTTTGATTTTTTTGATTTTTTTATGCTCATTTGAATGCGACGGAGTTTGAGATGCCAAGATGCATTAATTTTCGTCTGAATGTATGTAGACCTTGTTTATCAACTTGAATCGTTATTATATGACATTATAAGACTATGTGCGTTGGTTTTTCATTTTTTTGATTTTATTTTGAATTTTTTTATGCTCATTTCAATGCGACGGAGTTTGAGATTGGGCGATATGAGTCAAGATCCATTAATTTTCGTTTGAATGTATGTAGACCTTGTTTATCAACTTAAATAGTTAGTATATGACATTATAAGACTATGTGCGTTTGTTTTTTATTTTTTTGAATTTTTTTTGAATTTTTATGCTCATTTCAAATTTGGAGGTTTGATCAACATTTAAACAAGTTTGAAACATGAAAATAAAAAACTAAGACTGGATCCTTCTTAGTCACTCCAAAATGAAGCTTTGGTGAGGTTTTACAAAATTTCATGTTCCAAATCCAAAACCACTTCTCCTCACTTTGAGTTGAACTCTCTACAACATCGATCATGGTAAGTCATTTGTGTGAAGGTTTTCTCATGAAAATACACATACACCAAGTTTATTATTCGTAACTATGTCACATAATATGACAATGTGCGCTGGTTTCACATTTTTACGATTTTTTTGGAATTATTTGTGCTCATTTTAATGTTTGGTCAAACCTCACAAAAAAACATTGACCGACTCAAAATCCAAGTTTTATATTTTTTATAGCAACTTAGTTGCATAATACGACAATGTGCGAAAGTTTTTTATTTTTTTGATTTTTTTTAATTAGTTATGCTCAACCCTAGCTCAGCGAAACACTAACCATAAACCCCGAAAACCCCGAAATCTCTAACCATAAACCCCATCCGAACCCCCCCCCCCCCGCTTCCGAACCGTTGATCGCTGGTGAGTGAATGGTTGGGATCAGACACGCTGATCCGCATATGCGCAGGTGACGCGCCGATCCACGTGCGCGCTCGTTCTTCAATTTGATTGGCTCGTGGGCATGTGAGCGCTGATTGGCTGGATAGATGGGGTTTGGATCGGCCCGCTGGTTCGATCTAAGACGTTCAATGAGATCCGACGACCTAGAATGACGCGGTGCATGGAACAAGCATACGCGCGTATGACTTCGTGTCCTTCCTGTGTGCTCGCCTCCACGCAGCCGCCCGTTGCATGCATGACCATGCAGGTGCCTCGTCGTTTCAGTGGCGAGTCGTCGCATCATTGCACGGGCCGTCAGGCGGAGCATCGTTTCAGTGGCTAGTTGGGCGGCACAGTGAACCGTCGCCTCGTAGCAGCGCCGCAGAGGCCACACGGCGGAATGCATGCCATCTTGGCGTTAATGGCGACGGCCGCTACGCTCCTTGGACCGGATTTAAAAAGGCCACCACGGGACCTCTCCTCACACACACGACCACTGCACCGCTCCTCTCCATCTCCCTCTCTGACCACTCGCCACTCGCACAACCAGGATGCACCCCCGTGGGCCAGGTTACCAGCCGACGGAGGAGGACCACGAGCAACACCGCCACCTTGACGCGGCTTCATTGCTCCGGTGCCAACGTTCGAACGAGCGACGCCGGATCCAGGGGATCCGGATTGCGGCGGCTAGGGCTACAGGTACGCAACCACCACGAGATGCTCCACCTCCTCCACCCCCGAAAGACGACCGTCGTCCCATGACGGTGGAGGAGGCGGAGCAGCTCATGCGCGCCTACCTTCCTCTGCCTGCCGACGGCTGGCTGGTCAACATCGACAACATCCCGGTTGCACTGCCCCTCACCGGCCAGGCGAGGCCGGACTACATCCGGGCGATGTGGGACTCGGATGCCACCGGCGCAGTGACGGAGGAGGAGCGGAGCCGCGTGCCTCTGTTCAACGCGTCGGCGCCCTACTAGGACTACATTGTGCGATCCGAGCACGCCCGCCGCCTCCACAGCTTCGCCACCACCAGCCGCACTGACAACGAGCCGGCTCCCGTGGAGTCATCCGACGACGAGGAGGCAGCACCGCCTCCGACCTGCGCTGGTCGTTAATATCGATAACAGCTAGACTTAGGGCTTTTAGGATTCTAAGCACGCAGTGGTTTCTCCACAAGCCGCGTCGGTCATTAATATCGACGTAGCCGGAGATTTCAACCCTGTTTGCATAGAGACTCATCCATGCATTGGTGTGAGCACTTCACTTTATAAGTGAGCAGTAGCTCGATCAGTGCACCTGGAAAGCCTCCGAGTCTGGTTTCAATCCATGGAAGTCAAGGTCGGTGAGCGTCGCCGACTTCATCGTCCATGGGTTGACACATAGCGATCGTTGCCCGCCCAAAACGGCCACTTGACCAAAAGGGGTGATCCCAAAGCTCCTGGCCGGGGTTAGGGTTAAGGCATAGATCGCATGTATCCAAATTTATATTTAAAAAAATTGTATCGAAGTTTGTATTTGATTCATATCACATTGTATCAAAGTTTGTATTTGAATGTAAAATTGTATTGAAGTTTATATTTGAATCGAAAATTGTATCGAAGTTTGTATTTGAATCGAAAATTGTATTGAAAATTTTATATTTTAACGAAAAACTGTGTTCGGTGTCCGACTGTTTAGGGGGTGTCGGTGGGGGAGGGCAAAATAGTTCGGACCCGCCTGTCGGAATAACTGAATATCCCTCGGTAAATCTAAATCTATGAGCACAACTAAGTGAGCACACGGGTTTATGACCCACCCGTCGGAATCAAGCCAACGTTACGACCGTTTAATCAACCAGTATTGGTGACCTATATCCTAAATATAGGACACTAATATCTAGTTAATCCTCTTTTTCAACTTATAAAAGAATTGAAAATCATTTCATTTTTCCAACCTTGATATCTCACGGCCTTCTTTTTCGAGATCTGATTAATTGTCCTTTTAAACTTATAAAAAATAGATAATCATGTCCTTGGTTAATCTAAATCTATGAGCACAACTAAGTGAGCACACGAGTCCATGACCCACCTGTCGGAATCAATTCAACGTTACGACTAATTAATCAACCATGTCGTGCGCTGGCTATTTTGGCCGTCAGAAACGTCGCACAGTAGCTATTTCTTTGAACGATGTCGCATTTTTCACCATTCCGATGAAAAGTATCGCACATGAGTTATTTGTCACACTGAATTTTCTAAATTTCCCATTTCTTTTCCCTTCTTTCAACCTTTATTCATACAATTTCAAGCTTACAAACTCCTACTACACCCAGCCAGTGCGATTACCATACAATTTCTCCCAAATTCCTCCTACAAATTCCTCCCAAATTCATGCCATTCCATACAATTTACGACCGTGTCCTTCCTGTGTGCTCGCCTCCACGCAGCTGCCCGTTGCATGCATGACCATGCAAGTGCCTCGTCGTTTCAGTGGCGAGTCGTCGCATCATTGCACGGGCCGTCAGGCGGAGCATCGTTTCAGTGGCTAGTTGGGCGGCGCAGTGAACCGTCGCCTCGTAGCAGCGCCGCAGAGGCCACACGGCGGAATGCATGCCATCTTGGCGTTAATGGCGACGGCCGCTACACTCCTTGGACCGGCTTTAAAAAGGCCACCACGGGACCTCTCCTCACACACACGACCACCGCACCGCTCCCGTGGAGTCGTCTGACGACGAGGAGGCAGCACCGCCTCCGACCTGCGCTGGTCGTTAATATCGATAACGGCTAGACTTAGGGCTTTTAGGATTCTAGGCAAGCAGTGGTTTCTCCACAAGCCGCATCGGTCATTAATATCGACGTAGCCGGAGATTTCAACACTGTTTGCCTAGAGACTCATCCATGCATTGGTGATGAGCACTTCACTTTATAAGTTAGCAGTAGCTCGATCAGTGCACCGGGAAAGCCTCCGAGTCTGGTTTCAATCCATGGAAGTCAAGGCCGGTGAGCGTCGCCGGCCTCATCGTCCATGGGTTGACACATATCGATCGTTGCCCGCCCAAAACGGCCACTTGACCAAAAGGGGTGATCCCAAAGCTCCTGTCCGGGGTTAGGGTTAAGGCTTAGATCGCATGTATCCAAATTTATATTTAAAAAAATTGTATCGAAGTTTGTATTTGAATCATATCACATTGTATCGAAGTTTGTATTTGAATCAAAAATTGTATTGAAGTTTATATTTGAATCGAAAATTGTATCGAAGTTTGCATTTGAATCGAAAATTGTATCGAAAATTTTATATTTCAACGAAAAACTGTGTTTGGTGTCCGACCGTTTAGGGGGTGTCGGTGGGGGAGGGAAAAATAGTTCGGACCCACCTGTCGGAATAACTGAATATCTCTCGGTAAATCTAAATCTATGAGCACAACTAAGTGAGCACACGCGTTTATGACCCACCTGTCGGAATCAAGCCAACGTTACGACCGTTTAATCAACCAATATTGGTGACCTATATCCTATATATAGGACACTAATATCTGGTTAATCCTCTTTTTCAACTTATAAAAGAATTGAAAATCATTTCATTTTTCCAACCTTGATATCTCACAGCCTTTTTTTTCGAGCTCTGATTAATTGTCCTTTTAAACTTATAAAAAATAGATAATCATGTCCTTGGTTAATCTAAATCTATGAGCACAACTAAGTGAGCACACGAGTCCATGACCCACCTGTCGGAATCAATTCAACGTTACGACCGATTAATCAACCATGTCGTGCGCCGGCAATTTTGGCCGTCAGAAACGTCGCACAGTAGCTATTTCTTTGAACGATGTCGCATTTTTCACCATTCCGATGAAAAGTGTCGCACATGAGTTATTTGTCACACTAAATTTTCTGAATTTCCCATTTCTTTTCCCTTCTTTCAACCTTTATTCATACAATTTCAAGCTTACAAACTCCTACTACACCCAGCCAGTGCGATTACCATACAATTTCTCCCAAATTCCTCCTACAAATTCCTCCCAAATTCATGCCATTCCATACAATTTACGACCATGTCCTTCCTGTGTGCTCGCCTCCACGCAGCCGCCCGTTGCATGCATGACAATGCAAGTGCCTCGTCGTTTCAGTGGCGAGTCGTCGCATCATTGCACGGGCCGTCAGGCGGAGCATCGTTTCAGTGGCTAGTTGGGCGGCGCAGTGAACCGTCGCCTCGTAGCAGCGCCGCAATGGCCACACGGCGGAATGCATGCTATCTTGGTGTTTATGGCGACGGCCGCTACACTCCTTGGACCGTCTTTAAAAAGGCCACCACGGGACCTCTCCTCACACACACGACCACCGACAGGCTCCCGTGGAGTCGTCTGACGACGAGGAGGCAGCACCGCCTCCGACCTACGCTGGTCGTTAATATCGATAACGGCTAGACTTAGGGCTTTTAGGATTCTAGGCAAGCAGTGGTTTCTCCACAAGCCGCGTCGGTCATTAATATCGACGTAGCGGAGATTTCAACACTGTTTGCCTAGAGACTCATCCATGCATTGGTGATGAGCACTTCACTTTATAAGTTAGCAGTAGCTCGATCAGTGCACCGGGAAAGCCTCCGAGTCTGGTTTCAATCCATGGAAGTCAAGGCCGGTGAGCGTCGCCGGCCTCATCGTCCATGGGTTGACACATATCGATCGTTGCCCGCCCAAAACGGCCACTTGACCAAAAGGGGTGATCCCAAAGCTCCTGGCCGGGGTTAGGGTTAAGGCTTAGATAGCATGTATCCAAATTTATATTTAAAAAAATTGTATCGAAGTTTGTATTTGAATCATATCACATTGTATCGAAGTTTGTATTTGAATCAAAAATTGTATTGAAGTTTATATTTGAATCGAAAATTGTATCGAAGTTTGTATTTGAATCGAAAATTGTATCAAAAAATTTATATTTCAACGAAAAACTGTGTTCGGTGTCCGACCGTTTAGGGGGTGTCGGTGGGGGAGGGCAAAATTGTTCGGACCCACCTGCTGGAATAACTGGATATCCCTCGATAAATCTAAATCTATGAGCACAACTAAGTGAGCACACGCGTTTATGACCCACCTGTCGGAATCAAGCCAACGTTACGACCGTTTAATCAACCAGTATTGGTGACCTATATCCTAAATATAGGACACTAATATCTGGTTAATCCTCTTTTTCAACTTATAAAAGAATTGAAAATCATTTCATTTTTCCAACCTTGATATCTCACAGCCTTCTTTTTCGAGCTCTGATTAATTGTCCTTTTAAACTTATAAAAAATAGATAATCATGTCCTTGGTTAATCTAAATCTATGAGCACAACTAAGTAAGCACACGAGTCCATGACCTAGCTGTCGGAATCAATTCAACGTTACAACCGATTAATCAACCATGTCGTGCGCTGGCTATTTTGGCCGTCAGAAACATCGCACAGTAGCTATTTCTTTGAACGATGTCGCATTTTTCACCATTCCGATGAAAAGTGTCGCACATGAGTTATTTGTCACACTAAATTTTCTGAATTTCCCATTTCTTTTCCCTTCTTTCAACCTTTATTCATACAATTTCAAGCTTACAAACTCCTACTACACCCAGCCAGTGCGATTACCATACAATTTCTCCCAAATTCCTCCTACAAATTCCTCCCAAATTCATGCCATTCCATACAATTTACGACCATGTCCTTCCTGTGTGCTCGCCTCCACGCAGCCGCCCGTTGCATGCATGACAATGCAAGTGCCTCGTCGTTTCAGTGGCGAGTCGTCGCATCATTGCACGGGCCGTCAGGCAGAGCATCGTTTCAGTGGCTAGTTGGGCGGCGCAGTGAACCGCCGCCTCGTAGCAGCGCCGCAGAGGCCACACGGCGGAATGCATGCCATCTTGGCGTTAATGGCGACGGCCGCTACACTCCTTGGACCGGCTTTAAAAAGGCCACCACGGGACCTCTCCTCACACACACGACCACCGACAGGCTCCCGTGGAGTCGTCTGACGACGAGGAGGCAGCACCGCCTCCGACCTACGCTGGTCGTTAATATCGATAACGGCTAGACTTAGGGCTTTTAGGATTCTAGGCAAGCAGTGGTTTCTCCACAAGCCGCGTCGGTCATTAATATCGACGTAGCGGAGATTTCAACACTGTTTGCCTAGAGACTCATCCATGCATTAGTGATGAGCACTTCACTTTATAAGTTAGCAGTAGCTCGATCAGTGCACCGGGAAAGCCTCTGAGTCTGGTTTCAATCCATGGAAGTCAAGGCCGGTGAGCGTCGCCGTCCTCATCGTCCATGGGTTGACACATATCGATCGTTGCCCGCCCAAAACGGCCACTTGACCAAAAGGGGTGATCCCAAAGCTCCTGGCCGGGGTTAGGGTTAAGGCTTAGATCGCATGTATCCAAATTTATATTTAAAAAAATTGTATCGAAGTTTGTATTTGAATCATATCACATTGTATCGAAGTTTGTATTTGAATCGAAAATTGTATTGAAGTTTATATTTGAATCGAAAATTGTATCGAAGTTTGTATTTGAATCGAAAATTGTATCAAAAATTTTATATTTTAACGAAAAACTGTGTTCGGTGTCCGACCGTTTAGGGGGTGTCGGTGGGGGAGGGCAAAATAGTTCGGACCCACCTGTCGGAATAACTGAATATCCCTCGGTAAATCTAAATCTATGAGCACAACTAAGTGAGCACACGCGTTTATGACCCACCTGTCGGAATCAAGCCAACGTTACGACCGTTTAATCAACCAGTATTGGTGACCTATATCCTAAATATAGGACACTAATATATGGTTAATCCTCTTTTTCAACTTATAAAAGAATTGAAAATCATTTCATTTTTCCAACCTTGATATCTCACAGCCTTTTTTTTCGAGCTCTGATTAATTGTCCTTTTAAACTTATAAAAAATAGATAATCATGTCCTTGGTTAATCTAAATCTATGAGCACAACTAAGTGAGCACACGAGTCCATGACCCACCTGTCGGAATCAATTCAACGTTACGACCGATTAATCAACCATGTCGTGCGCCGGCAATTTTGGCCGTCAGAAACGTCGCACAGTAGCTATTTCTTTGAACGATGTCGCATTTTTCACCATTCCGATGAAAAGTGTCGCACATGAGTTATTTGTCACACTGAATTTTCTGAATTTCCCATTTCTTTTCCCTTCTTTCAACCTTTATTCATACAATTTCAAGCTTACAAACTCCTACTACACCCAGCCAGTGCGATTACCATACAATTTCTCCCAAATTCCTCCTACAAATTCCTCCCAAATTCATGCCATTCCATACAATTTACGACCATGTCCTTCCTGTGTGCTCGCCTCCACGCAGCCGCCCGTTGCATGCATGACAATGCAAGTGCCTCGTCGTTTCAGTGGCGAGTCGTCGCATCATTGCACGGGCCGTCAGGCAGAGCATCGTTTCAGTGGCTAGTTGGGCGGCGCAGTGAACCGCCGCCTCGTAGCAGCGCCGCAGAGGCCACACGGCGGAATGCATGCCATCTTGGCGTTAATGGCGACGGCCGCTACACTCCTTGGACCGGCTTTAAAAAGGCCACCACGGGACCTCTCCTCACACACACGACCACCGCACCGCTCCCGTGGAGTCGTCTGACGACGAGGAGGCAGCACCGCCTCCGACCTACGCTGGTCGTTAATATCGATAACGGCTAGACTTAGGGCTTTTAGGATTCTAGGCAAGCAGTGGTTTCTCCACAAGCCGCGTCGGTCATTAATATCGACGTAGCCGGAGATTTCAACACTGTTTGCCTAGAGACTCATCCATGCATTGGTGATGAGCACTTCACTTTATAAGTTAGCAGTAGCTCGATCAGTGCACCGGGAAAGCCTCCGAGTCTGGTTTCAATCCATGGAAGTCAAGGCCGGTGAGCGTCGCCGGCCTCATCGTCCATGGGTTGACACATATCGATCGTTGCCCGCCCAAAACGGCCACTTGACCAAAAGGGGTGATCCCAAAGCTCCTGGCCGGGGTTAGGGTTAAGGCTTAGATCGCATGTATCCAAATTTATATTTAAAAAAATTGTATCGAAGTTTGTATTTGAATCATATCACATTGTATCGAAGTTTGTATTTGAATCGAAAATTGTATTGAAGTTTATATATGAATCGAAAATTGTATCGAAGTTTGTATTTGAATCGAAAATTGTATCGAAAATTTATATTTCATCGAAAAACTGTGTTCGGTGTCCGACCGTTTAGGGGGTGTCGGTGGGGGAGGGCAAAATAGTTAGGACCCACCTGTCGGAATAAATGAATATCCCTCGGTAAATCTAAATCTATGAGCACAACTAAGTGAGCACACGCGTTTATGACCCACCTGTCGGAATCAAGCCAACGTTACGATCGTTTAATCAACCAGTATTGGTGACCTATATCCTAAATATAGGACACTAATATCTGGTTAATCCTCTTTTTCAACATATAAAAGAATTGAAAATCATTTCATTTTTCAACCTTGATATCTCACGGCCTTCTTTTTCGAGCTCTGATTAATTGTCCTTTTCAACTTATAAAAAATAGATAATCATGTCCTTGGTTAATCCAAATCTATGAGCACAACTAAGTAAGCACACGAGTCCATGACCCACCTGTCGGAATCAATCCAACTTTACGACCGATTAATCAACCATGTCGTGCGCTGGCTATTTTGGCCGTCAGAAACGTCGCACAGTAGCTATTTCTTTGAACGATGTCGCATTTTTCACCATTCCGATGAAAAGTGTCGCACAGGAGTTATTTGCCACACTAAATTTTCTGAATTTTCCATTTCTTTTCCCTTCTTTCAACCTTTATTCATACAATTTCAAGCTTACAAACTCCTACTACACCCAGCCAGTGCGATTACCATACAATTTCTCCCAAATTCCTCCCAAATTCATGCCATTCCATACAATTTCAACATTACACCCACTGCGACTAACATACCCCCTACAAATGCCCAAATGCAAATGGGAATTTGTGCTTGATATTCGAGCTTCCTAATCTTCTGGTTCAATCTCCTTAGCTCGTCAGCAACCTCTGTATCAATGCATGCTCCGCCCTCCGTCTCTTCTTCCGGAGCTCGCGTTGCGGCCGGGTCAAGGATCAACTGGATTGCTCAAGGATGCCGATCCATGAAAATTGTGAAATTGCCCCGATTCTTACCCCAATCGCGCTGGTGCACACGTAGAACAAACGATTCTTGTTCCTCGATGTCTGCGATATCCTCCGGCCAACGTCCATCCGGCACCGCGGACAGACGAAGATCGGCATCTCCGTGCGCGTCGGGATCTCCATCCGCGAGGTGTCGCGGGAGCTAGAAGAAGACGTGGAGCTCGATTCGCGAACGCCCGGAGCCGAAGGGGAAATCACCGCGTCCGCGCACGTCACCTGTAGTTGTAGCACACGGCCGCGCCCTACCACCATCGGCGGTGCTCCCCGTCGACGCCATCCTCTCGGTCGCCAGCGCCCGGCTCCTAACCACCAACCTCTGCGCCCGGTTCCTAGCTCGTCGCCCACCTCTGCGCGTGGCCGCCTCCAACCCCGCTTCGCTGATTCTTGCTCCCCGATGCGAGCTCTAGGGGCGCTGTACGCCGCTATTATCAAAAACGCGGCGCCGGCAACGGTCGACGGGCTGCCATCAGTGTGTGCCCATTTGCTCAGTTTTGCCCCCAGGAACGGTCGACAGGGGGGTCCCACAAGCAGTGGCTACAAGCCCGAGTGAACTACCTTGACCAGACGAAGACGGCAAGATTCACGGAATAAGTCCTTGCGCACAGACTAGGGGTAAAACTAAGGACGTTTCGCAACTAAGGGCAAAACTGAGCACATCGACACAACTGATGGCAGAAGGATAATTTGCCCTATAAAGATTCATGTTTAATCTGACGATGCAATATGATCAATGATACCCATGGTCAATGTTGTATGTTTGCTTTGGTGGAGATAGAAGGAAAAGGAAAACTGACTCAACATTTAAAAGGAAAAGAAAGGCCCTTCGCAGAGGGAAGTAGGGATTAGTCATGTGCTAGAGCTTTTTGATTTTAAAAAACAGAAATAAAAGCAATTTTGAGAGATGCATAATTTCGTCAACGATTCCATAGCTCAGAAGCTCATTATTCCCCTATGTCAAGCAAGGTCTTTAGAGTTGTGAGAGCGGCTGGTTTTAGAGGAACAAGTACACTTCACTTTCTCCTTTGTTTCACCACTAACCAATGTTTGAGCTGATTTCTCAGATTTTCATTGTGCTGAGGAGAATGGTGAGTTATATTTATATTTTACTTAAGCCGCTCTCGGGTTGATTCAAGTGAGGACGTAAACCATCAACACTGGGTGAAATAGAGGGGGAAAAAATAAAATAAAAACCTTGCTCGACATAAGCTATAACGAACCCCCTCCTTACTTCCTCATGAGCTTGAAAACAGAGGCAGCAAAATGAGAATATTTTGAAGGTTTTAAAGGTAGCACATGACAAATTTACTTGGAATGGCAAGAAATACCATGCATAGGTAGATATGGTGGACTCAGCTGGCAAAATAGTTTGGCTTTGGGATTTGTATGCACGAGTGGACATCACACTCAGTACAGAGTTTTTTGGCTTAGCAAAAATGGTATTTGAAGCAAACATCCAACATTAACCGGTAACAGAGTAACATAAGACATCAGCCAATCATAACCATAAACACTCCACACTGTCTCCCTTGTTGACCAAACAGTTCTTTTGATGGAAAGATTAGCTTCATGAATTAACAACTACGAAACACCACACAGTTTCAAGCTTTTAACTGTATTTCTTTACTAATCAATTTCCACTCAAATAACCAGCAAGTTTAAACATTCATCTTAATATCTCAAAACAATTGAGAAGCATCAAGTATCCACACAATGATCTACAAGACTATGCAGGCTTTCATTTCATTCCAATATCACATAGATAGCATTTTTCCACTTTGACAATAATTATCAATAACAACTCTCCAACAAGTATAAGTGAAGGACAAGAGAGTTTAACATCAACAACTAGCAGCTCTAAACAAGATAAAAGCTAAAATCGAGAGCTTACTAGCAAACAAACAGTAGCTAAGAATACTCAACAAGATATAAGCGAAGCAAAGGAGTATTCAAATGAAAAGGCGGAGCGTTCCTCTCTCCCACAAAAATAAAGCTAAAATTCAACAAGGATATGACCAGCAAACAAACAAAACAAAACTGAAAGCAAAAAGACGCTCCAAGCATAGCACATAATATGTAAAGTGATAAAAAACGTAGTTAAACGAAGACGACCTTATGATAGTCGATGAAGAGGAGGGGATGCCTTGGGCATCCCCAAGCTTAGACGCTTGTTGGTTCTTGATATTCAGAGGGGTGCCATGGGGGCATCCCCAAGCTTGAGCTCTGATCCATCTTCAATTTCTTCATTATCCTCTCCTTTGGAACTTAAAAACTCCCTTCAAACAAAACTTCTCATAAACTAATTAGAGGGTTAGTGCTCATAAAATAAAATGCACATGTGTTCAACTCAAGACAAATTGCAAACAACTTTATTGGGCATTAGCTACTGTTTACTAAGCCTCAATATGACACTCCACCTCTAGAGTATCACATTTGACGATAGTAAAAGAGACGAATACAAAATAAAAGCAGAATCTTTCAAAAACTGAACAGTCTGTAAAGATCGAATTTTTAAAGGCACTTCTGTAACTCAAATCAGAAAACTCAAAACTAACAAAAGATAGATAAAAGTATCAGACTTGCTGTCTAAAATATCAGAAAAAGATAAAATTCAGGGATTGTACGAAATTTACTGCAACAGGCGCATAGAATCTGTTTCTGGATAGCAAAATAATACCTCGCACTTTCAATGCATTAGAGGCTAAACTTGGCACAAAAAACTAAAACAAAAGGATACAATGAAGTTGCTACAGAGGCAACAACTCCATGACTAAGGAAAACTGAAAGGAAAAAGATAATGGGTTGCCTCCCAAAAGTGCTTTTCTTTAACGCATTTTAGCTAGCCGCAATGATTTCAATGATGCTCTAATAAGAATAAGAGTTGACAAAAGAGAGCATCAAGAAACAAGTACCAAACATATTTAAGCCTAACCCACTTCTTATGCATAGGCATCTTGTACGAAAATAATTCATTGGAGCATAAAGCTAGTAGCATAGGAAGACAAAGCAAGTGCAACTGCAAAACTTGCAACAAAAAGAGAGGTGTCTTAGTAACATGAGAACTCCAACAACCATAATTTCCTCTCTCATAATAATTTTCAGTAGCATTATTAACAAATTCAACAATGTAACTATCACATAAAACATGCTTTTTATTATCATAAATATCAATTGGAGGCATAGATAAAGGAGTATCATTAAATTCATCACAAATAACAGTAGGAAAAGCATTTGACAGCTTATTTTTGTCTTTCTTGAGCCATGGAAGTTGTTGCATATCATACAAAGTAAGAGTTAAAGAGTTACTTTCATTAGAAGGTAGGTCCTCCTTTTGTTCCTCACTCTCCTCCTCTTTTTCACCTAATGGGATCTTAGTTTCAGCAATTTCCTCCTCCGTAGGTTCCTGCAAAGCATCGGTCTCTCCTTTTGGATGAGAGACTTTCTTAACATATTTAGTAATATAATAATTATCATTGTAATTCTCAAAGCAATATTTTAGTAGTAAAATTCTCAGTTTGATAACGAGCATTATCAATGTTCTCCAGCAAAGAAGCAATTTCATAGGCACCCTTAAAAGCAACAAATTCTTCAATCTGTTAAACATCAAAGAAATCAAAAATTTCCCTAGTATAAGAAGACAAGGTTTCATTTTCATTGTCCTGACATTGGAAGGGGAGGTGTGGAGTGCGCCTCCCACAAGAACATTTTATATCATAGAGGAAACTTATATTTTCAGCATACAAGTTCACTTTTTTCAGAAATTCGCAAAGTTGTTTCCCTTTTTGCGACAAGCGGTGTTCCTTATAGTATTTTTGCTGATCTTCTGTAAAACCACAAAAAGATCAAGTTTCAAAGAAAGTAGCCATTAAGAACAACCAAAGAACTAAGCATACTAATAAAACAGGATAAAATACTACACTAAGGCTTAGTTTGGCAGCTCAGTGTTTCCGAAACTAGAGTATTGCAAAACTGAAGTATTTCATCGCCGGGCTAACACATACTTCAGTTTTGAAGAATACTTCAGTTTAGGAAAAAAGAGGTAGGGACTGAAGTTTCCGTTTAGGCAAAAAAATGCAGTTTTGGGGGATACTTCAGTTTTTAAAACCACAGTATTCATTGCATCCAAACACATCAAAGTATTCAATACTTTAGCATTTTTGAAAACCAAAGTATTCTTAGAATACTTCAATAAAAACGAAGCTCCCAAACAGGCCCTAATTTTTTGGGGTTTTAAAATTTTGAAACAAGAAAAATAAACTAAACGAGAAATAAAGCAATCAAGACAAAAACAAAGTAAAGTGATTGAGAGTATGAGACTCCCCTTGCTGTAGCTCCAAAGTCCCCGGCAACGGCGCCAGAAAACTGCTTGATGATCGGTGATGGTAGCGTTGGGTTGTGCCCCAAGCGAAGGCGTGGAAGTAGTAAGTAGCAGTTTTCCCTCATTAACGAACCGAGTTTTATCGAACCAGTAGGACTTTGAAATCAACAACAAAGTGAATGTTGAAGATCTCTGGTGCTTAATCTTCAACAAACGTGGACCTGCACACACTCAACCAATTACTTTGCCCCCAACGTCGGAAAGGTTGTCAATCTTTCCGGTCTCGCAGAAAACAAAGCGGTTAATTGTATAGTGAAATAGATGAAAATATGAAAGTGGACCAGAGGAGAAATGATGATGAAAAGTGATGAATAAAGGTTGCAATCTATGTAAAAAAGATGGACTGGGGGCCATGGGTTCACTAGTGGAGTCTCTCAAGTAAATAAAACACGCATATGATGGGTAAACAAATTACAGCTAGGCAATTGACAAGATTATAACACAAACTTAATCTAGATATGACATAGATAACATGATAATATTTATGTAGGCATCACGACAATGAACAAAGACCGTTGAGTCCAACTGCATCTTTGTCTAAAATGTCCACCGTGGGATCGCTATCCAGCCTGTCACCCAACGGTATTAAGTTGCAAGCAACAGACATTTGCATTAAGTAAAGCGCATGAAGTAAGCAATACTAATATCAAAAAATACATTAACACCGCTGTTTTACCCTTAGTAGAAACAACACACCCTCGCCCTTAGACATTTTTGTCACTCGTGCCCAGGAACAAAAGGGGGCATGAACCCACTATCTAGCATAAATACTCCCTCTTGGAGATACACACAATCACTTGGCCAAAGTAACTACGCACATCGGAGAGCATGCAAGAACATAAATCAACATATAAGAATCATGCACAATCTGATCGTAACTTCATAATCCATCAGATCCCAGCAAACACATCACATAGCATTACAATAATCGATCTTGATCATGTTAGGCAACTCACAAGATCATAATACATGAAGCACAAGGGAGAGAGACTACCATCTACCTACTGCCATGGACCCGTAGTCCAAGGTGGGACTACTCACAAATCATCCCGGAGGAAGGCATGGCGATGAAGAGCCCTCCGGGATCGATCTCCCCTCCGGCAGGGTGCCGGGATCAGCTTCAGAATCACCCCCGAACTAGGGTTTATTGTGGCGGCGCCTCGGCATGACTTCTCTGGAAAATAATGGCTGCCTAGATGTTTATGGGATTAATCTGATTTTATAGGCGTCGAAGGGGGCCGAGGGGACCCACCAGGAGCAGGGGCGGGTCCCACCCGCCGCCCTAGGGCAGGCCACGGCTGGGGGTCGTCCCTGCCCTGTGGGTGTCCCCCAGGGCTACCCTCTGGACTGAAACTCCATCTTGGCGAATAAAAAATCCTCGTAAATTTTCAGCACATTCTGAGAATATTTCCTGTGGTAAGTTTCTGAAACGAAAAGACAGCAAAAACAGGAAACTGGCACTAGGCATCTTGTCAATAGGTTAGTCCTACAAAATGCATAAAAATGATGTAATAAGATAGTAGAAACATGTGACAACATCACAAAACTAGCATGGATCAATCAAAAATTATAGATACGTTTGACATGTATCAGAGACCAACCGTCGCCAGGGTATGAACCCTAAAACACAGCCGTCCGATCTCGAATTAACGCGTGAGATTAGATCCTCCAAACCAACGAGTACAGTTCAATTTGAACCGTCAGATCCAGATCCAATGGCTGGATCCGCCCGAGCCCGAGACAACCAATCAGGAGCCACCACGTGGCTAGGGATTTTCTGAGTATTTTCCCGAATTAGATTTAAATGGTTGTTTTGCAGAAAACCCCCTGCAACTTCAAACATTTATAATTATTTTCTCTGTTTATCCAATTTTTACAAACTTATACCAGTGGAAAGCTCTTGACCTGTAGAATATTTTGGCACTGTTAGATTTCAAATTTTGTTAGTTGAAATTTATTCAAATTTCAAATGAGGAATTTGAGTAAATTTGATTTAACTTTAGATCCACAAGTCCAAAAATTATAAATAAAATATTTTTGAAAACCTTAGGTTCTGTAGATTTTTATGGCTCTCTTAGTTTTCTGTTTTGCCAAGTTTAGATTTATTCAAATTTCAAATGTGTTGTTTGAGTAAATTTGGCATACCTTTAGTTTAAAATTAGCTTTTTGAGTGAATCCAATTGGTATTGCTTAGTTTAGAAGCCCTCTGTCCAGAGAGACCAATCCCATATTTTTTGTAATTATTTGGTTTAACGGTAGTATTTAATTTTGTGTTTATTCCCTTTTTGGGAATTGTTTTGTATTGTTGTTATAGTAAAAATTGTTTTAATTGCATTTTGACTTCATGCATAATTTCATAAACCGGAAAACTTAATATAGTATTTTTCTTGTGATTTTAATTGCATTTCATGCATAGCATATTTTATTGTATTGTTATTTTGTTTGTATGTTTATGTGTGGCTTGTTTTATTTGTTAGACCTTTCGGAGAGACCCGGGAATTTTATCAACTGTTGCTCCTACTCCTCATGCTGCCAAGGCAAGTGGCACATTCATGAATTTTCTACTATTTTGTCTATATGCATGTTAGAGTATTTTTCCTTAGAAAAAGCATGTTTAGGTTGTATTAGTATTGCTATGCTAAACCTGTTTAGAGTAGCACTCCTTTACTAGTTGGTAGAAATCCTATGTTTAACTTGGTAGAATTAGTAAAAAATGCCATGCTACGAGTTTTGATAAAAAAAGTAATTTTCTACTAAGTAAATGAACCTCCTGGGTGGAATGGTATTGCTATGGTTGTTTATTGTTGAGTGGCCACTCGGGGCCTTGTCCATGGTGTTTTTCACCCGAGATTGGCTCACTTACGGACGGCCACCCAGGGACAAAGAGATCGAAGTTACACCGAGTTTTAGTTAGCTTACCGTGCAGCCATAAGTCATATGGGCTCTGGCTTGACTAATTATGTTGCGTGGAACCAGCCCGGCTTGACAAGCAGATGTAGGGGATGTAGGTGGAACGGGTCAAGAAGGCAGCGGTCGGGAAAATGCTTCGGAACGGTCTCGGCTCCATCCTCTCCTTTCCTTTTCACTTCAAGAAGGTCAAGGTCAGAATGGGCTGATGGAGTCTTATGGTGAACGTGCACAACCTCTGCAGAGTGTCAAATCTAAGTACTTAGCCGTGTCCCCGGTTACAGGACGAATCTGAGCAGCTGGACGAGGATGTCAATGGAAGATCTTATCACTCTAATTTCTCTAAGTAAAATATGGAGGGTGAACCAGGGTAGTTGAGACAATGGTTTTCATGCCATACTTGTCTCGTTTAGATGAAAAAGTGTTTTGAAAAGAGATAGGAAAAAATGGCTTTATGCAAATCAGCCTTCAAACTCCACCAGCCTAATTATGCATATAGGTTATTAGAGTTTTTCCACTATGAATCCACAAAGTGTCACTTGCCAGATCCATTCATATGGTTCTGACCAATCTTTTGGCTACAACGCTTTTACTATTGCAGGTTGCTCCGACGATGAGTGAGGTTTCGTTTAAGGGTTTCGAGTCTGCAACCAATATGTTTCGCCTGTGGCTGCATGAAGATGATGGAGACTCCCTGAAGAATAATGTTTTCCGCTACTTTACTCTTTCAAGCTAGCTTCGTACTATGCAAATTGTAACGAATTTTTTGTTTAAGTACTGGATCAAGCGTTGTAATAGAATTTTTGATGCAATGTATGATACTTCATCTTAAACTGTGGTGCTAGCTATTCGATCCAGGGACTAGCACAGAACACATGGATCATGGCCTATTTTAAAAGGGCAGGATCACTACAGATGGTATCAGAGCCAGGTTAATAGTGGCACCCATAAACTTATTCACATCACTTAACAAAGTTATGTATTTTTCCTCCACCTTTTTCTTATCTGGAGCTAAATTATGGAGTTGTTTTGTATGTTAACGATTTTCTTGAAATCAAATATTTTTGCTATCCTCATACATGGTCCCCACAATCTAGCAAGTGTAGTTTGTAGTGCTTCAGGCCACCCATGATCAATCTAGGAAACAAATCCACAATTTATCACACTCTATTAGTAGAAATGGTGTAACATGAGCTTAAATACACCAAACAATGATTATGTGAAATACATAATACTAGTTAACAGTATAGAAAATCCAACACAATGTTCTAAACAATCTAAATGTTAACTGGATATTTGCTATCATTGTTATACACAATCAGTAGCTTTGCAATGATCAGCTGGATATTTTGCTCTTATGTGTACACATTCTACCTAACTGATTTCTACACCTTAATAGTTACCTGAATTTGAGTTCTTATGTCTAAATAATTGGAACTAAACTTTTTGTGCACATAGCTAATTTATTTGTCTCGCTACAGCTAATCACAGGAAATACAACGCACATAGAGCATCCTTGCATTGTGGATGAACAAGCATAGAATCTCTTGCCCTTGTTACTGCCTTCAAACACAACTCATTTCTCCGGCCTGGCTTTGTGGACGCGACAAACGATGGTCGCATCAACATCAATATCGCAGAATGCATTATCATGGACTAAATCCGGTGATTAGTCCACTTCAGGGTACTACACATCGAAGAAGTCAACAAGAAATTGAATCTCAATTGAACAAAAAAATCCTAAATCGAAAACCCTAACTCTACCAAATCGGACCAAAAATGAACTCAAATCGCCTAGCCAGGACTCCAGCTCGACATTTCGTGAAGCAACGGCGGAAGCCGGTGGCGAAACAGGGCAGAGCGGGGTCAGAGTAAGAAGAGAGAGTGAGGTGCGTGGGAGAGAGAACGAAATCAACGAATGATTTTGTGCCGGCTGCCGAACGCAATGTTAACGGCCGATCGTATCTGCTTTCCACGTCAGCCTGAGGGCCCCGCCCTCTAGTTTTGCTGTTAGACGAGGGACTCAAACGAATCAGTACTATATGTTACTCCCTCTGTTCCAAATTAATTGACGTAGAGTGATATTTTTAGAGGAAAAAGTATGACTTTTATTATCTTTCGGCGTCCAGGGGCCATACCAGTCGGGTTAACACATCGGTTAATTGAGTAGTGAAAATATTAAATAAATTTTAACCCTCGTGATCCTGTTGGTCAATATATGGTCCACATAGTGCAGCTCTGAGACTCTTTGATTCTAACCGTGTTTGAAAATTAATTCAGTGATTTCCAATGGTTGTGAGATTTTTTTCTTTTCATATGACGTGTTTGATTCGTTTGCAATATATATGGATTTTTTCCGACACTTTCTTTGCATTACATTTCATATGGCAATTTTTTTTATAGCCCCTTGATAAGTTATTGTCCTTCTTCCTGTAAATCTATCAAACAAACTTTGGCGGAAATCTGTGTGGTATTGAATCATCGTTCATGATGGCACTACTTTGCAATACTCCATTGTCGTTTTCTTATCAGAATTTTATGTATTGGAAAGGATAAAATGGTGAAGTTTACGGAGGTTGTCGAAACATTGATATTTCTAGTTTCTCATCCAACCGTGCTGTCAATGGATGTGTACCAATTTTCAAGCATGTAAAGACACGACCCCTCTAATGTACCAACAAGCGTGTTGTCAAAGCCATAGGGGACTAAAGTGTGTAAGTTGGCGTTTACTCCGTATCCTAGGACCACTCACTGACTTACCAGCTGCTGGCCGGCTAGACCTAACAACAATAGAGGAGAAAGCATAGCATTTGAAAAAAAAACTTGGGGTTAAGTTAAAGAGATGTCATGATCCATACTTTTATTGCATGCAAGGAAAGCCCAAGATTAATCAGGGAGTTTGAAAGCGACATGACAGAATCAATGCTGATAATCTTTGCCACGGCCAAAGCAGATTTCGTGCATGCTGCTTTTGATATGGAGACACATTTTCATGGAGGAGACCGGACAGTGTGTAGAGGTTTCCGGGCGGTACCTGAACACTGTTCCCGTTTTTTGTTTTGCATGTACAGTGCCAGTGGATGAGGAGAAAATGAGCTTACTTAATCAAGGGGAAAAGGATTTCAAAAGGGAAGTGAGAAGGATATTAGTTGTCCTAGGAGATAGCTTAAGGTGTTTGATGAATAGTAAGGCCAACCAAACGGATAAGGTGCTCATTTTCTCCGGAATTAGCTAGCACATGATTGTTAAGTTTTTGTTTAATTTCTTCTGAAATGGTGCAAGGAAAATGAGGAGATTGGCTCAACCAACCAACTTCTTTGTGCGTAGCATATGGGTGCAATTTGGAAACAACTACTAACAATGACCTAACCTAGTTCATGTGCATTGCAAATTTGCTTGCATGCAAGAAACATGAAGACTCAACAAATATTAAGCATTTGGTTTGCTTCTGAACAAATGCAACCCTACTGCATGCTGCATGCTAGCACGCCAGATCACATCAATTGCCCTGCTTGGTGTAGTACTCCAGTTATTACTCATTAGTGGGTGTGAGCGGCCAAAAGGCTGCAGCGCCTTTAACCACGTACGCCACACCGGCTGCTGGCTGCAGCTGCACTACACCGCTAGCGAATCAGTCCATCAATCAAAATGTTGGAGGTCGGCAGAGCCAATAGTCACTAGAGATCTTCAATTCTTCATCTTCCCTGACATGGCACACATGAATGTGGGGTTGCCAAGGCATGGCATGCAGGCCGCGATCAATCACAAGAACTGATCGACAAAGGTGGATTAGAACGCACGAAAGCACTCTCACTGGCGCAGCTTGCTTAAATTGTAGGTTAGATCTCGTTGTAGATCGTTTTTTCAGTTTGTCGTTATGAAGCTATCTCTCACAAAAAAAGAATGCATGCATAAAGTTAAGAGGAAGAAAATCTCCTAATCGAAATGAAACCTGCCGTCGTGTAAATTGTAGGAGTAGGTTAGATCTTCTTGTAGATATATTTGCCGATTAATTTGTCCTTATGATGCTAGATCTTGTTTGTATTCAAATTTTAGACTATAACCCACAGAATATAAATTAGCTGTTCCGAAATGCATGGGATGAATAGCGATGTTCGTACATTTTTTTTGTACAGCACTCAAGAAATGCCTTGAGCTTCTTGAGATCCTAGGGGACCAAACTACTATGACATTTTCGGAGAATCAAGTAAAAAGTAACGTTAATTTTATACATAAGCGTTTGCAAACAAGACCTACACGCCTATAGGCTATACATACATGTCTTCATGGCTGAAAAAAAGGAGACTTGCACTGACAGAACACTCTGGAAAACAAAAAGAAAAACGTACCAACATTACCAACCAGTTATTAACCATTAGCAAAGTATAAGTTGTGTGAGACTTGCTCATGTTTCATTTGAGCCTTTTCTTCTAAAAGCTAAACACAAGTAGTACTGAAAAGCTACAAGGTTCATCAATTAGACGTGGAGCAGCTAGCAAGGTGCCGAGGTAGTACCAGAAGTGAGTAGAAACGGGGGCTAGCTCGCTCTGCCTGCTTGCCTACCTACACGGTGCATGTGAGCATGAAGTCCAAAAGTGGTGAGGAGGGTTGGTTGAGCTTTTGTACCCTAATAGCACCAACTAACAGCAGATTTAGTCCTAGGAAGAGGGAGGGCCGGCCCCCCAATCAACTCAAGCTATCAAGAGCATGTATATATGTACCTGTTGCTGTCCAATTACTCATCTTCCTTCCCTGCTAACCCAAGCCGAGGCATGCATCTAGGTAGCTAGCTTGAGCTTAATTGGGGGCAAAAGAAAAGTGCATGCGGCTGGTGTTGGGTGTGGGCAAAGGGAGCAAGGCACCCCATGCTGGCCGGGCCACAAACATGCCTTAACTGCTTACTTACAAGTGCAAAACACACAAGCAAGTTAATGATGATCCATCAGGGAGGGGAGGCAGACACACGCAGGTGATGATCCTGAAAAGCGTCACAAGAGAGTAGATCACCTCGGCAACCGGAGTGGAGTAGCTAGCTAGCTTCACATCGATCTGATGCAAGGCAAGGCAAGGCAGTGATATGATGGGAGGTCACATGCATCGGCTGACCATGCCAACTACAAACGTATCTAGTTGTTTTTACGTCTAAATATATCCGTATTTGAACAAACTCATGTTATCTAAATTGGAACGAACGGATCAGTACGCGCACTGTGTAGATTTATGATCCGGATTCATTCTTTTGAGATTCCTCGATCGATCCATCTACCCTGTCGATGGATCTCTTCACATGTACAGTGTGCGTCTCTGTTGGACGTACGATATGATACGGAGGCCTAATTTGGTGGGGGTGCACTGCACCGTGGCCGCGACGGCCGGCGTTGAATCACGGTTCACGCAGCAGGGTAGAGGGTACGACGGACGGACGGCGTTGCTGTCGACCAACGAGCGCACACACTCTCTCTCTCTCTCTCTCTGTGCTTGCGTAGTTGCGTATCCACACAAGTCTTGGGTGGTTTCGATCGTTCTCTCGATCGTGTATAAAGGTGTATTCGTCCCTCGATCAGGTCAACACAGCGGAAAATCAAGCGTCGTTTTCTCTGGCGCAATGTGCAAGGGACCTCGAACCATTTTCTTAATTAGAGCCCCTAGCTGAGATTCAAATATGTTGACGGATCTTCTCAGTGACCAGCACTGCTGCGACGGGACCTGATACTCTTGAATGTCGACCAAGTCAGTCGATCACTTGACTTGCTCAGTCAAATTTGCAGCTAGGGGCAACTGTGCAAGGGACCTCGAACCATTTTCTTAATTAGAGCCCCTAGCTAAGATTCAAACATGTTGACGGATCGGACACTTGAATCTCGACCAAGTCAATGGATCACTAGACAAACTAGCAGTCAATTTTGCCTAAGCAGATTCGATTCGTCATAAGTTACAAGCGATGTTCGGCTTCCAATCAAACATGTACTCCGTCTACGTAAGATAGATCTAGGGGACAAACTCTTGGGTGGAACGGAAGCGTGTGTTTGTGGTGGTGCGCCCAGCCCCAGCGTGACGAATGGATTGAGGATGAGTTAATTGCAGCAGCTAGCTGCTTGCAACGTACGCAGTCGATGATGGAGCCGACACGACACGGGGTGCGTGACCAAATTGTCAGCGCACGGCACGGCGTGGAGGAGGAGGAGGTCCCATTGTATGTAGCTGCAGCTGCTCGTCGCAGGCAGGCGTGAGAAGGAAGCATCCATCCTCCTCTCCCCTTGTGTTGTTGGATCCATCCATCACCCTCATCAGCTGCTACATGCAGCTCCCCGGCTCGATCATCTTTGTCCGGCACTACGACGTGCACCATATGAGTGGAGTGAGCATCCATATACTCAGCAATGAAGGATCCCTCCTGGGGCACTCCTCTTTGGCCGTCCGATCTGGCGAAATTGCAAATGATGGACAGACCGACTTGGTAGGGCAGGGAGGGGAGCTTTTCTTGATTTGGCAGGAACAGGGTACATGGAGACTATTATTAAGAGATGCTACTCCAGTAGTAACATGCAGCAATCAATTCCAAGCCCTGCTCATCACATCTCCGTAGCAGCACCACCAGCCCCTACACGGCGAAAATATGCCTAGCACCCCTCGCTGCGCATGTGCGAGCTCCCCGCCCGGAGACCCGGATGCGTCGCGCCCTGCTGCACCAACAGTGCGCCGCCGGTGACCTGCGTCCCAAGTCCCAACTAACCTCCAGGCAGCTCCTTATCTCAGCCGTGATAAGGGCCTCGTGATCTTGCCCCCAGAGTGCATGGATGGCAAGTATTTGGTCTGTATTCTATGTATTGGAAGGTATTGATTTTAGGTACATGGCCCCAACCGCTCGGCACACAACAGAATGGCACAGGTTTGAAAAAGTCCATCATTGGCAAGAAGAGCATACAACGTGGGCTACTCCCTACAGTTATCTCTTTCTCTCTCTTAAAATGCATATCAGTAACAAAACAAAAATTTGGCACGAATATTGCCTTTCTGAAAATGCTGACTCACGGATTAGCACCTGTAACTCGGGTTCCATATCGCCACACTCCATGCCACACACTTTGGGCGTGTTTGGTTGCTCGGGCCAAAATTGGCATTCCCGTCTCCTTGGCCCTGGCGGGCCTGGCCCGAGGGAAACGAGGCCAGAGCCATGATCTGCAGCCCGTTTGGTTTCCTGCATATCGTTTTTCCTTTTTACCTATTTATTTTACATTTTCGTGTTTGGTGTCCTACAAACTTGAGTTGTGGCTGTTTGCATGCAAAACACACATGTTTGGATGCCGGCTTGGTTTAGAGATGTTCTCACCACTTTCAAACATGGTGATCTTACCACCTCATAACACACATGCACACAATCAGGATCAAACACAATCACTATCAAACACAATACGGGATCATAAGCTGGAAGTACTTAAATAGGATCAGTGCACTTAACTACATCACATCAGGGAAAAGCACACACCCTGATCAAAGTAAAGTAAGCAGGGGAAGGTAAACACCTGATCAAAACAAGTTTTTGGGCATTCTAATCCCTGGTTAACAGCTAGCAGGGGCATCCCATGGCCCTGATGAACACTAAACAGGGGCATCACATGCCCCTGATCAAAATAAGTTTTTGGACATTCTAAGCCCTGGTTAACATCTAGCAGGGGCATCCCATGCCTCTGATGAACACTAAACAGGGGCATCCCTTGCCCCTGATCAAAATGCATCAGCTACTATATATAAACACTGACCACGCTGGTACTAGCCGTGGTCAGGACAAGCGTACCCCCTGGCGGTGGACTCCAAGCTCTTGTACATGTCGATCTTGAAGCCTGTTGCCGTGAGCTTGAAGACAACGACGTCGTCCTGCTGCATGTCGTAGCGGTTGACGACTTCTGGCCAGTGCCTCCCCAGCACTATCTCGTCGGTGTTCTTGTAATAGCTGACCTGAACATGCTCGTCGCAGAACTTGTAGGCGCCGATCGGAATGCATCGGGGAAGGGGGATCGCCAGCCACGCCTTCAACGTAGCATGGAAGGACCTTGGGATGACGAGCATCTTCAGGTCACCCCAGTCCAGCTGCGTGTAGAAGCGGCGCGGCAGGGCAGGTCTTGGCATGTGGCCGATCCTCGGCCTCTTCCCCTTCGTCGTCCTCAAGAGATCCAAAGCCTCCTCGTCTCTCCCACGCTGCAGTGGCTTCTGAAGCCTGCTGTTGAACAGGATGATCCCGGGCTTGGGCACCAGTGGCTCAAACCCAGGAGGCACGTCGGGAATATCTTGCTCAGCATTGGATACCTTGTCATGAAGGATGACGTTTATTAGCAACGGACGATGAAGCAGTATAAGAATGAACATGCATAGCATGGACAAAGAACCCAAAATCATTGCACGGAGGCAGTGGATATGTGCATTTCAGAAAAAAACTGCCCCAAATGTAGCACTGCATGGACAAAGAATGAACAAGCAAGAAAACCCCCAAATCGAGGATATGTGCATTTGGGGAAAAAATACCCCAAATCAAGCATTGCATGCGAATCTAAACTATAGATCGGAGGAAGTACTACATTTGTACATGCGAATCTACCATCTAGTATGCTAATCCAAGAGTAGAGCATGCTAATTAAGACACGTCACACGAAACCCTAACCGAATCTGGGATAATGTTCTTACCGGAGGAGCTCGGGCCGGCGCTGAAGGAGGTGGAGGCGGTGGCGGCGGTGGAGGTCCTGGAGACGGTGAAGGAGGTGGAGGCGGCGCCGGGCTTGAAGACGAAGGCCGCCCGCTGGACAAACCGGGGAACGGAATCCCCACAAAGGGCGCAGCCATCAGCCCCATCAGGCCAATCGGTGCCGCCGCCCGCATCGCCGGGGCCGTAGGACCGGGCATTGATGGCCCGGCCGTGGAAGCAGCCGCCGTTGCCGACGCCGATGATGGTCGACGGCAGCAGATGGGCGAAGGGGAGTTGAAGATGCGGCTAAGCTCCGACGTTGAGATGTCCCTGGCAATAACGCTGGACACCCAGCGGGAGTGCGGTCTATTGCCGGGGGGGCGGGCGCGGCGGTGGACTAGGACCCGCCATGCGCTTCGGCGGTGCGGCGGTCAAGAGCGATGGAGCTAATGGGGTTGGGCGGTGAGGGGAGTGGGGAGTGGGGAGTTATGCCGAAACGTCCCGTCTCCCGCACTTCCCAACGCGTGCGAGGCAGAGGCTCGCGTGGCTCTCCAGAGCCTGCCCCTGAAAAAACGGCCGATTCGGCCGTTTCCCCTCAGCCAGGCCCAGCGTGCTTTAAGGTTCGTGCGCATGCAAGGAACGCGGGCTGGACCAGGCCACCAAACGTCCGATTTTTACATGCGCCGGGCCTGGTTGAGGAGCCCATGGGCTACCAAACACGTCCTTTTATGCTGAGAAATACGCATCGCCGCAGCACCACAGGAAGGCTGACAGATTCCATGGGACATGAGTTCAAAGTTCAATTGGTGAGAGCAACTCCAGCTGTCCCCCCGAGAGACCCCCTTTTTGACGCCGGCGGCCCATTTTTCCCGTAGTCGCCCCCCCCCCCCCCAGCGCCCCCGCAAGGCCTCTTTTTTCGCCGGATTTGGCCCAATTTTTATCCGGCGTCCCAGGCCGAACCCAGCGCGCCGGGTTCGGCCTGGGGACGCCGGCGAAAGGGAAAATGGCGCGGAAACGAGGGAAACCGCGCGAAAGCTCCAGCGGGCCCGCCCTGTCAGCGGCACAACCGCTTCGTCGTCCTCATCGCCTCGCCTTCCGCGTCGCAATACTGCTCTGCCGCCGGTCAGGCGAACCGCCGTCCAGTCAAATCGGCCACACGGCGGAGTTAGGCGCGCCGCAGTTACTGCCCCGCCCTCTCTCCGCCGGTATTTATTTACTGCCCCTCCTCTCACAGCGAGCACACCCCCGCCGAGCGCGAACACATCCTCGCCGAGCACGAACACCCAAACCCCTCGCACACACACCGGAATGGATCCAGCAAGCGGCGCGGCGGCCAACGGCTTCGGCCGGAACTGGCTCCAGGACCGGGAGGCGCGCCTGCTGCACGAGGCGGGCTACCCATGCCCGCCCGGCATGAAGCTCCCCGGAACCTGGCGGCTCAGCCAGATGGGGCTCCCGGTCCCCCCCACCCCCACCGGCGATGAGCGGCTGGCGGAGATCTACGCCGCCCGCGAGCGGCTGACGAAGGAGGAGCAGGCGGATCCCGTCTGGGATCCGGAGAACAACGTGACCTGGAACACGTTCTTCTCCGACCGCCGCCAGCGCCAGCTCAACGACCACCCCGGCCCGGCGGCCCACGCGCCCAAGTGCAACAACAGCGACGGCCGGAAGAAGTGGTGGGGCATGCCCGGCCGCTCGCTGGCGTACGCCCTCGATTACATCGAGGATGGCAACGAGCCGCGCCTTCAGGGACCGTCGGCGGTGCGCCAAGGATGGACGCCGCGGAGGATGTCCTTCTCGTCGTCCTCCTCTTCCGACGCCGCCCGCTCCTCTTCGGACGCCGCCCGCTCGATGCCGTTCGCCCGCATCAAGGAGGAGCCGGCGGACGAGCCGCCGCGAAGGAGCGGCTCCCGCGGGATCGTCATCAGGGAGCCCGGCACCGGCGCCGGCACCGGCGGGAGCTCCTCCCGCCTGCTGACGCCGAAGAAGGAGCCCGGCACCGGCGGCCGCGCCCTCAAGAAGGCCTTCAAGAAGAAGGCCGTCGTGAAGGAGGAGGCCTACGACGAGGAGGAGGCCGTGCGGGCCGCCATGGCGGCCAGCCTCAACGACGTCCCTCCGGCGCCGGTGGACTTCGCGCTGGAATGGTCGGCCCGCGAGCACGAGCGGGAGGAGGAGAAGCGCCAATGGCGCATTGAGGCCGAGGAGAAGGAGCTCCTCGCGCGCTACGAGCGCCGCCGCCGTCGTCGCGCCGGGCCGGATTACGTCGTGCTGGACGATAGCGACGAGGACGGCACCGGCACCGGCACCGGCGGGAGCTCCTCCTGCCTGCTGACGCCGAAGGAGGAGCCCGGCACCGGCGGCGACGGCGCTGGGTGCAGTGCTCCTGCTCCTCCTCCGACCGGTGGCGACTCCGACGACTCCGACGGCGGGGACTACACGCGGTTCTACCGCCACTTCGGCATGTAGATGCCGCGCCGCCATTTTTTAATTTTTTTTATGTTTTTTTGTAATCTTGTTCGAACAAATATCGTTAGGTTTGAACAAATATCGTCTATGTTTGAACAAATTTCGCGTAAGTTCGTCGAACAAATTTTTCTGTAAATAATTCTATCGATCGGCCTGAGGGCCGCGGCTGGGAATCAGCCCGCCCCCAGGCCGTTTTTTTCCGCCGGCGCCCCCCCAGCAGGCCCAAAAAAACGCCGGCAATTCGGCCGGGGGGCAACGGCTGGAGTTGCTCTGAGTCGTCCTCTCCCTCTCCCGCTATCCCGTCCTCCATCTCTCTCCTGCCCCGCTCTCCGCCCGCGAGCCCTCCCCTCCACAGCCCCGCTGTCCCAAACGCTAGGTCGAACGGCCCGGGATGGGGAGCGGCGGCGACAGCCGGCCACTTCCCTTCTCATGCCCTGAACTACTATGATCTTGCTAGGACCGACCACCATGGCAAAAAATCATCCTTCCCTTTCCGCTTTTCTTGCTGTGCGCAGGTTGTTTAGTTGGGCGAGAGCGAGAAGCACCTGCTGCTCAGCCGGTGAACATCAAGCTAGAACAGCAACGAGCTAGAGAGAGGCACGCTGGATTGCACAACATGCAAGTCGGCGCTTGGTGCCCATGGAGTGTCCTACAAGATGGTAGGTTTAGGAGCAGCCAAGGCGCTTTTCCTTTTATTTCTTCTCAGTCAGTTTGGTTCTTTTGTGCATATGGCAGTTCATCCTCCGAACTTCATATTGGCTGGTGTTCTGTCTCGCTGTCGGCGCACCATAGTCATAGATGAGCTCTGTTTGTGTTCGTGATTTTTTTTTTAAAGGAGCATTTGCATACCGTCTGAATTGGTTTAATCAAGATGGGTTTTGAAGATCATTTGAAACGTGGTTTGTGAACTGTCCACTTGTGCTGTGCTATTTGTAAGGTACGTAAACTACCACTTGTGCTATTTGTAGAGGCAAAATTATTATTCATGTTGTCTTATTGGTACTTCAAAACTATTTTGTATCATGCTTCCTTTTTCCATATTTATTCCTATTTGTGTTGTTGGTACGTCTCACCTTACCCGAAATATTTTAATGTTATTATGTGTGCAAAATAATATATGAACATTCATATATACACATATACTCTTTTAATACATGGACACAACTTGTGTTGGATTGGACAGTGAAGAAAAAATGTGTCAAGTAGTTGGTAACATACCGGAAATTCAATTCGGCACCCGAGCTCACCAACTCCTGTTTTTTTCGAAAAAATAAAAAAAGTAAAATATTATGAAAAATTCTAAAAAAATTAGAGGCACACATATGAGTTGTTCACACTCGTGATTTTTTTCGGAATGAAAAGACATTCCCTGCGCTATGTGCAAAAAAGAGAAAATCTGTGTTTTCAAAAATGTGCTTTTAGATCAATTTTGACCACTCATTTTGTCTTTTTGTACAGAGCACAGGAAATTTCTTTTCATTCCGAAATTTTGCACGAATGTTAACAATTCATATGTGTGTGTCTCAATTTGTTTCAGAAATTTTCATAATATTTTACTATTTTTTTTTCGTAGAAAATAATTGGAGTTGGTGAGCTCAGGTGCACAAACGCCGCTCCCGTAACATATTCATTTATATGATCTAAATTATCATAGTACATGAAAACCTAACTAGAAAGAGGTATTGTGGGATGACTCGGCACACAAGGGCCGGCCAATGCCTTTCCATTATATAGATTAGTTGTTACATGGGGTTAGGTATAATACACCTAAACACAACACATATACACGTATATACACAGGTTCTATCACCCTCCCTCAATCTCAACCGGCGACAGAAGATTGAGATTGCGCCTACAATGATCATATAATGGCAACGGGAGTGGCTTGGTGAAGATATCAGCAACTTGATCCTTAGATGATATGAACCGAATCTGAAGTTGCTTCTGCGACACGCGCTCACGAACAAAGTGAAAGTCCACCTCTATATGCTTCGTTCTTGCGTGAAATACCGGGTTAGCCGACAGATAAGTTGCTCCAATGTTGTCACACCATAACACTGGAGGCTGAGCCTGTACAACGCCAAGCTCTCGTAGCAATGACTGAACCCAGATGAGCTCTGCTGTAGCATTAGCTAGAGCTTTATACTCTGACTCTGTGCTGGACCTGGAGACTGTAGACTGTTTTCGAGCACTCCAGGCGATCAAATTACCTCCATAAAATATAGCATATCCCCCGTGGATCGCCGATCATCCATATTACCAGCCCAATCTGCATCAGAGAATGCAGACAGCAAAGTCGAAGAAGAAGACCGGAACCGAAGACCACTGTCAACTGTAAAACGCACATAGCGAAGAATGCGCTTGACAGCTGACCAATGAGGAGTGCGAGGACCACAAAGGACAAATCAGGCCGTGTCACTGTGAGATACTGCAACCCACCAACAATGCTGCGATACTGTGTAGCTTCCTCAGCAGATAGAGGATCACCATCAACACTGCACAGGCGCTCAGAGGAGGACATAGGAGTAGTAGCAGGACTACACTTCAACATACCAGCACGGGCAAGGAGCTCAAGGGCATACTTGCGCTGTCGAAGAACCAAACTGCCAGAGGACGGTGAATGAACCTCAATTCCCAAGAAATAATGAAGCACACCGAGATCTTTGACAGAGAACTCAGCTCGCAACTCAGAGATCAACCTGGGAATGGCAGCAGCAGTCGAGCTAAGAACAATGATGTCATCAACATATACTAGCAGATAGACAGTCACATCTGGCCTCTGAAGAATAAACAAAGACGTGTCTGCAGCTGACGGTGAAAAACCTAATGTGCCAAGAACTGAACTGAGACGGGAGTGCCACGCACGAGGAGCCTGTTTCAGTCCATATAACGACTTCACCAAGTGACAGTAATGATCAGGTTTGTCAGGATCAGCAAAACCAGGAGGCTGTCTCATATATACCTGCTCATCAAGAAAGCCATTGAGAAAGGCATTTTGAATGTCAAGTTGGCGAAGATGCCAACCACGGGAGAGTGCCAAGGTGAGTAACAGCCGCACAGTTGCCGGCTTGACCACGGGGCTAAACGTCTCCTCATAATCCAGGCCATAGCGCTGCTTAAAACCTTTAGCAACGAGACGGGCCTTATACCTTTCAATGGTGCCATCAGCATGAAGTTTGACCTTAAAAACCCAGCGAGAGTCAATCAAGTTAACACCAGAGACGGGAGGAACAAGAGCCCATGTACCATTGTCCTTCAAAGCTGAGAATTCCGTCTCCATAGCAGCGCGCCAGTGCGGAATAGAGAGTGCTTCTCGGTAATCACGAGGTTCAGCTGTGTCTTTAGATGCTGCAAAAGTTGCCAAGACTGTGTTCCATGCAATAGTGCCGTCAGTGCGAACCTTAGGCTGAGTGATACCCCGTCGAAGTCTGGTGACAGGACCAGCAGGGGCAGCAACTGGAGGCGACGAAGGCTCTGGTTCAGCAGCTAGCGATGGCGGCTCTGCTGCTGGCGACGGAGGTTCTGCTGCTGGCGATGGCGGCCCAGCAGGTGAGCGTGGTGTAGACGGACCAGGAGGTGGCGATGGAGGCCCGTCAGCAGCACCCGGCGCTGGCCCAGTTGGCGGTGAAGGGGCGCACACCGCCGGCTCGGGTGTTGAGGACCCGTCGACGGGGCTCAGCTCGGCTGAGCCGAGTGGTGAGCAGCCCGAGGTCGCGCCATGCAAGCCATGCAACGGCAGCAGCTGATCGACGTGTTCCGGATGATCAACGTCCGCAACAGCCTCAGGGGTGAGCACCTCTAGGCGAGCAGCTCGGCCGGATCCTGCACCATGATTAGCAAGCAAAGACGGTGCATATGCAGTATCCATAAATTGGTCAGCTGAAAGTAAAGACGATTCCGAGACTGGTGGTGACAGGTGGGCATTTGGCATGTTGGCAAAAGGAAAATGATTTTCATCAAAGATAACGTCCCTAGAAATATAGACTCGATTAGAGGGGACATGAAGGCATTTATATCCTTTGTGTAAGGCACTGTAGCCTAGAAACACACACTTCTTCGACCGGAATTGAAGCTTATGACTGTTATAAGCTCGAAGATGTGGCCAACAAGCACACCCGAACACCTTAAAAAAGGTGTAGTCCGGGGTTTCGCGAAGGAGACGCTCAAGAGGAGTTTTCATCTCAATGGTGCGGCTAGGAAGTCTGTTGATAAGAAAACAAGCCGTGGTGAAAGCATCGCTCCAATAATGCAATGGTAAAGATGCATGAGCAAGCAAGGTAAGACCGGTTTCAACAATATGCCGGTGTTTACGTTCAGCAGTGCCATTCTGTTGATGGGTGTGAGGACAAGACACATGGTGAGAGATGCCTAGGTTATGAAAGAAAGGATGGAGTTTCTCATACTCACCACCCCAGTCTGTTTGCACATGTTTAATTTTGCAATCAAGTAGACGTTCAACATGTTTTTGGAATTGAAGAAATACATCATAGACATCAGATTTGTGTTGAATCAAATAAAGCCAAGTGAAGCGACTGTAAGCATCAACAAAACTTACATAAAATTTATGACCACTTATAGAAGTTTGGGCAGGGCCCCACACATCTGAATATATGATCTCCAACGGAGATTGAGTTACACGAGTGGGAAAAAGAAAAAGGTAGTTGATGACTTTTCCCTTGTTGACATGCATCACAAACTGAAGGAGTTTTATTTGACTCAACTAATGATGGAAGATCATGTCTACGAAGAACATGTTGAACTACTTGCAAAGCTGGGTGACCTAGGCGACTATGCCACGTGTTCCGTGACACCTTAACACTGCTGAGTGCTTGCTTGATTATTGGAGCTTTAATCTCATATAAACCACCACGGCAACGACCTCTAAGAATGGGCTCCCTCGTGTCCAGATCCTTTACAAAAAGATCATAAGGGTGAAGTTCAATAAAAACATTGTTATCAAGGGATAATTTACTCATAGAAAGGAGACTACGAGTGGCATCAGGAACATGTAGGACACGATTAAGACTAAGTGGCTTAGATGATGGAGTAGGTAGGAGTGCATGACCAATATTATGAATATGCATACCTGTCCCATTTGCTGCGTGGACTTTGTCGGTGCCGTGATATGGCTCACGCGTGGTGAGTCTGTCGAGGTCGTGGGTGATGTGATGAGTTGCACCAGAATCCGCATACCAAGCGGGGTCGACAGCCTGTTGAGCGCCACCTTTAGCAGCAGCCATGGCCATGGCAAGCTGCTTCTCCGTGACACTGCCATTGTTCCCTAAGCCGAGGAAGTCCTTGTTGAACCTTTTGTAGCACTTGGCAGCGACATGGCCCACAATGCCACACAATTGGCACTCGACATCATGTCCGCGTCCAGTTCGTTGCTTCCCGGAAGTGTTCTGCGGAGCAGTCTTGGGCTGAGGCGGCGTGTGAGCAGGTGGCCGATAGGACGGGCGGAAACCAGCCCCGCGAGCAGCGCCGTATGCAGCAACCGAGGGGGCGCCATATGCAGCGACCGGAGGGCCTCCAAAGGCAGCTCCGTGTGCGGCAGGATAGTGTTCGCCATGTTCCGCGTGACGAGCCTTGAGCCTGCTCTCCGTGGCACTAAGAAGTGCAAAGAGTTCACGGATGGGCATGGGAGTGGTCCACGCATTGACGACCTGATATAGGGCATCGTACTCCTTGTCGAGACCAGCGAGGAGGTAGCCGATGAACTCCGAGTCCCGGAGCGGCTGGCCGATGCTTGTCAGCTGGTCAGAGAGGGCCTTCATCTGATGGAAGTACACGGTCATGGAGAGATCGCGTTTCTTCAGTTCCGCCATGTCTTGGCATATTCCAGACGAGCGAGCAAGGGACGTCGCAGCAAACGCACCCTCAAGCGTTTGCCAGGCCTCATAGGCAGTGGCAGCGAAGAGAACCATGCCGACAACACCCTCTGTCATCGAGGAGACGAAGCCGGACACGATGGCTGCGTCCTGTTGCTCCCAGTGCTGCCTAGCAGGATTGACCTGCGGCAGCATGATGCCCCCGTGCATGACGCTGATGTGCTCAGGGGGACACGGGAAGGACCCGTCGACATACCCCATGAGGCGATGGCTGCGGAGCAGGGGCGCCACTTGGGCCCTCCAGAACAGATAGTTCTCGGAGGTCAGCTTGATGGTGATGGAGGGTGCAATGGTGATCACCGGTGGAAGCGCCGAGTTGACGGTGACCGGATTGGCGGCCGGAGCCGCAGGGTTGTTGTAGATCGGCCCGGCCATGTAGCTGACAGGGGCCTGCGCGGAGGTCGACCCAAGCATCGGCATCGATGCATAGCCAGGAATTGACGCGAAGATGGAGAGCGCATCAGTTTGGGCAGCGCTACCCACCGGCTGGGACAGGCCCGGCGGGGTGGATGTAGGGAGCGGCGGCAGGGTCACTAAGGGAAGCGACGGCAGCGGCAGGCTCACCCCAGATGCTGCGGAGGTTGTCGAGAGAGGCGCCGAGGTGGTGTCACTTGGGGACGACGAGGACGCCATCTGATCGGAGCGATGGCGGCGCTAGGGCGGAAGCGATGGAGCGGCGGCGGCTAGGTCAGGGCTAGCTCTGATACCATGAAAACCTAACTAGAAAGAGGTATTGTGGGATGACTCGGCACACAAGGGCCGGCCAATGCCTTTCCATTATATAGATTAGTTGTTACATGGGGTTAGGTATAATACACCTAAACACAACACATATACACGTATATACACAGGTTCTATCAGTACAGATATATAATAATCCAAATACACATCTAAATCGTACAAACTATAATCCTGCCAAAGTTACGCCTAGTGCGCCTAATCGCCGCCTAAGCGCTAGGCGAATGTCAACTGCCTAGCGCTTTTCCAACCTTGGACACAAGTATATATCGTCTAAACTCAACAAAACATCCAATTTTATGGTTTGTACATCAAAACATGATTTGGAATTGGGTGCTACCAGTTGATTCCAACCGTAAATACCATGAACGACCAAACAACATAATTTGAATTGGAGTCTATTTCTTTCCATCTTGAATTTGGAATTCCAGTCCGATGGATTTGGATTTGGACCTTTCCTGGCCACTGCATCCAACAGGGTGATCCATTTGGATTCAGACGTTTTAAAAAAAAAAATTCAACATTGCATTTCATATTTAGACTTCAAAGATTACATAATTTTGTGTTTACATTCTACATAAAAGATAGATTTCATCTACTAGGTTAAACAATAGGTTGACCTTCAGTGTCCATGATGGATATCCCGGCAATTTTAACAAAATTGACCGCATGCGGACGGCATTGCCGGGACAGACTTGCTGGCTCTTCCGACTGCACTGCCGTACCGGAGGCGGACTTGATGGCTCCTCAAGCTCCCCCCGTTTAATGGTAGGGCTTAGTTAGAAGCGTCGATTTTTTTTAATGAAATTGACCGCGCGTAGGCGGCGCACCTGGAGGTCTTCAGCTGGTGCTCCAAGTCCTAGCCGCCTCCGCGGCTTCGCGCGCGATTACGATGACTCGCACGACCCAACCAGTAATTCGCGGGTGGCCTGTGCCAAATTGACCGCTTCCTGCTTCCAGAGCTCGCGGTCGAGCGCATTTCGTCGGGCTCGATCGGTTTGGAGCGTCTCGAACGAGCGCTCCACGGCCTCCTGCAGGTGCGGCCCACCGGCGCCCTGCTCCTTCCCCGTCCTCCTCGTTGCTGGTCCGGGAGAACTCCGCGTCCTCCTCGTCGTCGGGAGTAGGGCGGTGGCGCTCCCGGGGACGGGGCCGATGGCGACCCCCACGGCGTTTGGATCCTCCTGGTCAGCTCTAGCAGCCACACCGGAGGCCGTATGCTTGGCATGCCGACCCAAGCCAGGCTCGTGGGAATGTGGCGAGAGAGGCTGCCAGAGCGCTCCGGCGCTGGCGCTCGATTTGGTCTAGGAGGTGTTGTGGTGGTGGCTCCGGTGGCCGATCAATCCAGGTGGCCCGGGAAGGGGCTTTGAGGTGTGGCGGCCATAACTTGGGAGGATGTTGCGACACTAGGGTTCGGCTCGCCGGCGTCCATTTAAAGGCCTCGCGCGCCATATTGAGTGTGGTGGTTTGCCGTTTGGTGAGGCTGACAGCCGGGCCGGAGGAGTCCACACGCGTCCGGTGCGACATAAAGCCGACTCAAATTTAGATCGATAATAGGTACGGACGGACAGAAAAAAGGACGTCTGTCCGGTTGCGTCGGAACGTTGAACCGTGGTTTCCGTCCAAACTGATAGAAACGGAAGGCACCGGACCAAATAGGTATGCGCATTGGAGGAGCGACAGGAGAGCAAAAAAATTCCTGGGATGATAGTATATACCGTCAAGTTTACGTGTCAAACAGACCCTTGGTGTAAATAATGAGACCAGTGCTAGTGCTAACTTCCCGTGTTCCAGACATATGGTCAGAGGCACATGAAGCGTGCTATGTGTGGAACTTCCGCTGCAGTGGCCTTTGCTGTGGCGGAGAGAGACATCAAGTGTCATGTGAAAAGCAATGGACAGTGGGGAGTATTGGAGGAACTGAGCAGGCAATGGGCACAGCGCACAGGGTTGATCGTGCACGCAGCATGTTCAGCCGTTTGACCAGGAGCACTCGCCGTCAATCCATCTGTGGATCTGGCTATCATTGCTTAGATTTATCAGTTAATCAGTGGTTCTGTTGGCACTTAAATATGGAACAGTTGGTGGATACCACCACCGAGCCGACCCTATGTTTTGGGTCAACTTCGAAACTGAAATTAGGTAGTGGTTCGTTAGAATATCTCTCTATTCCATGCAGGTAGAAGACCTTAAGGCCAACTCCAAGGTCCGTTTCCTTCCGGATGGGTAAAAACAAGGGTCCAACGCGCCGACACAAACGGACCGACGTCCGTTTTTTCGTCCGTTTCGACTTAAATCCGGCTCAAATTTGAGGCGGCTTTGCGTCGGCGCGGACGCGTATGGACTCCGCACGGTGTCCACCCCATTCCCCCCTATGGCCCGCTTGTCGGCGTCACCCAACGGCCAACCACCATCATAAATGAGGCGGGAGTGGCTTTTATATGGACGCCGGCGAGCCAAACCCTAACTCACAAAACCCTAGCGCCCCCCGCCGCCGCACTTCCTTCCCCAGCTCCTCCGGCCATACCTCTCCACCACCCCCCGGCCACCTGGATGGATCAGCCACCGCCGCCGCCGCAGCACCTCCTCGACCAGATCGAGAAAGCCCGCCGGAGCGCGCTAGGGCGCTACCGCGGCAGCTTCTCTCGACACACTCCCATGAGCCCGGCTTGGGTCGGCATGCCCCATTACCAGGCTCCAGAAAGGCTGCCAGAGGAGGTGAGGAGGACCATGGCGGCGGCATACTCCGACGAGCCGGACCCCGAGGGGGACGCGTACGCTGCTGGGGTCGCGACGGGCTCCGTCGACACCACTGCCAGCACCCCGCTCACTCCGCTGCGAGCGCCACCGCCCTTGCCGCGAGCTCCCCCGGCGTGGTCGAGGTGATCCATCTGGAGTCGGAGGACTCGAGCGGCCTGGACCTGCACCTGCAGGAGGCCATGGCGCGCTCGCTGGACTCGTTCCAGGCCGAGCTTGCCCGGCAGAGGAAAGAAGACGCCGACTTGGCGCGGGCGACCCGCGTGTCGCTTGCCGAGGCCCGTGCGAGCGGCCGCAAACACGACCGCGAGGAGGGCACTGGCAGCAGCCGTTGAAGACCTCCGAGCGGCGAATTTTGTTAAAATATCCGGCGGCAGGAGAGTTGCCAAGACAGACCCCGACGCCGGTATCCTGGCAGGAAGAGCCAGCAAGTCCGTTTCCGGCTCCGGCCACTAGGCCGGAGGAGATCCAGCAAGACCGTGCCGCCACAAGCGGCCAATTTTGTTAAAATTGTGGGTCATCGATCGCCGGCATTGGAAGTCTTCCTGTAGTTAAATCTAGTAGATGAAATCGTCGAATGTATTCTCAAAACTATTTAATGTGTGGAGTTTCAATATAAAATGTAATTTTAACTTTTAAAAAAAGAAGAAGGGGCGGATCAAATGGCCTCCCCGTTGGGTGCACTGGCCAGAAAAGATCGGACGGGAACGGACCCCTGTCCGTTTCGCGACCCAAACGGACTGGATCAGCGCGTTGAAGATGGCCTAAGCTTGATCATGATTAATTCGTGCAACGGCGCGCGCCTTTTAGAATTAGAATGAGAGAGAAGGAAAGGGAGGCAGCAGAAACAACAAGCGTGAGTGCGTGCGCCGGAATAAAGCTGGTGAAAAAGAACTCAATGCTCCTTCCTTTCTCTCCTTTTGATCGACCTCCTTTTTTTCTTCCCTTTCGTTCTCCTATGATTCCATCGTCAGTTGCAGTTGCAGGTTCTCGCAGCAGGACGACTGATTATCCGAGCTGGTCGATGTGATCAGGAATCCAATGCAATGGAAATGCTCGGAGCGACGAGGTGTCGGCAGCTCGCGGCGGTGGAATCTCCTGCGGTCTGGGCATTGATTTTCCCCCTGTTTCTTCGGTGGCGCTGCAGATGCTGTGCGGGATCATGGATCGTCATGTCGCAGGGCAGGGGTGATGTAGGACATGTTTGTATTCGAGAGGTGTTCTAGCGACGCACCGACGGGGGCAGTCTATGGGCAGTGACAACGATCGACCCGGGATGGACGGAGCGCTGCTGCTGCGTCTGCGTTTGAAGTTTGAACTTTGAAAGTGACACGATTTTGATGACGGGATTGATTGCCCAAAAACGTTGCCGATCCGTACTGTATATATTGATCCGTGGGGTGATTGGCAAAGCAGTATTCATTGTTGTCGTGCTAACGGCCACCCGTACATACGACTCGTCCAGTCTAGTCGACTAAACTCTTCGGAAACGACCAATGTGAAAGAGAGAGGAAACGAGCGTCAAAAAGTTTCAGAGATCTAACCGCCTGTTCACGTCAGAGATTAACTCTCGGAGCCGGAACGTGGCCGGCAGGCAGGCGATCGTGCCCCGGCAACACGCACAGTACGTACCACGGCAGCCGAAATCACCACCGCCCAGCATAAGCTCACCTCCCGGGTCTCGTTCCATGATTCCGCGTTGTCTGAAGAAGGTAAATTTTATAAGAGCATCTCCGCTCGCAGCGTTAATGTGGTCGTTTCTTTTCGTGCCGCGACTAACCATTCTCAGACAGCGATGAAAAGCCGTGATGCGCCCACCGCCGTTCTCACACTCTCCCGCGTCCTCCCTCTCATCTCCCCTGATGCACGAAACCCTAGCTAGGTGACCACCGCCGACCTTGATGTCCGGAGACAGGCGAAACAGCGGAGCCACCCCCAACGGCTCCCCCCACCCCCCGCGCGTCATACAATGCTAAAGGAAGAGGCGGCGGCGCTGCACGACAACTACTACCCGCGCTGCCGACGACATTCGATAGATTTCATTCAACTTTTAGCAATTTTACATAATTGAATGAAATTTATAAACTAAACCTAAACCTAAGCTAACGGGGGCGGCGGCAACGTTCGAAGACGGTGAAGTACAACAGCTCGTCCTTCACCGCCGGACCGCCGTCGTCGTCCTCCTCGTCCTTGATGACACCGTTGGGACCCGTCTCTCCATCGTTGGTGATCTGCACGTGGTCCTGCAGGGACCACTCACAGGCCTTCTCGTCGTCCAACGCCAGAACATCATTCATCGACCCCATGCAAGCCAGCGGTGAAATCGGGGCAACCCTCGGAGTCAGTGACGGGGTCGAACAGCGCCTCCTGCGCCGCGACGAGGGACTCGAGCTCCGACGATTCGGTCTTCACCTTATTTTGTGGAGGAACGGAGCGGCGGCTGCTGCCGCGCTGTTACTACGCCGCACCGGTCCAGGTGTTGATCTTCTCCTTGTAGAGCCGCCGAAACTTGACGGCGTCGTGGCCGTAGTTCGCCAGGATTGGCTCCCATTGGGCCTTATTACTCTGCTCGAGGGTGAGCGCGCCCGAGTAGTCGGGACGGCGGGGTGGGGCATCAGGATCCTGATGATGCTGAGCATCCACCCGTGGGAGGCTCGGATGTCGGGCGGCGCGGGGTAGTGTTGTTATCGTGCAACACCGCCCGCCTCCTCCTTCAGCACCGTACGAGGTGGGGGAGAGAGGGGAGCCGTTGGCGGCGCCTACGCTGTTGCGCCTGTTGCCTAACATCGCCATTAGTGGTGGTGACCTAGCTAGGGTTTGACGCGGCTGGAGATATAAGAGGAGAGGATGCGGGGGAGTGTGAGAACGGTGGTGGGCGCGACGCGGCTTTTATCGCTGCCGGAGAGCGGTGAGCGACGTCATGAAAAGACGCGCCCACATTGACGCCGCCGTGCAGTAGAGGCAAAGTGACGACTCACTACAGCGCTGCATGCGCCATGAATGCCTTTGACCAGGCGATGAAGCTCCGGTGTCAATGACACAGTAGGCCCACCCGCCGGAGCGTCGCGCGAAGTTTCGTTCGACGCGCCCAAGCGGCTCCCAATACGGAGGACGTGGGCTGAGCGCCCCGGAGATACTGGGTCGCGTCGGATGAAATCGGGCTATTGATGTCGTAAATGGATGGCATTTTTTGACCGGCGTGTCCAATAATACTACTATCGAGATACCTATTGACGCCCTGAATGAAGATGCTCTAAGCTAACGGAGAGTGGCGTTTTGGTGCACGGGCTCATATGAGCCCGGTTTTGTTTTCGATTTTTTTTAAATAATAAAATGCTTCGAAAAATTCTGAAAAAAAATTAGACATGAACATATTGAAGTATTCAACACTCGTGTAAAAATTCGACAGAAAATATCAAATTTTGCGCCCTGTGTAAAAAAGACAAATCTATCTTTTTGAATAGTGGACTGTTCACCTATTTTGTCTGTCAGATTTTTGTCTTTTTTGCACAGGGCGCAAAATTTGATATTTTCTGTCGAAAATTTACACGAGTGTTGCATACATGAATATGTTTCCGCATAAAAATTTTTAGAATTTTTCGAAGCATTTTCAAATTTTAAAAAAATCGGAAAGGCAGCCGGGCTCATATGAGCCCGGGCACCGAATTGCATTTCCGAAGCTAACGCAGCAATAGTGAACTCTGAAAACACACACGGGCGACGTCAAAAGACGCCATATTGTCCTTTGCTTTTGGGAGGAGGAAATTGCGCTGAAAAACATGACGCACGGCCGAGGTTTTCTTTCGCTTTCGCCGGAGTCCACGCGGCGGAGGAAGCTGCGGCGCGGTACGCGCTCGACATCGGCCACTGATATCCATCCAGCCTCCGGGAGTGATTAAGGTTAGCTTTACGTTTTCCATTAGGGAGGGAGTGCAACTGTGCAATGCGTTCGCACCTTGACAACAACAAGTTTAGCTTTGCGTCGCTGGTAAGTCCAGCACTGACTTGTTCGAGTCAAAAGATGGCGGCTGAGTGAGAGTGAGAAAAACAGCAACAGCGAGGAGTATGTCTAGTTACTTTGACAGTGATCATTATGGGTCCGGTTTTCCACCATGACACTACGGGTTGCGATCTGATTCCAGCGTATTACTAGTAGTTGATTGTTGACTGAATTTCCACTAGATCGAGCCACCATAAATTTTAATCATATGAATAGAAAAGGAGAGGAAATCTAGAGAGAGAGAGAGAGAGAGAGAGAGAGAGAGAGAGAGAGAGAGAGAGAGAGAGAGAGATGGTAGTGGGAGGAGTACAAGGAATCCAATCCAAGGGTGGAAGAAAAGAGGACATCGATCGATCTCCCGATACGCATACGCCCACCATGCCATTTCCACACCCATATTCTTTACCTTTCTCACCACAGCACAAAAGCTCGTTCATCAAAAGAGTAAAGAGGACGGACGGGTAAAAAGACGGAAGCTTGAGAAAGAGATGAAAGGATCACCAGAGGAAAGATAATACTGCGGCCTTTCAAGATACGATTCCAACGTGAAATAATGGGAGTAGCAAAAGGTCAAGCTAGAGAGAAAGGAGCAAGCAACCGTGGTAAAAAAGAAGAAGCTACCGGCCGCTGGTAATACATCGATGAGTCGTCACGCAGATAAGGCAACAACGGCGGCTTGCTTGAGCAAGAGAAGAAAAAAAGAAGAAGGCATGGCGTACATCGATCGCACCGCACCACAGACTGTGGATCGATCGACCTCGCCTGCTTTCTCTCTCGCACACAAGTGGAGTTGAAGTGCTGTGGTGTTGCTGCGACTAGGGGAAAGTCCTCGTCGTCGCACGTGCTATTAAGCGTGTGGAGCAAGCCTAGCTGCTGCTGCGTTCGCAATCTACTCTCGTTCTCACGTGTGGCCGGTTGGATATGTGCACTCAGCTGGCTGGACCAGTGGCCCATCGACAAACCAAATGGGGGTGCACGAGCACGACTCTGTCATGCCTAGGAGGCACAAATTACTCCCTCTCTCTCTCTCCCTCTCTTACACACTCACATTCACAAGAGAATCACTTGTTTCTTGGTGCACATCGAGAACGACCCATTTGATGTTGAGATCCGTAATTCAACAAAGACTACAATTTTTGCAGTAGGTGAGCAAATTATTGCATCAAATCGTTTGTGTTACTTGGTTGACAAGTTATATTTGTTTTACTAGGTTGTCATAGACAGACAAATAAAAATGGAGGAAACTCTAAAACTAATGTATAAAATGAGAAAATTACAAAAAAAAAAAAACACTGCGTTAGCGGCTAGGGTAAGGAACAGCAACCATTTTTCACTAGGTTTCAACAAACCACAGGCTCCTAACTAACACGTACCCGTTCAAAAAATAACTAACACGTAACTAGCACTAATTCGTGCGAAACCCTCGTCTAACCGCGAAACTAACTGGTGGGGCTATTGAATCACTCACAACATGTATTATGTTCGCTTCATCAGAGCATTGCACATCTCAGGACATTTAGGTTTCATGGACATTGCAAAGATAAAATTGTTGCAAAGCGCACTAAAAAGGACGTCGAAGGAGAAATATAGAGTAGATGTGCCAAGGATGATGGCATACAGAGCAAAGAGGAAAGCTATGCAGGTTGTGTTGGGTGATCATGTGGAACAGTAAAGGAGGCTCACATATTATCTGCAGATGGCGATTGACACAAATAATGGCTCTAAATGCATTGTGACCTTAAAAGTTATTGGAGAAGCATCCAATTTTGAATCCTAGATTCCATGGCTTGTTTTATTATCTCCAATGCATCTATACAAGGATTACTCAAAGACAGCAGACCATTTATTGATAAGTTACATAATTATGTATTCTACATAAGTTGATCTGTATACAAATGTCTAGCAATCTAACATATTATTTGTTGGCTGCAGGTCTAGATGGATGTTTCATATAGCTGAACATAGGGTAACATATGTTGTCACTAGAAAGGATATGAATAATAACATATTTACCATTACTTGGGGATTTGTTGACAAGGAGGAGACATCTAGCTAATCTTAGTTTCTCACACACATCGAATATGCACTTGGTCGCGAGTCAGGGGAATTTGGGCATGACACAATCATTTCAGATAGGTGGCAGGATAATATTTCTAGATTTATTTTGAGGATTTTTTATGACTAATAAAATACATAGACACATTTCTAGAATTTTTATGCTATTTGATGCATATAAATATTTCTATAAATGATGATTTTGCCTTATAAAATGCATAGAAATATTTCTAAGTTTCTTGGGTGTTATTTAATGCCTAATAAGATGCATAAATTATTTATGCAAAAAAATATGGATTTTTTTATGTATGGTAAAATTCAAATAAATATTTTTTAATAATTTTTTGTAGATTTCTAAATGCGTAAAAAATGCATAGAAATATTTGCCTAATAAAAGAAATATTTTTCGAATTATTCAAATACTTTTTTATGCCTAATAAAATGCATAGAAATATTTCTATAATTATTTGAGTATTTTTATGGGTAATAAAATGCATCAAAATAAATTTAGAATTTCGTGTTGATTTTTATATTCATAATAAAATGCATAGAATTTTTTTTTCTAATAGTGTATATTTTTTAGATGCCTAATTAAATGCAATGAATTATTTTCGTTTTTTTTATTTTTCCTCCTGCACCTTCTTCATAGTGGCATCCATAAACTTATTCACATCACTTAACAAAGTTGTGTATTTTCCCTCCATCCATAAACACATCCTAAGTCGAAAACCGTAACACTAGAAAATTGGACCGAAAGTGAACTCAAATCGCCTAGCCAGGACTCCCAGTTTGACTTGTCGACGAAGGAACGGTGGAAGCCGGTGGTGAAACAGGGCAGCACGCTCGGGGTCAGAGGAAGAAAAGAGTGAGGTGTGCGGGAGAGAGAGAACTGAATCAAGGAACGATTATATGTCGGCTACCGAACGCGATGTTAATGGCCAATCATATCTGCTTTCCACGTCAAACTGAAAGCGGACCCCACCAGCCAATTTTGCGGTTAGATGAGTGTCTCATATGAATCAGTACAATATGTTACTCCCTCTGTTCCAAATTAATTGACGCTGAGTAATATTTTTCGAGGAAAATATGACTTTTATTATCTTTCGACATCTAGAGTACCATACCAGTCGGGTTAATACATCAGATAATTGAGTAGAAAATATTAAAGAAATTCTAACCCTCGTGATCCTACTAGTCAATATATGGTCCACATAGGGCAGCTCTAAGACTCTTTGATTTAAACAGTCTATGTAAGTTAATTCAGAGGATTCCAATTGTTGTGAGATTTTTTTTTCATAGGAGGTGTTTGATTCGTTTCCAATATATATGGCTTTTTTCAGACACTTTCTTTGCATTACATTTCATATGACAATTGTTTTGTAGCCCCTTGATAAGTTATTGTCCTTCTTCTTGGAATTCTATCAAATAAACTTTGGTGGAAATTAATCTATGTGGTATTGAATCATCTAGAGTTCATGATGGCACTACTTGGCAATACTCCATTTTCGTTTTCTTATCAGAATTTTATGTATTGGAAAGGCCAAAATGGTGAAGTTTTGAGCATCTCCAGTCGGGGCGCCAATAGGGACGCCAATAGCCCTATTGGGCGTGTCAGACGATATTTGGCGCCCAGTCGGGGCGCCAGCCTAGTTTCATCCGACCAGGCCCAATAGCTCGTCCGGCAAACCCAGCCCACGCCCTCCGCGACAGTAGCCGCTTGGGTGCGCCGGACGAAACCGAGGGCGATGCCACGTCGTATCCCGATGGCGCGGGTCTGCCCTGTCATTGGGACATCAACCCTTTTGATACAAATTTGGAATACTACTTGATTCAATTGGAATACAAATTTGGTTACAACTTTTTTTTCAATTGGAATACAATTTTGGATACAAAACTCATTTCCATAAACCATAAAACTTAATTTAACCATAAAACCTAATTTCACCCTTGAACCTAAACCCTAAACCCTGAGGCATATATCCATGGCCGTCCAGGTCGGCGGAAAGCTCACCGTCCTTGCTTACCATGGAGTAAGGGCCAGAACTAGAACTCCGAGCTGCATATCTAGTCGATGAGGCTGCAAATCTCCGGCTACGTCGATATCAATGATTGTCGTAGACCGTGGAGAAACCACTGCTTGATTAGAATCCTGAAAGCCCAAGTTCTAGCCCAAGTTCTCCAGGTGGTGTTGCGCCTCTGCGATCGTCATCAGACGACGGTCGTCAGGCCTGGCGGGAGGCGGAGGAAGTGGTGGCGGTTGACGTGGCGGTGCTACAGCCCGCTCCGCCACAATCCGGAGTCCCTAGACGCGGCGTGCCTCGTTGCGGCGTTGGCAACGCGCCAAGGAAGCCGCGTCGAGGCGACGACGTCGCTCGCGGTCCTCCTCCGTCGGTCGGGCACCGGGGCCGCGGCGGTGCATGTTTCCGTGAGTGAAGGGGAGAGTGTGCCGGTGGTGTTGTGTGGATAGACAAGAGGACCGGTGGTGGCATTTTAAAGCCGGCCGATGACGCCGCGTGGTCAACTGCGCCCGACGCTTGGAACGCCAACGGCATGCATGGCGCCGCGTGGTCACTGCGCCGCTGCATCAATTCGTGTCGCTGCTACGAGGCGACGGTTCACACTTTTGCGCTACATCAATGCGCCACCTGCATCAATGCATCAATGTTGCGCCGCCTGCATCGATGTGCTGCACCGCTGCGCCGCCTTTAGGTCGATGACATGCAGGCCCCATGTACTAAATATATTCATAATGTTTATTTTTAAGAGGTTGGCGAAACATTGATATTTCTAGTTTCTCGTGCAACCGTGTTGTCAATGGATCTATACCAATTTTCAAGCATGGAAAGACACGACCCCTCTAATGTACCAATAAGCGTGTTGTCAAAGCCACATGGGACTAAAGTGTGTAAGTTGGCGTTTACTCCGTTTGTATCATAGGACCACTCACTGACTTACCAGCTGCTGGCCGGCTAGACCTAACAACAGGTGAGGAGAAAGCATAGCATTTGAAAAAAAAACTCGGGGTTAAGCTAAGGAGATGTCATGATACGTAGTTTTGTTGCATGCAAGGAAAGCCCAAGATTAATCAGGGAGTTTGAAAGCGACATGACAGAATCAATGCCGATAATCTTTGCCACGGCCAAAGCAGATTTCATGCATGCTGCTTTTGATATGGAGACGCATTTTCATGGAGGAGACCGGACAGTGTGTAGAGGTTTCCGGGAAGTACGTGAACACTGTTCCCGTTTTATGTTTTGCGTGTACAGTGCCAGTGGATGAGGAGAAAATGAGCTTACTTAATCAAGGGGAAAAGGATTTCAAAAGGGCAGTGAGAAGGATATTAGTTGTCCTAGGAGATAGCTTAAGGTGTTTCATGAATAGTAAGGCCAACCAAACGGATAAGGTGCTCATTTTCTCCGGAATTAGCTAGCACATGATAGTTAAGTTTTTGCTTAATTTCTTCTGAAATGGTGCAAGGAAAATGAGGAGATTGGCTCGCTCAACCAACCAACTTCTTCATGCGTAGCATATGGGTGCAATTTGGAAACAACTACTAACAATCACCTAACCTAGTTCATGTGCACTACAAATTTGCAAGGCTATTCATGCAAGAAACATTAAGTATTTGGTTTGCTTCTGAACAAATATTAAGCATTTGGTTTGCTTCTGAACAAATGCAACCCTACTGCATGCTGCATGCTATCACGCCAGATCACATCAATTGCCTGCTTGGTGTAGTACTCCAGTTATTACTTATTAGTGTGTGTGAGCGGCCAAAAGGCTGCAGCGCCTTTAACCACGTACGCCACACCGGCTGCTGGCTGCAGCTGCACTACACCGCTAGCGAATCAGTCCATCAATCAAAATGTTGGAGGTCGGCAGAGCCAATAGTCACTAGAGATCCTTCAATTCTTCATCTTCCCTGACTTGGCACACATGAATGTGGGGTTGCCAAGGCATGGCATGCAGGCCGTGATCAATCACAAGAACTGATCGACAAAGGTGGATTAGAACGCACGAAAGCACTCTCACTGGCGCAGCTTGCTTAAATTGTAGGTTAGATCTCGTTGTAGATCGTTTTTTCAGTTTGTCGTTATGAAGCTATCTCTCACAAAAAAAGAATGTAGGCATAAAGTTAAGAGGGAGAAATTCCTCATCGAAATGAAATCTGCCGTTGTGTAAATTGTAGGTTAGATCTTGTAGATATATTTGCCGGTTAATTTGTCTTATGAAGCTAGATCTTGTTTGCATCAAATTTTAGACTATAACCCACAGAATATAAATTAGCTGTTCCAAAATGCATGGGATGAATAGCGATATTTGTACATTTTTTGGTACAACACTAAAGAAATGCCTTGAGCTTCTTGAGATCCTAGGGGACCAAACTATTATGACCTATTTGGAGAATCAAGTAAAAAGTAACGTTAATTTATACACAAGCGTTTGCAAACAAGGCCTACACGCCTATACATACATACATGTCTTCATGGCTGAAAAAAAAGGAGACTTGCACTGACTGAACACTCTGGAAAACAAAAAGAAAAACGTACTAACATTACCAACCAGTTAACCATTAGCAAAGTGAGTTGTGTGAGACTTGCTCGTGTATCCTTTTCTTCTTCTAAAAGCTAAACACAAGTAGTACTGAAAAGCTAAAAGTTTCAACAATTTGTTTCAAAAAAAAAATAGAAATGGGGGCTTTAGCTGGCTCTGCCTGCTTGCCTAGTTACACGGTGCATGTGAGCATGAAGTCCAAAAGTGGTGAGGGTTTGGTGGAGGTTTGTACCCTAATAGCACCAACTAACAGCAGATTTAGTCCTAGGAAGAGGGAGGGCCGGCCCCCCAATCAACTCAAGCTACAGTATATATGTACCTGTTGCTGTCCAATTACTCATCTTCCCTGCTAACCCAAGCCGAGGCATCTAGGTAGCTAGCTTGAGCTTGGGGGCAAGAGAAAAAGTGCATGGAGCTGGTGTTATTGGGTGTGGACAAAGGGAGCAAGGGGTGAGCAAGGCACCCCATGCTGGCCAGGCCACCAGCATAGCTTAACTGCTTACTTACAAGTGCAAAACACACAAGCGAGTTAATGATGATCCATCAGGGAGGGAGGGAGGCACACGCAGGTGATGGTACTGAAAAGTGTCACAAGAGAGTAGACCACCACCTCGGCTGGAGTGGAGTAGCTAGCTAGCTTCACATCGATCTGATGCAAGGCAAGGCAAGGCAGTGATATGATGGGAGGTCACATGCATCGGCTGACCATGCCATCAAAACGGCCAGTGTGGCTAGCTTACAAGTAATCAGTGCACTGTGTAGATGTATGATCCGGATTCATTCGTTTGGGATTCCTCGATCGATCCATCTACCCTGTCGATGGATCTCTTCGCATGTACAGTGTGCGTCTGTGTTGGAGGTACGATACCGATCGGAGGCCTAATTTAGTAGTGAGGGTGCACTGCACCGTGGCCGCGACGGCCGGCAACTGTGCAAGGGACCTCGAACCATTTTCTTAATTAGAGCCCCTAGCTAAGATTCAAACATGTTGACGGATCGGACACTTGAATCTCGACCAAGTAACTGGATCACTTGGACAAACTAGCCAGTCAATTTTGCCTAAGCAGATTCGATTCGTCATAAGTTACAAGCGATGTTCGGCTTCCAATCAAACATGTACTCCGTATACGTAAGATAGATCTAGGGGACAAACTCTTGTGTGGAACGGAAGCGTGTGTTTGTGATGGTGCGCCCAGCCCCAGCGTGACGAATGGATTGAGGATGAGTTAATTGCAGCAGCTAGCTGCTTGCAACGTACGCAGTCGATGATGGAGCCGACACGACACGGGGTGCGTGACCAAATTGTCAGCGCACGGCACGGCACGGCGTGGAGGAGGAGGAGGTCCCATTGTATGTTGCTCCTGTAGCTGCAGCTGCTCGTCGCAGGCAGGCGTGAGAAGGAAGCATCCATCCTCCTCTCCTCTCCTCTCCTCTTGTGTTGTTGGATCCCATCCATCACCCTCATCGGCTGCTACATGCAACTCCCCGGCTCGATCATCTTTGTCCGGCACTACGACGTGCACCATATGAGTGGAGTGAGCTGCGTCCTAGGGAACCACATCCTCTACTCATGGCATCCATATACTCAGCAATGAAGGATCCCTCCTGGGGCACTCCTCTTTGGCCGTCCGATCTGGCGAAATTGCAAATGATGGACGAACCGACTTGGTAGGGCAGGGAGGGGAGCTTTTCTTGATTTGGCAGCCGTCCGATCTGGCGAAATTGCAAATGATGGACGGACCCGACTTGGTAGGCCAGGGCAGGGAGGGGAGCTTTTCTTGATTTGGCAGGAACAGGGTACATGGAGACTATTATTAAGAGGGATGCTACTCCAGTAGTAACATGCAGCAATCAATTCCAAGCTCTGCTCATCACATCTCCGCAGCAGCAGCTGCCCCCACACGGCGAAAATATGCCTAGCAACCCCAGCTGCGCATGTGCGAGCTCCCCGCCCGGAGACCCGGATGCGCAGTGCCCTGCTGCACCAACAGTGCCGGCGCCGGTGACCTGCGTCCCAACCAACTCCCAAACAGATAATTCGATTGCACACACTTTCATATATGCTGAAAAAAATGCAACGCCGCAGCGCCACAGGAAGGAGGCTCACGGATTCCACGAGTTCAAAGGTCCCTTACAATTATCGGCTGCATTCCTTCGAAAAGAAATGAATGCTCAGGAAAAAAAAAGCGAAGCATCCGGCTTAACATGAGACATAATAAAGATCAAAACGTAGTAGTAATGGTACTCCCTAAAATAAGATAAAACATGCAAGGAAACATCCAGCAGCATATATTATCCATGACAAGACAAACCTTGTCAATACCGCAAAGACACATGCAACCGCAACATGGAAACACCATTTTCTCTTCCATAAACTTCGCTAAGCCTACCACGTCCGAGGCACTTAAACATAGGCACACCATTTGCAGGTTTCTTTTTTCTGAAGTTGGTCAAAATCACATGTGCTGTGGTGGTGGTGGTGGTGTCTGAGCGGGTTGAGATTTGGCCATTCCGATCCAGACAGCGATGCCAACACCAAGAATTACCCACCCACCCACATCATACCAGAACTCACTGTTGTCCTTCTTCTTTTTCCTCGATTGCTGCAAACCACGATATATTCTCGTATTAGGTAAAGCAACGTACAGAGTAGAATATCGGGCATAAGGAAATAAATTCAAAAACTAAAGGTCAGCAGTATAGGTGAGAAAATACTCCTTATAAGAGGCAGGTCAAACTGCAGGCAGAATACACACCTAATACATCATACATACTGGTTGGATCGAACAACAATGAAAACACATACAAATGCATCCTTCGTTAATTGCAATTAATGATGCTTGATTGTTTTGCAACAAGATGGGACTAGCCACAACAAATGACGCAAATGAGATGGTATAGGACAAATGCTAGCAGTGTGCAAATGGACCCAGCAGCAAGATTTTTATAAAATGATATGTTAACTCACTGCTTGTCTATTGAAAATTTTCCACCCTCTTGTTAATACGTCAAATGCAAGGATACAAGAATATCATCATACTATTATGTATAAATGCAAAAGACCTAGGTAAATGCAGATTTATGGATGTTTTGACAACAAATGCGACGAACAGAGCCACAAAAATACAATAAGAACAGAGGAACTCAAAGAGCAGACAATATAATCAGCTTAAGAGGTAAGCGGAATAATGGTAAGCAAAATACCCTTGGATTTGAGGAAGAAGGTGGTCCTTGTGAAGCTTGAGATGCGATTTGCCTATGGATCTCCATATGCAGCTCAGGTGCCTGAGGAGTGAGGTGGTTGGAAGAAAATATTACAGAAAGGCAATTGAAAATTTCATACAAGCAAGAGTTTAATTTAGGTAAAAAAAACCTATAGGTCAGAGTAGATAGGATTCCAATTCCCCCGATAGCTTAGATAGACGTTCTTGTGTTGCTAGTGAGACAATTTGAATGAGCCAAACTGGAAGTTTACTGATTACTATCATAGGTGGAGCGGATCGTGAACTCTAAATTATGCTGACAACATCAAATAAAAGGATATGTGCTCATGATCGAAAACTTGCACCTAAAATAACTAACATAGTTAAATAACATGGTACAATTGCATTATTATAATAATAATTGTACAAGATATTGCAGAACATAATGATAGAGCAAGGGTCACCTTCGATGACAATTCCAATGACTTCATGTACAGATCATTTGCGGGTTCCTACAAGAAACACGTGCATGCCGTAAATTCAAGCTGAACATGCTTTATAAAACATATTTTTTAAATCCTTCCTGAGGCTTCTGCGTGGGACTGAGTGCGTATGGTGCTTAAACCATATGATCTCAGGCCTGCAGGACAGACTATACTTTTTTTTGTTGCTATGCAACACAATACTCAAGCAGACAACACATACCACATCAACAGCCTTCTGAAAACAACCAGTTGCTCTTTCAAAGCATTCATTAGCCTGAACGGTGTCTGAAGTGAAGAATCCACGGGAGGTCATGGCATTCCCCAAGCACCAAAGTGCATCAGCCTTGTTGGAATTAATCCTCAGCGCTTCTTCGAGCTTGGACTCCGCATCTATAAAAAATAAAACTGGATCAGCATATACTTCACATTTGACCCAGTTCAGACTTGATACCAAAGGACTAGAATTTTGCCTAGTTATTTAAAATATACTCACTCATGCAAAGCTATGGGGCTATCTACAAACTTCGAAATACTAGTACCTACTATGGCTTCCACTGAACACGACTGAATAAAATAATGCTTTCAGTATGAAATCAGAAAAAAGTGCAGTGACTTTTAGCTTAACAAATAATCAAAACAAAGGAAACAAATAGTTGTCATCCAAATATATGAAAACTACAACAAAACGAAGTTACATATTTAATCTGTGCCAAATGATTAGGAAGGTCACTAGATTTGTCGAAATGGTAGTACCTGCTATAGCTTACACTAATCAAGCCTGCATATAATCTTGCTTCCAGTATTAAATAAGAACACAATACTATGACTTTCCAGCTTAACAAACAATCAAAACAAGCAAACAAAAAATTCTCGTCCAAACAAATATATGAGAACTACAACAAAATGAAAATTACGAATTCAATCTGTTCCAAATGATTTTGGAAAGCCACTGGATTTGTCAGCCTAGGCTTGCACTGGTATTGCAAGGCGTCTAGTATAGGTTCCATTCAGTGACCTCTCTGATATCTTAGAGGAATTGAATGACCAAGCAAACAATCTCAAATGTGTTACTAAATCTTAGTAATTTTTGTTTAACACAAAACACATGTCTGCAAAAAGAAATAATGACAAGAATAAAGCTGTTAGAACTTAGGCATAGCATGGAAGAACACCTTACTACCTAAATCTGCATAATTATCCTGGTAGGCAATCACTACCAACACCATCAGTTTTCTGATCCACGCATAGAACAAATGGAACTATGGCTCTATGTGTTGGGAACAAAACTACACTCTTATCATACAACAAATCAAGGATCACGAGTCGATCTGGGGTAGCGACTCATAGACTACCTGTGAGGCCGTGACTAGTCAGGACTCACGTCCACTAGTCGTATAAAATACCATATTAAATAACTAGTAGTAGTCTAATACTAGCAATCAGAATTGCAATAGAAGGCTGGGGACATGGGAGTGAGGAGCAGAGCAGCAGCAACTGGTAGAACAGAGCAGCAGCAGCAGCAGATGAAGCTAGCAGCAGCAGCAACTGGTAGGACAGAGCAGCAGCAGCAGCAGCAACAGAGCAGCAGCAGCAGACGGTGGAGAAGCAGACCGGCAAGAGCAGCAGACAGAAGTGGAGGAGCAGACCAGCAGCCGGTGGAGGAGCAGAAGACCAGCAGCAGCCGGTGGGAGTAGGAGCATACTAGCAGCTGCTGCAGCCTGCGGAGGAGCAGAACAGCAGGCGGTGGTGCCATGGGCATGCGGCGGTGCTGGTTGGGAGTCTGGGCTCTGTTTGGGTTCCATGGTGGAAATCTGGGCCAGTCGATCTAGGTTTCAAGACAGGGCAATGCCAATATTGAAAAAAAAATGACACGTGGGGCCATTTTTTAGTCGATCGACTCGGGAGGGGTGACTAGTCAAGATTAGACATGACTAGTCGAAGTCGCTCGACTCGTCCAACTAGTCGAGTCAACACTTTGAGTCGACCTCCAGGTTCCGACTCGCGGCTCGTAATCCATGCAACAAATACAACCTACGGGTTTTATACATTCTTGGAACAAAAACATACTAAACCATGGTGTGCTTACAAGCAGTCACCTAACCAGGGTAAACTAGTTGTTGCCACATAATGCAACATATCTTCAGTAGCACTACCAATCGTTCTGTAGTTGCTAATGTCAAACCAACAAACCAAATACTGCAATGTTAGCACATCAACCCCACAACGACCTTCTACGTTCGCACAAATCAAAGTAGCATATTTCTCAAACAAGTACACCTTTCAATATAGCTAGCATATGGCATAAAACTGCCGGACTTAAAAGGAATAATCCGGGACCTTCAACAGAGCAAACTTTATAACAATGCTAGAGAACACAACAGAAGGCAAGCCCCAAACGTTAGGTAGGATCTATCCTCAAGTTCCAAATCGAAGCCGCTGTATCTCCACAAGGAAGCAGTCCAAATCATCTAGCAATCTACATGAGGTGGTGCACAAATCGAACGGTATTACCTTCGAGGTACCGGAGGCTCTCGGGGCCGTTCTGCATCTGCGACAGCTCCAGCAGCGCGCCGCCCCATCGCGTTAGGTTCTGGGGGTGCAGAAAGCGCAACAGAACAACATCAGATCAGACTAGATAGGAACGCAATCGCGTCAACTCGAAACATCAAACCACTAGAACGGGGCAGGGGGGCGGGGGAGGAGGAGGAGGCGTTACGTCGGCGTCGAGGGGGTTCTCGTCGTAGGCGGCCTTGGAGGTCTTGCAGGCGAGGTCGAAGAAGAAGAGCCTCTCCGGATCGTTCATCGCTCCCATGTCCATGGCGACGGCGGCGGCGGGTTCCGGTGTGCGGCGGCGAGATCCGGGGCGAGGCCGGGGGCTTAGGGTTTTAGGGCCTCGCTTCGATTTGGGGGGAGAGTCGAGGTGGAGGTGGGGATGCGGAAGTAGAGTTGTTGTTGTAGAGGAGGAGGAAGGGATCGCACCGCTTTAGTCGGACGCTGCCACGTGGGCCCTTTAGTTTCTGTCCCCATCTGCCAGCGACGGAGACTCGAGCGATGGGCCCCACAGCCATGACTTGCGAAAGGAGCTAGAGAGAAAATATCTCCAGTACCGGCCCAGCCCATTATAGAAAAACAGTTGTATTGGGCCAAACTCGAAGCCCATTTCGAAAGTACGATCTTCCTTTTTTTCTCTGAGTGGAAAATTCTTTTTTTCGTTGCGTTTGTACGCATGTCAGTCAGACATAGAGCTCAACTGCCGGGCTGCGAACCACTTGTCGGCCTCCCCTGTCGTTGTGGCGCGAAACCTTCGGGCAGCACGAAATCTGCGAGCCGTTCGCTCGCTCGCGCCATTGTTCTCGCTTGGAAGGCGTGACCAAGCAACGCAAGGCCACTCGTGGACGAGGCGAAGCGAAGAAGAGACTGTCCGACGTAGCGGAGCAGAAGGAGGCAGAGGAGCCATGCAGGGGATCCGGACGAGGCCGGAGCAGCGGGAAGGCGACGATGTGGCGTCGGCGTTCCCGGCGGAGACGCCGCTAGGGAGCGCGCGGTGGAGCCCGGAGGCGGAGATCGGGATGCGGGTGGAGGACATCTGGGACAGCCTGGACCAGCCGCAGCTGAGCCCGAGCGACAAGCTCAACAGCTGCTTCGACGCCATCCCCGTCTCCACCTTCCCGCAGACCTTCGGGTCGCAGCTGGTGGACATCCCCTCCGACGCCACGCTCGCCGAGGCCGTCGACATCCTCTCCCGGAACCGCATCAACGGCGCCCCCGTCCGCAACATGGAGGCGCCCGAGGACGCGAGCTGGATCGACCGCTACATCGGCATCGTCGAGTTCGCTGGAATCGCCGTCTGGCTGCTGCACCAGTCCGAGGCCTCCGCCGCGGCGCTCGGTGCCGACGAGCTCGCCGCCAAGCTCGGCACCGTCACACTCGACGCAGTCCCCGGCGGCGTCGCGAAGGAGAGGGAGCAGCAGAAGCCGTCGGAGGCGGAGGGGGCGGTGGCTGAGGCGTTCGGTTCGCTGCCGTCGTCGGAGCTGTTCAGGAAGACCAAGGTGAAGGACATCTCCGGGTCGTTCCGGTGGGCGCCGTTCCTGGCGCTGCAGAGCTCCGACACGTTCCTGACGATGCTGCTGCTGCTGTCAAAGTACCGGATGAAGAGCCTCCCAGTGGTGGACATCGGCGAGGGCACCATCAGCAACATCATCACTCAGGCCGCCGTCGTGCACATGCTGTCCGAGTGCGTCGGCCTCAGCTGGTTCGAGGACTGGGGCACCAAGACGCTCTCCGAGCTCGGACTCCCCATCATGAAGACCAGCAGGCTCGTCAAGGTGCGCATCAATGATCATGCACACTTTTCAGTTTTCACGCCCACCTCTATCGATCATCCAAACAATCCCCATTTTCTCGACCAAGACGACGACGATGGCGTTGATCTGCTGCAGGTCCGTGAGGACGAGTCGGCGCTCAAGGCGTTCCGGCACATGAGGAAGCGAGGCGTCGGTGGTGTCCCGGTGGTGGACGGCGCCGACAAGCCCGTTGGCAGCATCATGATCAAGGACGTCAAGCACCTCCTCACGGCGTCAGAGTCCAACAGAGACTACAGGTGATCAGAAAACATAAGAGTTTGGCTTTGCTCTGAAGTTCCATCTCATCGGAAACAATTTCATTCAGACATGGCTGCTTGGTAACTGCAGGATGCTGACGGCGAAGGAGTTCATCGCAAACGCTAGGCAGAGCTCAGGGGAGAAGCAGATGAGCATCATGACATGCACGAGAGAGGACACAGTTAAGGACATCATCCTGAAGCTGGACGCAGAGAAGAGGCAGAGGGTCTACGTCGTCGACGGGGAAGGAAACCTGGACGGGCTCATCACGCTCAGGGACATCATCGCCAAGCTCGTCTACGAGCCACCGGGGTACTTCGGGGACTTCTTCAACGGCGTCATCCCCATGCCGCAGAACAGCAGAGTCTGAGCCAAGGGAAACTAAATTTCCTAGCACCTCCTAGGCAAGATCAGGATAACTCATTTCTCACGTTTTTTTTTTCCCTTTTTGTCTAGCAATACTTGGTAATTTCCATTTTTCTCTAGTACTCATGTTCCTTGAGCACCTTAGAAACTTCTCCTTAATTTTCCACATTTTTTTTTGTCATTTATGCATAGCTAGCTAGGTGGCTATCATAGTGAGGAACACTCTGGCTCTGTTAATGTTCTAAGCTTGACCAAGTTCAAGACCTGGAATGTAGCCATGCCAGGTATACTTCTTTTTCGATAAAGGGAATTTCATTTACCAGGTATACTTGTCAACAGGTACCATTAATTCATCACAGGACCCTATAGGCATTGCTAGATAAATTGGTTTTCATTTGCATCATGCAAGACAACTTCTGTTCTAAGAGATGTGTCAGCAGCTAATATAGAAACTGTAGGAATTGCACGTTTGCGTGAAGACTCTGCTGGAAGTCTGAAACTACACACACACACACACATACTCCTGAATGCAGCAATCACATAAAACCACACACATACTCAGAGATGCCTTTCTTACTTTTCTGGTTAGTGGCACTACAGCCATCAGCAGAGTAGACAAAGATGTAAAATGTGTAGATTGTAATTGTAAACCACATGTATTTGTACATACGCAAGATACAAAATTATGAATAGGCATCCTATTCTTTTGACATCAAACATTTCTGGATGAAGTAGGTGCAATTCAACCTCATACACAAAATACATGGCACACATATATAAAACTAGGTGCAAAAACACCATCAAGTAACAGTATAACAAAATAATAGATGAAAGCAAGCTGCATAAAGAGAGAGTCCCACTCTATGAACTGAGTAGATTTAAGAACAGTAGAAGCCACCATGAAAATTGCTACACACCTCCTAATCGGAGGTCGGAGAATACACGAAATAGGGTTCGGTGCGATAACTAACTTGAACCCTTTTTTAGTTATCTGAAAAACTGCTGTACGTTTTTTAAATTATTAACAAGGTTACGATACTATCTGTCAGCAACCAACTAAACAGCAGAGAACAAAATTCAGAACAAGGTAAAAGTGAACATAACTGCTGTATAAATTGTACATAAGATGCCAACCACTGACCATCCAACAATAGTCAATAATCAACAGAAGAAGGGTAAACTGCACGAATAACAGTTACACAGCTCACCGCAGTGTCATAAATTCCATGTGGATGCCCCAACGTCAGCACCCGCATAGAAAAGAATCAAGGATGACAAACTAAGTATTTGATCCAGGTTTCCTTGAAATCACAATATTTCTGCTCCACCAGCCAAAACTGATTTCTCCATCTTCAAATCTCACAAGCATGTTGGTAGGGCAAGTTCGTAGCACACAGCCTGAATAAATGTTGCCAGGGATTTGTAACCACCAACATTGATATTAACATCCCTAAATATATAATGATCAGGTTGTTAGTTTGCTGATCAAGCTCAAGTAAATGCATGTCTAAAGCATGACAAGAAACAAATCATAATTTTATGTGTGTAATACTGTTCCAGAAACCTTGCAAATTATCGACTTGCTAATAATTTGTCTGAAAACCAGTTCCACTGCACCAGGGAAATATGCTGCTTACAAGAAATGCATATTATAGGTTCAATAATATGCAGTAGGTACTGTTATAGTATATGTGGATTGCCCATGTTATTTCCATCAGTTCGGACCTTTGGTTCCACTGGTTGGTGCATGAAACTTGACATGGTATCAGAGCAGGAGTCTTGGGTTCAAGTCTCAGCTTTCGCATTTTAATAAACAATTACTCTTGCCCCTTCCTCTTATAGGCCTTCTCGAGTCATGCATGAGATTCTTCTATTAGTCCTCACCATGTCACACGTGATAGGGGATGTTACAGTAATGGACTGCCCGTGTTTCAATCAGTTCGGAATTTTGGTTCTAGTGGTTCGTGCATGAAATTTGACAGGTAAGAGTCTTTTTGTTTAATTATTAAGAAATACAGGAAAACAATACAGTCCAACAAACCATGATCAGTTGAGAAATCAAAAGTTGTCACTCTATTAGATGCAACCCCTATATATTATGAAGAATTTATCACGGACATTGCTTGATGAACTAAAATCACCGGAACAATTTATATTTCTGACGTGCTTTTACAATTGGCAGTTGGCAAGGTAATATAGGGGTGGCTAAGGTGCAATCTCTATATCTCAAGAGTTGGGTTAACTAGAAGAATTCTTGAGTTGGGTTAACTAGAATAATTCTTCGCATATGGCATTCCAAATGCTCAATTGAAGTGCAAGGTACCATTATAAACTTGCAAATTTAACCACCAAACTACTAAAAAAAAGGAAAATCCTGACTGTAAAACCTTCTATTAATCTCTACGAAAGCACAATCTGGGAGTAAGAACTCACCTTATCAAGCGTTCAATCTTTTCCCTTCAAAGAAATCTGAGACCTGGTTCTCCACATCCTCAGGGTTGTACTTTATGTACTTTGCCAAATTCCTTCCCTCTAGCTGGCCTTGGAACCTTCCAACGAACGAGCGATATGCTGGGAGGACCTTCTCTGATATGTTAATTTTCAATTCCTCTCTTAACTGGGGATCCACAACTCTCCAGGCTGTCTGTGTCCTGTATAACTCTTCGTAAGCCAAGTTGAAGCTCTTGAACCTTTCCTTCAGTGCAGCCTTGAGTGCACTCGATGACCTTGATGCCTGTGGCAACCCATCATCCCTCAGACAAGCTAATACCTTAGTCCATGAGGATCGGAGGTACCCAGTGGAGTACCTCCTTATCTGACCACGGTGCTTACGGATCCAGTTATCCCCAAGCAGACTCTTGAGCTCTGAATCCTTTATCTTCTGCACAATGTACCACAGATTGTTCATCAAAAATATGTTCTGCAGTGCCTCATCGTCATAAAGCTTTGCCTTATCCTCAATCTTGTCCAATAGATGTGTGATCAGTATGAGCAGACAGTGTCCCAAAGGAGTCATATCCGCATTGTCACCCCCAGTTTCCAGATCAGTCTCGCAGCCATCAAGAAGATCATTCAGCCAGCGGCTGTAATCTGCAAGCAGTCGTACATAGTTCATGACGTAGCGCGTAAGCGGGTGGATCTCGCCGCCTGGCAGTGGTTTGCGAGAAGTTTCACCCCGTATCGCATTGGCAAACTCAGCTACTGTGCCACGTACTGCATCCCCTAGCCTCATGAGAATCCCCTCTGCCTCTTCCTTGATGAAATCCCTGGCCTCACCCGAGAACAAAGCCTCTAGCTCAGGGAGCAACTCAGCTAGCGCCTCGTACATACCAAGGATACGAAACAGCTTCTCGGAGGATCTCTTCCCAATGGCAATGGCATCACCAAAGTTGAGCAGCTGCAGGACACACCCCTTGGCCGCCTCAGTGAAGCACTCTTCCTCTGCATCGGCGTCGCCCGCAAGGATCTGGCTACAGATGCGTCGCTCCTCAGCAAGAAGGCCCTGAACGACGACCTTGAGCGCCTGGATCCACTTCTTCATCTTGCCATCGAGGACGCCCCATTCCACGCGCTGCACCTCCTCCAGGCTCATCTTGTCGACCCCGAGCACGGAGAGGCACTCCATGAGCGTGTCCCGGCGCACCTCGCCGTAGACCTGGCAAAGCTCCGGAGCGTAGCCAGCGCGCAGCATAACGTCCGCGATGTCCTTAAGCGTGCTGACGGTGTCGGGAGAAATGAGGTAGGGCGAGATCTCGCCGTCGGAGACCGAGCTCCATCTGCCCGCAGCGGCGGACTCGTCCCCCTCGTCGGCGTGGTTGGCAAAGGAGGGGCAGTCCAGGTCGGCAGAGAAGGCGGAATTGAAGGAGGGTACCGTGAGCGAGAGGCGTCGGAGGAGGGAGGCGTGCAGGTCCTCGGCGGCGAGCGAGGCCGTCCCGCGGATCATCAGCTGGCGGAACTCCTCCTCGAGTCGCGCCATCGCGACCTGCAGCGCCGCCTCGACGCGCGGGCCGGCCTCGCCCAGGAGGCAGGCGGCCGCGGCGAGGTACTCCTCGGCGTCCTCCGACGACTCGAACACCAGCCTGTCCCCCGCCGCGGGCGAATCCCACTGCTCCACCAGCCGCACCGCCTCCTCCACCGCGGCGTCCCTCTCGTCCTCCAGGTCGTCGTCGTAGGGGGCGGGCATCCCGTCCCGGGCGTATCCCTCCTCCTCGTCCTCCCCGTAGGCGTCCTCGTCGCCCTCCGGGAGGGACCGGGCCCCGGCCTCGGCCGCGTTGGCGGAAGCCGCCGGGAAGAGGTCGGTCATGAGGGAGAAGCGGTTGTCGAAGCCGGAGAGGATGCGGATCATGTCGTCCGCGGCGTTCTTGGAGTTGGCGAGCGACTTGACGATGTGCTGCGCCGCCGCGATCACCTTCTCCTGCCCGTCGGGCGGCGCCGCAGCCATCCTGTTGTTCCGGTCTGCGCCGCGCGCCGCGCCGCTCTGCTCTGCTGCTCTGATTCGGATCGGATGCGAGGAGGAGGAGGAGGATGGATTGGTGTGAAAAGGGGGGAGAAGAGGAAGAAGGGGAAGGGAAGGTGAGTCGCTAATTTGCTGAGCTGGCTTCCGGGGTTTGAGCAAGTCGTCGGATGTCTCGGTTAAAAGGTTGGACTGAAAATCTATCAATCGCTTTATGGTACGGATCCGATTCGTTCCGGCGGCCCCACACAACACAGTGTGCCGTCCATGCACCGCAACTTTGTACTATCATCTGATACTAATAATTTTCTGATCTTCTCGAGTCCCTCGGGGCTGATCGAGCAAAAACATGAGATAAATTCGAAAGAATAAATGTTACTCCCCCATTTTAAATTATAATACTCCCTCTGTTTCTAAATGTATTCACCCCGTCCGTCCGCGAATAAGTGTACATTTGGACATGTTTTAAGTCAAACTTTATTAGCTTTTGAACAACTTCCTACTCCCTCCGTTCTGGTTTATAAGACTTATTTGGAAAATTATGCAGTCCCAAAATCCTCATCATTTAGGTGCATTTGCATTAATTTTCTTTCAACTATTGGGTGCTTGCCTATCTCCACCAATATATACAAGTTTTTATCTCCAATCACCAAATACCTATGGCATAGATAATTGCCATGCACATCCTATAAACCGGGACGGAGGGAGTAGAAAAAAGTAGCAGCATTTATGACATAAAATTAATATCGCTAGATTTCTCTTGACATGTAGTTCAATAATAAAATAATTTGATGTCACATATGTTGACATTTTTGTGTAAAAATTTGGTCAAATTTGAAAATATTTGACTTTCAAAAAATAAAAACGTACACTTATTCACGGACGGAGGTGAGTAAGATGTTTTAGGTGTTTGACATGTTGTATAAATGCATGCTAAAATAGGTGACCATACATACTAAAACGCGTCTAGATACATTTATATACATGTGAATGTAGACAAAGTCTAAAACATCTTATATTTAGGAACGGAGTGATATGTTTTAGCTTTTCGAAAATTAGATGTATATAGACAATTTTAGTGTGTAGGTTCACTTATCTCGGTCTGTATGTACTCCATGTAAAATATTGAAAACATATTATATTTAGAACAGGGGAAGTAACACAAAGTGTGAAACCAGATTATGGTGGTGGAGATTAAATGACAAATATACATATATTAGAAGAACGAGAAATCCACATAATGTTTGGATCCTAACAAGAGAAGCGGACGGACGATGGACATTGGTCGGCAACCTTTTTTCTTATGAAAACAGGTCGGCAACCTTGAAGAGGGGTTGTGGAGTTACATTCACCACCCAGAAAGATCAAAAGCTCAAACATGAGTAAGAACGAGAAATCTACATCATGAATGTCCGGTTTCTAGCATGCGAGATGTTGGAGGTATGCCCTAGAGGCAATAAATAAAGATGTTTTATTATCATATCTCAAAATGTTCAAAATAAGTTTTATGTCATGTTATAACTATATTAAGAGGAAACATTAATATACATGTGGTATGAAACCAAACCAGGTCCCTAGTAGTGAATAACTAGTCCATTGGTCAACAGATGATCAAGGTTTCCTGATCATGGACATTTATGTCAATTGACAATGAAGACATGTCATTGATGAATGATGTGATGGACATCCACCCAATATAGTATTGCAATAAGATCCAGTCACGAAGATCAACATTGCAATAAACGTAGTAACCAATCCTTAGACCGTGAGAACATATATCTAATCACTAGTCTGGAGGTATCTTTGATTACATCAACTGTCACACCGTAACAGGGTGATCATAAAGGTGTCTCTCGGGTTTCCCGAAGGACTAGGTTGAGGCGTATGTATCAAGATCGGAATTTGTCCACTCCGCAGATGGATAGATACCACTGGGCCCACTCGATGAGATTACATTTAATGAAGCTTGCAAGCATGTGACTAGGTCACGGGAATGTAATATCACGAGACGAGTAAATGTGTTTGTTCGTAACGAGATCGGATCTCGGACAAACTAGGTATCGTGTAGCAAAGGGAATGGTAATCAACGTTAAGGTTCAAGCGACAAGTTTATTCGTGGAACACACAGGGGCCATCATGGGTTTCCAGATCCCGCTGTTGCTCATTGATCGGAGAAGCATCTCGATCATGTCTGGAGTGAACCCGAATCGTAGGGTAGCACGCTTAAGGGTATATGATGCTTAGGAATAGTTTCGACACCGAAGACAATAAAGAAGGGAGAACCGGGATCGTTCCGGGAAACATTCGATGGTGATCGGAGGGATCCGAAAGGTGTTTCGGAGAGAGAGAAATTAAATAATATATATTTAATATAATTAGAGTAATTCATAATTAAAATAAATATTTTTAATGGGCAGCCCACCTAAATGGGCCTCACCCGGAAGGGGAGGCCCAAGAAGGGGGTTGGCCGGCCATGCCATGGTGGGGCGCCCCAATGGGGCCCTCCTAGGGCCGGCGCACCCCTTGGTGGTCGACCGTGTGGGACTTTAGTCCCACATTGCCCGACCACTGAGGGTGGCTTCCCTCCTCAGCCTTTATAAGGGGGGGGGTCCTCCTCCCAATGGGCATCTAATTTCCTCCATTCTCTCTCAACCTGGACTGTGGTTCCGCTTTCTGAGTTGTGCAAGGTAGAAGGTTCTCCACCATACGCACACCATCATGCCGCTAGTTCTTCGGTTCGAGCTACTCTTCTTCCGCTGCTGCCGCTGGACCGGAGCCGGGGGAACGTCGTCTACACCGGACACGTGTAGAGTTATGGAGGTGTTTCCAGCTGTAGCACTCGTCGCAAGTACGACTACACGACCCTGAGGTCGGCGTCGTACGACTCCATCGCCAACGTTCGTGAGAACGTGAAATGCATTCGGTCTTCAAGGGTATGAATTCCGATTCCCTCTGTTACTTTATATCTATATGGAAATAGATCTTGGCTAGTTTATGGTTCACGTTGCTAGGAAATTTTTTGTTTTCTGTTGCGGAACCCTTTCATGAGAAGCATGGACAAGAGGCAACGAAGAATGGAACAAAGATGACGTTGATCGACAACATTGAATAGGGTTGTAGTCTTGTAAAGTCACATGCACTAGCGAGCTAATTCAAAAGCTCAATCAAATAGATAAAACTGAGCAATGCACTTGTACTTCAACACTTTTCACTCACACGTGAGGGTTCGCTCATGTCTTGAACTCAAGAACTCTTGACTCTGAACCAAAACATGAGGACAATAGTAAAAATACATTCAACTTGTAATATGGATCGAACTCATTACAACGTAATTTCATCCCATCGGGTGAAGCTTCTTTACTTTCTTTTAGTTTGCTTTTCGATCATGGCCTTCGATTCTATAAATGTTGAAAGTGCATGCACCAACCAATTTATGCAAAACTTCTAATTAACGGATATACATATATAATGCACTTGTATTTCCTGATGATGGCGAGTATCCTAAGAGGATAACTAGTGCACAATCAGGACACATGTTAAACGGGGTGTTAGTGGAGTAAGAAGGTTTCACAAGTCACAGAGGTCCCGCTCTTCAAACAACTGCACAAGTTCAATAAAACATTTGGGTCATAACCATAACCAAACTCTTAATATCTCGTTATGAACACATGAACTGAATGTAAATTGAGATGCCATGTTACCTCTATTTTAGGAGGAAGCGAAACAACATGAATAGTTCAAGAGTGTTCTGGGATACCCCAACATAAATTCTAGAAAAAATTATCTAGCTTGTTTTTAATCTCCTCCAAAATTCGTACTAAATGCCTTTTTCAGAAAAAATCGTAGGAATCTTGGAAGTTATTCGTTTGTTCTATTCGGCCCCGTCAATTTTTTCCTATAGCAGTTCAATCCCCAAAAAATCCAATGATTTTCTTTTTGTTTTTTACACAAAAACAGTAGGGAAGGTCCCTACTATGTCATTTTATTGTTTTTAAAATGGGGACAATTTACAGTGATGGTATGGTTGTTGTGATCCATACATAGGTTTATAAAGTATCAAGCCAAGCTTGCATACCCTCTTTAAGACTAGGCCCAGCTCTATGCATTATCATTACAAATGAATTTTTGAAGTGAGCTAGGCAACTATTATTGGAGGGGATTCTATCTGTGATTTTCTTTTTGTTCATGTTGATAAACCAAGTAATGTGTAAATTAGTTTTTTAATCCAATAATGAGTGATTTAGTTCCTACTGTTAGAATCCGACGATCAATTCACAACCCGGCCAAGTCAAACAGAAGACACCTAATATAGACGCGTCCGATGACGCAAAGGGCGTATATGGATTCCGGATGTTCCACTCTGGAGAAGGTCGCTCGGGATATCTACAACCCGGGTGGCTGTCGCACTACGGGAAACAGGCGGTACGCCGACGGCTTTAAGCCGTCGGCATAGGAAGAAAGGCCGTCGGCACAATCTACGCCGACGGCTGCCCTCGGCGTACGTCCGTCGGCGTAATATGGCTTCGGCGTAGACATATTTGCCGTCGGTGTATTAAAAGTCGTCGGTACTAGCTCCTAGCCGTCGGCATATTTTTTTCCAATTTTTCAAATTTCTTTTTTTCAAAATTTTTTTAACTTTTTTGATTTTTTTAATCTTTTTTAATTCTTTTTCGAAATTTCTTACTTAGACACACACTTAATCTATGATTTCACACTTAATCTCAGATCAAAGTACTTACCCTGGTTAAACTTCCCACAGGGTCACCCATCCTTAAATTGCCTCCAGCCCCAGCGCGCTTAAACTTTATATTCCTTGCACATTAGCTACCAAATGAGATGTTAGAACTTACTGATATTATTATCCTATCAATCATATTAACTCATGGGTCATGATGTTACACTTTTTTAAAGTTTAAATTTAAAAAATCTATTTGAATAAATAACAATGATTATGTAATAATATTTTTTGAATAAATAACAATAAAATGAATTTTAATTTATTTTTTCCTGTTTACATTCAATATGGAATAATTCGTATGTTTAAATCCGTAAATCGAAATTTGGCAAATAAAATGTCTAAGTTGATTAGAAAAATGAGAGGAATTCAAATATTACATCCATATCATCTTTTGCATCATATTTTGGGTACTTGCTTCACAAAAAAGGTCATTTTTGACATTTAGAAAATGAAAAATGATATTTATAAAAATAATTTGAAAAACCTCAGTTCGGTAACATTGTTGCACATACCAAGATACACATATGTGCCAAATATGGGTATATTATCACAAACTATTACATGAAAATGGTTATATCTTGATCGTTTGACTTCGAAAACATGGTCAAAATGGTCAACAAGGCTATCCGTTGAAAGAAGTCGAGTTTTCCAAAACTATGGATGGTTCTATGAAATAATCACTACTTGTGTAAATGATGTTTGGAAAAATTTCAGAGCAAACTATCATACACTTGTAGTTCAAATTTGAATTAATTTCGAAAAATCGGCATAAAGTCATTTAAATGTGCGAAATTTGGTAGAAAGGGAGAAAATTCCTAATATTTTTGTATTATCATTTAAATATGGACTAATTTGTGTGAAAATTGGATGGGTGCCATTTTGCATCATATTTTATGTACTTGCTTTACAAAACAAGTCATTTTTAACATTTAGAAAATGAAAAATGATACTTATAAAAATAATTTGAAATCCCAATTCGGTAACATTGTTGTAGATCTCCTTATGCTCTTCGAAACGAGCTAAAGAATGTCAAAATCTGACTTCAAATACAAAATTTATGATCAAAACGGTGAGTAGCCATAGATCAAAAGAGAGCTATGCCGAGGGCAATACCGTCGGCATAGACCAAATATCTATGCCGAGGGCAATGCCGTCGGCGTAGAGAGGCCTATGCCGAGGGCTTTTTATATGACAAGGGTGGCCGTCGGCATAGCCTGGATACGCTGAGGGCTTTTTCTACACCGACGGCCAAGTTAGAGGGTTGGCATACGCGGGCTCTCCATTTGTCGGGGCCGTCGGCGTAGAGCGCCATTCCTGTAGTGTCGGCTTGCTAGCCGCTTACAAGATGCATTGGCCCTCGCTAGCTGATTTTTGTTTCAAATTTTTGTGTTCCGTGATTTGTAAACTATTTACACTACTTTTCTGAATTTCGCAATAAATCAGTCTCTGTGCATGATTGATGTAGATAGAGGTTGGGGCGTGCTCCCCATTTCGGAAAAAAAAAAGGACGCGTTCGGTGACAGGCACAGCTGTCAGCAGCTCGAAAATGGAATAGATACCAGGAGGATTCAGGGTCACAAGCGGACACACGACGCCATCTCCTAAATTTGTACTCCGCTGTCTGCACATGGCCTCTTGCTGGTTCCCATTTGTACATCGCATCTGTTCCCAGCTTCAAAATGTACCCCCGTCGCATGCGACAGCGATAGGAATAGGAATGATTTACTGGTCATGGCATCTGGCATGTGTTTCGTGTCTGCCCCGTTTTATTACATTGCAGAGGTGGCCTTTGGCCGGTGCCCCTGGTCTTAAAAACAACAAACATGGTCTCAAGAGTCAAGACAATGATGATTTCGACAGTTTGGTGTGAAAAAATTTCAGCTCAAAAGAAGTTTCTGCGAGGTGGGGCACCTCAGGTCAAGTCAGCGATCGATCCCAAAACCTCTACTAAACTATTGGACATACACAGATTATTAGTTAGCATAAATAGCAAAAAAATAAATAGATAAATAGTCGCCTCTTCTAACTACTGGACGCGGATTAGCTTTTCAAAAATGATAAATATCATGGAATCACATCCCTTTCGTTTCGTAAGTTTTTTCCACCCGCCCCTTGCCAGGCTCCAAAGCCACAAAACAGAACATACATAACGGTTGCTTTCTCATGTAAAGCTTGTTTGGTTTAAGAACTCTTTGTTTCATCACAAAAGTTCTTGCAGTTCAATACCAACCATGCACCCGGAGAAAGTCCCATCAGAATTTCCCACGGAATGTTCCCATCGGAAGGTCAAACCAAGTAAGATGGTCATTTTACCACGTGAAACACAATACTTTAAGTACCCCACTTTTCTTTTGAGTAAACTACAGTCTTTATTCAACAATTGTGGACGGCACAATTTTTTTTCCAAAATGGGGCTTCATCTCAGCCTCTGCATTAAAACGATGCACGCAGCTTTCTTTATTGCAAAGTTTTAAAAGTAGCAAATCATCCTAAAACGTTTACATCTCAGATATGACCAACGGTAGCCACAAGAATAAGCCACCGGAATAATAAAGATAAAAGAAACACTACTAGGAAACTAGCTAAACCCTAAACCCATAGTACTACATGCGCCACAGAAATGTGGAATTCTGTGGCGCACGAAAACCACATACACCACAGAAATGCACAGAAAAGTATAAAATATTCAAAAAAAATCCAAAAAAGTGCAAAAAAATTCCAAAAATCCAAAAAATCAAAAAAATCCAAAAAAATCAAAAATCAAGAAAACTTTCAAAAAGATTTTTTTGAACTTCTAAGTATTTTTTATTTTTTATTTTTTGGATTTTTTGATTTTTTTGAATTTTTTGGCATTTTTTTAATTTTTGGGTTTTTTGAAATTTTTTTGAATTAAAAAATTCTAAGTATTTTTTGCAAAAAAGGTCAAAATTCATATTTCAATTTTTTTATTACATTTGGTTTTTCTGAATTTCTTGGATTTTTTTATTGTTTTTGAAATTTTTGGGATTTTTTGAAACTTTGGATTTGCTTTTGAAACTTTTGAAGTTTTTTATTTTTTTTTCGAAATTTAAAAACGCACATATATATACATACCACACATAAACTACGCACACATATATATGCACATACAAGGCTTAAGAGGGTTGATATATGATACTTATATCAATAAGAACTTGAGTAGCATAAGGGTAGCTGAACTGAATAGAATTTAGAAGTTAAGCGTGCTTGGGTTGGACCAATTTGAGGATGGTTGACCTAGTGGGAAGTCATTATTTGAGATGAGTTAAAAAAATTCAAAAAAATTGGAAAAAAATTAAATATTTAGGTTTTTCCAAAATATTTTATTTTTTATTTTTTCCAGATTTTTTTGAATTTTTTGAGAATTCTGTGGCGCACGTCTTACAATTTCTGTGGCGCACCACTTTCTGTGATGCATTCACTCTTAGTGCGCCACTAAGACAAGATTTCTGTGGCGCATGGTTTGGGGTGCGTTACAGAAATATAATTTAGTGGCGAAGTTTCTGTGGCGCATCCTGGAATGCGCCACAGAAAGGCTAAAAAGGTGCGCCACTAATAGCATGTTTCCTAGTAGTATAAACTACACATAATATAGTCGACTAGTGTGTCGCCACCATCCTGGTTGAAGATAGCCCGAACGACCGTCATCAACCGAGTGCATCCAGAATCCAAACGTCCTCGCTGGTTCGTGGACGGTACAGTTGAAGTGCCCCGAGGCTCAACGAGTCAATAACATGACCGCTATCTTGTGACAACTTACAAAGAACTCTAACTAGACTACGAGCATCGAAATTTGGTGCTTGATCGATCGACTTTTGTGAAAAAAAAACGTCATCAAACTCTCCATTCGCCGTTAAAAATCCCATGAAGGACCAAACTATAAACACAATTGCACCCTTTACCACTGCCAATGCATCCGAAGCAACATACAAATTTTGAGTATTGAGATCTTTCGCCAATGCCGAAGCTTCATAGCAGGCTAGAAAACACTGCTACACTGGAGGTGCGTGGTCGCCTGGTGGGCCCCTGGCCGCCCCCTTCTGGCTCCTAGGTCCTCCTGTAAAGTTAGGCATCGTGTAATTTTTCGGGATTTTTTCGACAACTTTTACTTAAGTGGTTTTCTAAAACTAAAAAATAACTAGCACTTGGCACTGAATTAATTGGTTAGTTTCATAAAATATTGCAAAATGATATGCAATTATGGTATAAACATAGAAGAGTGATATAAAAGTAGCAGTGTATAATTAAAAATTAGAGATATGTTAGGGATGTATTAGTGGCTTACATGTAGTGGCGGAGCTAGCTCCCGACGACCTTGGGCTCAGTTCATGGAAGCTCCACTCGAGTTTGAGCATAACATTCAAGAAACATGAGAACATTAATGTCAAAACACTAAGCTAACAAACTGTATTTTTTGCCTGCTCCGACTGTACTGCATGTCTAGCTCCTCCGCTGCTTAGATTGATGTTTGGCGGGCGTTAGCAAATACACGAAAGTTGTCTCCACATGTACAATAATAACAATGTCTGAGGAGGAACATGATAGTGGAAGAACAAGAGCGAAGAATGGTGGCATCAATCGTAGAGGTGGACACATGCGGCACACTAGTTCAAGGAGGGCATCAGGAGCGCTACAGACAAATTTTGTATCTGGAGCGATTTATATTAAACTTTTGTACTTATTTTAGCATGTCATAAGATTAATGAGTATAATTTCATTTTTTATTTAGTATTGTTAACTACATAAAAATTGTTAATTGTGAGTTTGTACCATTCATCTTATATAGTCGTAATGCATGTAGTTAAAAATATATTTGCATGGTGCTAGATTTAAATTATATTTTGCAGCATAGATTTCTTCATTAATTAATTTTTTGGCAAATGTATATATACTATATAGTGTGTACATATTTACGGTAGAGATATATAAAGCACATGATGTAGCAACTATCTAAACAGATGGTGTTGGTGTATGATTATGTTGGTATATTGATAGAAACTTCCAGAATATAAATTGAACGTTATCATGATTTTGTACTCCTATTCGATATTGTCAAATATGTCTTAGAAGGTACATTGTTAAATTGACACCGTGTACATGATGCGTACTTGGTATTATACTCATATTAGTCACTAAAACAAAAACAAATTTAATTGATTATACTACTTTCACATAAATATGATTTGATTGTTTGATATACTCATCCGCAATATGATGAATATCATATGCTGTATATAAGTGCCCGTGGAGGTTTGTAGGATAAATATTCATGCACTTAATTTACACATATTTTAGTTTGTACCCCTTTATTCATACATATATATGTAGTACATAATAATAGATAACGGTACAACGATTTTTAATACATTTTTATATTTAGGGGCCTTCTCCTATCAGGGCCCAACGCTCCATTTGTCCGTCGGGGGGGGGGGGGGGGGGGGGGGGGGGGGGGGGGGGGAGGGGGCATGAAGGGAGGAAGAAGGCGGCACAAGTCACAGAGGCCTTCTCTTCGAACAACTACACACATAATAAAATATTTTTCTCATGAGCATAATCGGATTCTAAGACCTCATTTGGAACAAGGGTTTATTACTTTCCTGCCCCACTTCCCTTAACTTTCCTCGTTTTTACCCCGCTCGCTTAACTTTCCTCGCTTTTGCCCCACTTCGCTTTATCCACTCTCTCGCAGGTGCCCAAACGGCGCGTTTCCGTCTGGTCAAGCTTGTTGACCGTTACTCGTCCTGACTGACTGCCCGAACTGCCCAAATGGGATATTTAGTCCCACCTCGATAGTTGGCAGTGTGAACGACTTGTTTATAAGCCAAATTTGCTAGGACATATCATTAGCATTGAATGAAGCGGTACTGTACCAGGCCCGGGCGCCCTTCATCCAATGCTAATTTTTATGCTAAACCCGGATGTGAAGCAAAGATTAAGACTGAAATTAGTTGTAACTTGCCTAATGCATGTTAGTAGATTGTTTTTTTTAAGCAAACAGAAACCGAGGCCGAACAATGATTAGACACATTTAATTAGGAGTATTAAGACTGAAATTAGATGTTCTAGTACGTACAGAAGATCATATTACAAAAGAAATTACTACTTTACTACTCTAATCCTAGTAATTTACTAGTACTAGTAGTACTGCTATACTAACGCTAATAGTACTACTACTGTCGGCGCCTCTTCGCCGACGCCTAATCCTGCTGGCGCCTCTTCGCCGGCGGTGCGTCGTCATCATCGTCGTGGTCGTCGCCGCCGTCCTCGTCCTCGTCGTCGGTGTAGTAGTCCAGCGGCGGCAACTCTGGCTCCTTTGGCTCCTCCTCCTTCTCCTCCTCCTCCTCCTCGTCGTCGTCGTCGTCGTCGTCATCGTCGTCGTCGTCGTCGTCGTCGTCGTCGTCGTCGTCGTCGGAGGAGGAGGAGGAGGAGGAGGAGGAGGAGGAGGAGGAGTCGCCGTCGTCGTCGGAGGAGTCCACCGGCGGCTCCTCCTCCTCCTCGTCCGAGTCCTCCGCCACCCCCCTGTCCCACCAGGGGACGTAGCCCTCCTAGTCTTCGGTACTAGCGTCGTTGCTAGGCACTGCGTCGTTGCGCCACCACTCGTCCGCCATTGCTCTCGGAGAGGAGTTGGGGAGAGGGTTTTCTCGTGGTGTGGAGAGAACTAGGAAGATGGCAAGTGCGAACCGCAAAGGGAACTGCAATGTGGTTTTATCCTTCTACCGGTGAGACAATTTAGTGCACAGCGAGTTTCTCAAGGACATTAACCGCATGCGGAGGCGAACCAACGGGAGAATCGCTTCGTTTTTTGCCAAAATCTGAATTTGACATGACATTACGTGGCTGCTAGTATACGCAATGATGACATAATGTGAGTACAAGCTCTGCACATATGACAGGACGCGTCAAGATTCTTGTGACGCGTGTTATACATGTGTCGAACAGTTGACATGCATTGATGCATTGGTCAAATTAACTGCCTTTGGAAATGATCTGATATATCTGGATGTGTCACAAACATGTTTTAGAAGAACTGGCGTGATAGGTTCATATTTACGTACAGAACTGCGTACGTGCATTCGTGCCATGCCACTTCTAGACGCGAACTGGGTGCGACCTGGCACCCGTCCTTGCACCCACAGTGCGCGCTCTAGGACACAAAAATTTGAAAACAGTTGTATTGCAAGTTTATGATTTTTCCCTGGTAGTAGTACACTTAAAAGGAAGATTACCCTAGATTTTTTTTTTTGAATTTTCCTCGATTTATGTGTTTTTTTCATCGGTAAATGCTATTTAACTCATATAATGAGTGGAATATAGTTAAAAAGCTCAAAACTTCAAGATATTCAGGGATTTTGCCTCCCTTATGATATACTATGTGTGAAAATTGTGAGACGTCAATTTGAAATCTTATTTGGGTTACCTACTTCACAAAAAATGGAGATTTTGGCACTAAACAGATAATGAAAAATAAAATAAAAAATATTTTTGAATTTTCCTTTGGAATGGTTGTTTATAATGTCAGTACACATGTTCGTGCCGAGTTTTGTCATCATATAAAGAAGGTAGCCATGGATATGGCCATGTCCATGGCCTTTGTCTTGAAATCCATGAAACAACAGACAAGGTTGTTCTTTTTGTGAACACTTGTTTTATAAAAACGTTATATTGCAAGTTTATGATTTTTCCCTGATAGTAGTACACTAAAAAGGAAGATTCCCCCAGGTTTTACAATTTTTCAAGTTTTTCTCCATTTATGTGATTTTTTTTCAAAACAGGGCCAAAATTGTCTTTGTGACCATTCATATCTAATGGGTGTATTTTCCAACTTTTTTCTGTGCAATTGCGTAGAATCATTCTACGTTTGTATGATTTTTCTATATTTTTTTGGCCAAAATATCACACACTTGTAGTTCAAATTTCAATTATTGTCGGTAAATGCTATTAAACTCATATAATGGCTGGAATATAGTTAAAAAGCTCAAAAATTCAAGATATTCATGGATTGTGCCACCCATAAGATATACTTTGTGTGAAAATTGTGAGATGACAATTTTCATTCTTATTTGTGGTACCTACTTCAAAAAAATAGGGATTTTGGAACTAAACAAATAATAAAAAAATGAAAAATGTTTTTTTTGAATCTTGCTTTGGCAAAGTTGTTTATAATGTCAGTACCCATGTTTGTGATTATTTGAATGTTGTTGAAACCTCAGATAACCCTGTTGATCCGCTCAAAACCCCACAGTCCCTCTCCAAACCCTAGCGGCGATCTGTGACCGTTCGATCATACCCTAGCATTATACAAGATCAACAAGACAACAACTAATGCACTTAACAAATATTCGGCACTTAACAAATAATATTAATAATAAAAGGGATTTTTGGCCCTTTATCCTTCATACTAATATTCATTGGGGCCTAATACATATAACCTAAAATGAACTACCACTAGTCCTCGTCGTCGGAAACCTCCACCGGGCCCGGGCCCGGGGCCTTGCCCTTGCCCTCCACCTTCATTGGGGCCTTGCCCTTGTCCTCCAGCGAGTTGTTCAGAGCCTTCTGCAGGTCCTCCGAATACTGCGCGGCTCTCGCCTGCTCTGTGCCTTCCGCGTCGACCACAGAAGCGACCAGAGTATCCACGAGCTGTTGCTGCTCAGCGGAATGTCTGGCCTGCTCTGTGGTTTGGTAGTCGTCCCTTGCCCAGGCCATACCCATGTCCACCACGTCCTCCTCCTCCTCCTCTTCCTCCCCCTCCTCATCGGACTCAAGATCGATGAAGGGAATGGGATCGGGAGCAATGGACCGGCGGACGGCAAAGGTGCCCCTCCCCCTGCTCGAGCTCGAAGGAGTCCTGCTCGAACTCGGAGAAGCCCTGTCCCGGCGCCGAGGTGTACTTTCCCTGCCGCCTCCCTCGCTCGACTGAAGAAACCAAGGATAGTTGACGTGGCGGCGGCGGTTCGAGCTGCTGCCGCGACCTGGAGTGGAGCCGCCACCACCACGAGCCATGGAAGGATCAACCCAAAGATCAGAGGGACGGGCTTGGGTGGCAAGGAGAGGAAGAGTGGATCACTGGGCGACGGGGGGTGCAATGGGAGAGGAAAATGGCTCCTTTTCTATGCATCACTGGGCGACATCTGGACCGGCCGGCAGTAATGGTGACCGCCGACCGGGGCATTGATTCGGCTCGACAAACTCAGCATGCGGTAGGACAGACTTTGCAAGAGAGCAGCTGCGCAGCGGTGCAGATGCGCGGCCAGGCCGGCAGCGTAGGCGGCGATGCAGCTTTTTGCCTGCCATTGAAGGCGCCCAAAATCGGGGACGGCGAGCAGCATGGACGCACACGGCTGCATGCAAACACTCCTCCTGTCCGGCCCTACCCCGGCCCCACTCGTGAGGAAGCAAAGGGAGAAAGACCACGTGGGGCCCATCGAAGGTATCCCTTGATTAAACAAGTGCCCCTGTCCGGCCCTACCCCGACCCCACTAGTCAGGTCGAGTAACGGTCAAAGGAGGTTGACCCAACGGAAACGGCCGCTTGGCCGCCTGCGAGAGTGGATAGAGCGAAGTGGGGTAAAAATGAGGAAAGCTAAACTAGTGGGGCAAAAACGAGAAAAGCTAAAGGAAGTGGGGCACGAAAGTAATAAGCCTTGGAACAAACGAAGAGAAAACTTAGGAGTAGAAAATCAAATGAATTGAGATGCCCGTTACCTCAATTCCTAGAGGAAGCCAAACCACATGAATAGTTCAAGAGTGATTTTGGACACCACAGCTTAAGTTCTATACAAAAAAGAATTATCTACCTTGTTTTTTTTCTCCAAAATTCCAATTGAATGCTTTGCTCCGTAAAAAATTCGCAGGAATCTTGAAAAAAAGTTATTCATTTGTTCTAATCAGCACCATAAAAAAAAATTCTATAGCAATTCAATCCTAAAAAATCCAATGATTTCCAATATGTTTCATAAGAGATCCTACAATTGGATAAATAAACCAAATAACGAGTGAATCTGTTCAAAGAAAAAAAAGGAGTGCATTAGTTCCTACAGGCTACAGTTAGCACCCAACGGTCGATTCACAGCCCGGCCGGGTCAAACAGAAGATGGTCGGCCAAGTCAAAGAAATGACGCCTAATATAGACGCGTCCGGTGACAGGCACAGCAGCTCCAAAATGGAACTGATACCAGGAGGATTTCAGTATAAGAGCATCTCTAACAGTGCCCTCAAACCTGTAACCCTCAAAAGCAGTTTGAGAGCTGAGAATTTGTGATTTTGAAGGCCCAAAACAGCCGGCGCAGATCAGTGCCCTGATCTGCGGCCCGGCCTTCAAACCCTCAAAACAAGATTTAGACTGTTTCACACAATTTCATACAACATCCAATATAGTTTGCAGCACATAAATAATCATTCTAGATATCATCACACACCAACAAATAATAGTTTCAAGCACACAATAATAAGTCGACTTATTACAACAATGTTTTCTGCAAATTACAATAATAGTTCGAAGCAAATAGAACATGAATAAGTGTTCGAATCAAATGGAACATGAATCGACTAAAACAAAGGTAGATCATTATTTAGCCACGCCCAAGCAGCTGCCAGTGGTGCTCGACCAGATCATCGCGGAGCTGGTTATGAGTGTTGGCATTTTCAATATCCCGATTTGCTTGGAGAAAAGCTTGAAGGCGATCGGGGTTCCTCTCCGCTCGCACTCGGGTACCAACATTGTCATAAAAACATGGCAAGTTTAACCCCCTCTCGTCCCCGAGTATCATGTTGTGTAGAATGACACAACACTTCATGATGTTCACAAGGGTTTTCTTGTCCCAAAAACGAGCTGGACCCCGAACAATGGCAAATCTTGCTTGTAAAACACCGAAAGCTCTCTCAATGTCTTTGCGGGCTGCCTCTTGTGCCTTTGTGAAATTAGCCTCTTTCTTTGATAAGGGGTCGTTTGGCACCCCTCATTTCATTTCATTTCGTGCAAATGAAATGAAATGACATCCCCCCTTCATTTCATTTGGAAAGAATCAAATTTCAATTCCAATATTCTTGTTTGGCAACCACCTAGAATCCTAAAATGAAATGAATTCTTAAACTTGTTTGGCTGCCATATTTCCATGAATTCATAAATCAGACCCAAATTTGGGATTAAATTACACAACATACAGTATATAAACAAGAATTACTCAAAATATATAACCCTGATCAGTCTCACATTGATCTCATACACGATGAAAACAAGATATTCCCAATTCATCGTATTCCAGGTTTAAATAGCTCATAACACACAGATAACACAAATGCACTAGTGCCATATCCAGGTCCACAAATAGCAATAATAAACAGTACATAGAAGGGCTACAACTTATCATTCGATGCAAACAAACCATAAGCAGTACATAGAAGAAGGGCTGCAACTTATCATCAGATCCTATGGCTTGACTTGTTTCATTACCCATTTTCTTTTCAATCCCTCAGGCAGGGCTTGAAGTGACTTGAACTTGCGGTCATCAGAGACAAGAATATCATAAGCTGCTAGGAGATGATCTTCTTCCAGTTCTGGTATTGCATTGAGAGCAACAAGTATATCTTCAGGAGATACCGGTTTTGGAGGGGGCTCGGAGACATCAGCTCGAAAGGCATCAGTGAAACTATCAAGCTTCTCCCCAAGCATGCGAGCAACCGAGTCATCTAACTTGTACCTTTTCTTCTTGCGATCGTCAGCAGATTGAGTGGATGATGCATCATCATTGTCTCTGTTCTGGTTAGCATTCTCCTCCGCCATTTCAGATCCACTTTCAGCTGCTGTCCTTGCTCCCACTCCAGTAGCACGGTCTCTTGAGTAAATAACACTAATCATGTCCCAATAGTTAATGGTCTTGTACCTATAAGAAGATGCTTCTTTGTTTGCCTGCAAACAACAAGACTTGATAAGATACAACAAACTATGACTCTCAGTTACTTTGAGTTACCTTCAGTTACACCCTGTAGGCATCCATTCAAATATTGCAAAAAATACCAAAGTTGTGTATGAAGTGGATTGGATGAATTTACCTTGACATAATTCTTCCAAACATCCTCACTATCAACAGAGATCATGTTGTTGTCACAATCCCAGCCAAAGCCACTTTGAGAAAGCATCTTGTTGACGACAAGATAATGCTTGTCAAAAGTCTTGCTCCTTGATATGATGTGCTCCTTTGTAATTTCCTTCTCACACTTCTCTCTCACATTCTTCACAGCCGCAGTGTACACGTGGGGTTTCCACCCATTTTGAGCACGATCGCCCTTGTTGTAATGGTCAACAAAGACATCCAACATAGCCTTATCCATTTGATCTGTCCAAGTTAAGTAGCTTCTACCTTTTTTTCCGGAATCCATACCTATAGCAACATGAAAATCATGAGATTTAGTGGCAAGTGTGTGTATGTGAGATAGAATAAATATTTTGACATATATGAAACATACCGAATAGCAAACATAGATAAAGAAGAATGTACAACATTTGAGCAAAGTCAAACATTTGCTTGCGCACGCCTAGCTTGATAATCTGCCCACATTTCATTAGCTAAGGCCAATCTCTTGTTGTTCCACGCACGACTCATCTCAACGTGCCTAATCATATTAGGTTCCTCTTGAGCTTCAATGGCAGCATTATTTATTTGATTATCCACTTGATGTAACATTAAGTTGTCCATCTCTCTTTGCCTATCAGCTAGGAAGTTATGCAAGACGCAACACGCATTGATGACTCGAATCTGCCATTTGGTTAATATGGCATGTTAATACAAATTCAAAAGAAACCAAAAAATGGACGCAATTAACATATATAATACCTGATTTTCTATTCCAAAAAAGGATTTAGTCCGGAGAATAGCCCATCTCATCTTTATGAAAGCAAAGATCCTCTCAACTATATTCCTTATAGTTGCATGCCGCAGGTTATAGAGCTCTTGTGGAGTTTGTGGATTATTTCCTACAGCAGCCCACTCTTTCAAGTGATATCGCGTACTCTTGAATGGAGCAAGGAAGCCTGGACCATTTGTGTATCCGGCATCTACTAGGTAGTATTTTCCTAAGGTTTATAAAAATTAGGCCATATTAGATTTCAGTTCACAAATTCAAGTATCTAGTCAGAAGTTGTATCATACTAAGATAGGAAGTTACCACTTGGAACTTTGAAAGCATCTTCTCTAAACATTGCATCTCGCAGCACTCGTGAATCTGAGGCAGAACCTTCCCATCCAGCCAACACGTAAACAAACTTCATGTTACGGTCGCAAACACCCAACACATTTGTTGTTATCTCATGCTTTCTATTCCTATATCTTCCTTGCTTGCTTAGTGGAACACGGACGTCAACATGTGTACCATCTAAAGCTCCAAGCCCATCAGGGAACCACTTCCATCGGTTGTCCTCAGGTAGTTCAGAAGTAGGGTCTGGCAGCTTGATGAGTTCATGAGATAAAGACAGGACGGCTCGTAACACCTCATTGAAGTGTCTGCTAATTGGCTCAAGTGTCCACCTATAGGTGCCATGGATTAACCTAAACTTCTGGATGTGGCTAAGAACCAGCAAAAAGATGGCTACAGCTTCTTCAACGGACGTGTAGAAGGTGTCATTCAGTCCAGCCCTTTGACGTAAGATATCACATAAGTCAAAGAAGGACCTTTTGGTGAACCTTAGAGTATCATAACAATATTCATTAGGACCCAAGTAAATGTTCCTAAGCATTTGTTTCCTAACTCTAATCTCAGCCTCTTCCTCGCTAAAATCTCCAAGCTCTAAAATCTTTCTCTTACAATACATATGTTGAGCTATGGAAACTACAGAAACAAAGAACACAGCTGCTGCCCTCTTCCTTTTCTTTCTCTTCCTCTCATGATACAACTCTAGAGGTGATTCGGCCATCTACAATACGTATAGCAGGGAGAACTAGTTGAGTATAAAAATAAACCAGCAGAAACATCATCTACACATATAGTAGAAACACAATACTGGATATTATACTAGTTACACAAATAACTTGGCATATGCGTGAGTATACCTCTTTTTTAGCAAGCTGCACTTCTTTTCCTCTGTAACCACGTAGTAGAACAGCGTCACCTTAGTTGAGTTGAACTGAATTGAAACAAAAAGATAGATTAGAAAAAAGAACAAGTGATGTGCTCAGGCTTGTACATACACGCATATTTTAGTGCCTGCTTTCTATGCATACACAAGATGCACATGCACTGGCAGTAGCTAGTACTAGTATACAGTATAAGTATACAACAATAAAACACAATAGTGAATCCAATGTTATAGCAATAAAAATAGACTAGCAATGTATTCAGCTGGGGTTAGTTATTTACTACCAATTACAATGTGCCTTTGGCAGTGGGCACTAGTTATAAACAGATGACCTGCAACTACATGGTCAGAAGTAGCACAAATCAGCTCACGGAATGACTACATGGTCAAAAGTAGCATCACCATCAGGATCTACATGCATGTACTGAATTAGTAGCATCATCATCACGAACTAGTGCATGACCAATATCACTAGTTCCTATGTTACTCTTCTATCGTTCCTATCATACCAAGCTGGTAGAGAGGGGGAGATGGAGGTGTAGGACAGTATACCATACCTTGGATTTGGAGATGGTGAACGGCCTGGGAGGAAGGAGGTGCCACAACAAATAAAGGGAGCAAGAGTGGCCGGAGCGCTTGAGGTCGAAGAGCTGCAGATCGGGGCGATCTAGGGTTACAATCTTAAACCGGGAAAAGAGGTGAGAGAGAGGAGAGGAAAGGATAGGTGGAGAAGGATACTTGCCTGCTGGGGATTTGTGAGAGGAGGTCGACGGCGGCTTGTCGGAGGCGACGCTCCCGGCCTGGTGGCGTCAAGAACTCAAGATCCGTGGGGATGAGCCATGGGGTGGGAGAGGACGCGGGGGGAGAGGAGTCGCCCGAGAGCTGGCTGGCGATGTGGGATTCGACGCGGGGAGAGACGACGGCGGTGGCCACGAACCGTGGCGGCGAGGTGGTTGTAATACCCCGCAGTTATAGGTTTCGAAAGGGTAGAAATAGGAAGTTTGCATCTTTGCATTCATGCATGCTTGAAAAATCCGAATAATTTTCGCGCTTTTATGCAAAAAGGACTAGTGGTCGAGATAATTCGATCTAACATTAGTCGCCTATTTTGAAACCCTAGTTTTAAAAGATGGGTTGGGTTATCAACTTTAACGAAAGTTTATTTAGGTAACCTCAAATTTGAATACAAATGTATCCACACTTGTAAATCTTATCTATATTCTCTCTCTCAAATCTTTGAATTCATGTGTATAATCAACACATACTTTTTGTCTTAATATTCTAAGAATTCACATTCAGGTAATTCCACATTTCATTCTCCACAAAAATTTCAACAATCATCATTACTTTTCCCAAACAACTTTTATTACAAATTGCAATAATATATAACATCCAATACATTTTACAATTAAATTCCAATATACAATTTTAATGTCAATAAATTACTTCTGAGATAAAATAAATTACAAGAAACTTTACAAGTGGATTTGTTCCACAAATCTGTTACAAATAATGTTACCAGGTCCTTTTACAAATTTCCTACTGAAAAGTAAAAATAAAAGAAAACCCTATAAACTAAATCCTTTAGATAATCTTCTGAAATTCTTCAACCTGAAAAAGCAAACAATTCACAAAGAAAAGAGTTGTTAAGGTTAGAAATTTTAGCCTAGTACATTGGTACTGGCTATTGATATAATACTTGGCAGAGTGTCTAATTCCATGAATTGTAACTGACATTGGAAATCACAGTCAAAAATCAAATCAAATATCCAACATTAAGCAACCTGATCATGCTCAGCATGCATTAAGCATGTAAAAAGGGGCAAAGGCAGAACCAGCTTTACAACTTAGGCAACCTGAGGGACTAGCTGGTTATCACATGCATACATGATCATCTCCAAAGGATGTCCAAAGGCAACAAGGAAACAGAACAATTATCTCTGCCAAATATACAAATTAAATCCACCTTCTTAACTGTGGTGTCACATTTATCATTAATTAAGATAAATGGACCCTATTCCTTAAAGCCCACAGGTAAAGACAGTCACAACCCAGTTACAATTCTAGCCCACCAGAGAAGCCACCCAAATCCATCAAGTAAATATCAATTCTTTGGCAGCAGAGGGATGCCAAACAGTTCATAACCATAGTGCATAGCAGTAGTCGACAGGAGCTTGATAAGACCAAGTGAGGTGGAGGGATAACTCCCTGCGCAAGGATCCTAGCTGAGAGTAATCCACAAGTGGATTTGAAACCATTCCACAACTCAAATGGATGGACTTGAAATAGTTCATAACCAGATTGAATAACAGCAGCCGGCAGAGCAAGGATAGGATCAAGGAGTAAGCCAAAAAGGGAGTAAACAATACCTTGGCACAGAAACTCAATCACCAGAGGATAAGAACCTCCATATTTTTAACAGAAGAATAGCAATTCGAGGTGGAGGAGGGCCACTGCAAGCAGCTTACACATTGCATGCAATTATCCTGGTGTCACCACCAGAATCATCAAAAAACCCTATAAATAGGGCAGCCAGCCGAATCCACAAGCACATCACACAGCCAAGCACATCACACACATTTCTGAAAATGTTCATCATCAAGAACATTAGCCACATCAAATCTTGCAGCTAGAACTATACACCTTAGGAAATTTGAAGCAGCTAGGAGGAGCAGGCTATCCACAAGACGCAGGTTGTCAGTATAGCCAGAAGACCAAGCTACTCAGCAGCAGCAGGTTGATCTTTTGAGTGTTAGGCAGAGAAGGAGAGAATTAGCTAACTCTGATAATGACAGAGCCAAGCTAAGCATGTTTGCATGCATGGAAGGGGAAGTGAGGAATATCTGTTCTTATCAGAACCATGTTGAACATGGATTATGCTAAGGATAGATAAGAGGAAGTGCAGCACCTGTTCTTTATTAATACACAAGCCAGTAGCCTAGCATCTCTGTCCCTAGAAGAAGCACAAGAAAGCATAAGAAAAGAATTTTCCAAAAACTAATTATGTTAGCCAGCTTCTGTGTAACTCCAGTGGAGGCATCACAGCATGCATAGCTAATTTTCTTTAGCCACAGAGATATTTCCACACCATTTCTCAGCACAGAGCACAAGCCACAGCAGCAAATTAAGCCAAAGCTCAATTCTTTCTTCTCCAATCATTTTTGCCAGAGCAAATTATCAAAATTAATTCTAATCTTCACCCCTCACACCTCAGATAAATATACAAGCATCATGGCATCACATATTTTCAACCAAGCAGAACAAAATAAGGCACCAGTAGAATTTTTGCTAAGTACCAGTGAGAAAATCTTGAGCAGCATAGGAGCTAAGCTAGATCAGAAAGGAGTTTAGAAGGAGGAGTTAGCAGAGAGGAGGAAGAGGAACCTTACCGTGCGCCCATGGCCGTAACGGCATGACGACGGGGCAGTGCCCGTGTGGTCATGACGGAGGACCAAGGGAGGAAGTCGCACCGCAGCAACACCACTCCAGCACCACCGTAGCACGGAGGCGAGCTCCACACCGGCGGCGGAGCAGAGCAAGGGTCGGGAGCACGATTAATCGCGCTGCAACCGAGACCTCAACCGGGGGACGAGCCAGCACGCACGCGTCGGTGGAGAAGAAGGAGAGCAGCTAGGCAGAACCAGAGAGCAGAGCCGAACCCTAGTCATGGCGAGGTAGCTCAGAGGAGGAGAAGCACGGTGGAGCAGCGCCATCACCGAAACCCTAACCCTAGGGATGGGTTGCGCACGAACACACCAGAAGAGGAAAAGCAGATCGACGGGGAGGAGAAGAGAGAGCGTCGAAAGGGCTTTCTTTTGCGCCCTAGCACGACGACGGAGACGGCCGGAGCACGCCGGAATCAGTCGGCGACGGCGGAGGCGAAAAGGGGATCGTGTCGACCACGGGAGCGAGAGAGGGAGAGAGAGAGAAGAGGGGAGAAGAGAGTGGGCCGGATTGGTTGGTCCCACCGAACCGGTACAGGTTGACCTGGTTCAACCCAGTAAACCAAGGACTTGTTTGTAATTTCTAAAAATTGCTGAATTCAAATCAAATCTAAATTTTAACACAAATTTTAAATCCAAAATTAGAATCCTAAAAATCAAATAAAAATATGTTATTAACTCAAAATTTTGCAAGGATTTCAAAAATGATTTTTATTTGATTTATTGAAAAATATTTCTTGAGTGAAATATTCAAAGATCCTTAAGTGGAAATGATTTGAATTATTTTCCAAAATATTCAAAGATCCTTACGTGGACATGATTTGAATTGTTTTTAATATTCAAGGATCCTTCAGTGGAAATGAATTGAATTATTTTCTTAAAGTAAAATAAATTACCATTCTGTGAATGACTGTCCCGTAACTCATCCTAGGTAAAACACACAAAAAGGGAAAAATCATCTTAAAATATGAAGGGGGGAAATTTTCCAAAACCTTTAAAAATCATTTCATCTATGCATAATAGCATAAATTGGATTTTCAAACATTGTCTTATAAAGACAATGATGTTGATTTTCAGAACACGAGGTTCACGAATCGCCGGAAGCTTTAGACTGCACTACTTGTCAGTCTCAAGGCAAGTTCATTCTTGCATACCGTTTGATGTATTTTTATCAAAGTACTTGCAAAGTTACCTATACGTTCCTTTCACTTGCATCAAAAAGAAAAAGTATTTTTGAATGATGTGGTATATACTACTGGTTGGCGATGGAACAATGGTAAGATGAATAGGTACGGTGTTCCATCGTATGGGAAGGTATATATCCTTAGGAACTAATAACCCCTGTTCCAGTGATCCTTTCGCCGTAGTAAAAGCATCAACCAACGGACTTTGTATGGGCGGGGTCAGTCAGAGGCTTCTTTTCTCATCCGCATATCCTCGGCAGGCCTACACCGGGTTGGGTCGTTGCGGCGGCCAACAGCGTGGAAGCGCGTGCTCTTCCTGCCCGACGGGGTAATTGGTGGGGAAGCTTGGGAGGGGTGTTGGGTATGCGTGGAACATGATTCCCCTACCGCATCACAAATGGGCGGATGTGTGTTGATTTGGGAGAAGCTCCACATGACTGGATGTCCTGAGTCTTGGCTATAACACTCATGGAGTGTAAAGAGAGCATATATAGGCCAGGCAACTGTTGGGTAAAGTGATGCAACTCTGCAGAGTCAAACAACAAATTTGTGATTTCACAACCGTGTTCCCGGTATGGAACTACGAGATCGAGGCCGGAATGGAGTCCCATTTGGATTCACAAGACCGGTGGAGACTGTGGACATAGTTTTCAGAATAAAATCAATCTTTTGAAGAAATGTTTACAAAAACTTGCATCTATGCCAAAGACCCGAGGTTTTGGCAGTAACTAGTGCATGATACACCTTATCTATATATATTCAGAACTTGCTGAGTAACGCTGTTGCTCACCCTTTCCCTTTTGACCCCATGCTTAGACTTTGAGGAGGCAATCAAGGAGAGTTATGGAGCTTACCATGAGGACGAGGTGTACTACGAGGAACCTGATCTATCCGGAGGGGTGGAAGGCGTCGACTACCTGATTGCTTATGGAGGCGATGATGATGAGCCCGAGACTTAGTCTCCTATCTTAGGGGCAGGGCCGAGCAATTCTAGACTAGTACTACTTAGGTTGTTGAGCCCGATGGTTCTTAGTTTGCTTCTTTCTATCGTTAATAAGTTGACCTCAGTCAACCGTACTGTAGTTGAAATTCCTCCCATGTCGGAGGAAGACGTTGAAGCTTTTGTACATTTCTGGCTTGTAATCTTTAGCAGTGTGTAATAAAGTGGACCCGCAATGTTTCTGTTGTACTACTCTGAGGGATGTAATATTTACGGATGAGTCCTTCCGTGGATGTTATGTCAACGACTTGTACACTACAATATGCAGTGGTGTGCGGGGTCACCGCAGGTGGTATCAGAGCAATTGCTAGACCTTAGGTTGGAAACCTATTAAAGGGAAAGCCTGTAGGGTAATAGATTTTTCTAGGCCGTAATGAATTTTATATTGTTATGATGGCTATTCACTTGAGAATAACATTATCATGCATATAATACTTCATTCTTACCAATACTTTTCTTTGTATATCAGGATGGATAACCGATTCCCCAAGCGAAGCGTCCGAATCCGAAGTATGTCATTAGGAAGAGGAGTGTTCCGAGGAAATTGGGCGGTAGTGTTGGAGCAAATGATCAACTATTTGGGGGTTGAAGCTAAAGTAGTGGTTAAGACTCTTAGCTACTATGATGGATCAGCCTTAGCCAAATATCGTGTTGCACTCAAGCTTCCGTCTGAGCTTAAGATGGGTTTGAAGATGCCATATGGAGAAGCCAAGCACGTGGAGATAGCATTCCATATTGCAGTAGTCAAAGCCATTACCAATATTAGAACAGCCAAATCCAAGGAGTTGGAAGGAACCCTGTTTCATGCAATCCCAAGTGCCATCTATCGACAAGAGATAGATGTGGATTACTTAGCCTTTGCACGCACTAACCCTCGTGACGCTGCTGTTTTTCTTGAGAGTTGCGTCAAGCTTATCCGAACCTACCACAAATCCTTTAGCATTTTGTCCGATGAGATGGAGATTATGGTAGAGCAGTTTTCTAGCCCCGATGCTATCCAGGAGCGCTGTGACATGCTCATGTATGAAGCCCGTATGGGTCATACAGATCCACCATCCACTCCAGTTACCTATGTTGATGAGACTGTAGCCCCTGAAACCCCAGTTTACGCCACTTATTCTCCAGCACACCCAGACTATGTTCTTGTGGGAGAAGTGGAGGAACGCCAGAGTACTGAACCCGAAGCTTCCTATTCCGCTGGATGGGATGAGGAACCCTACCAGGGAACTTCAAGCGATCCTATAGTAATCAAAGGTGATGATGGCGAGGAGGAAGTTGAGAGTAAATTACCTAGAAGGAAGCCAAAGCTAGGCCGGTCAGGTAATCCTATTCTGATTAATTCAGATGAGGAAGATGAAGAGGATGGATATGGTTATAAGTCAAGATATAACCAGGGGGCGAGTACGTCAAGGCAACCCAAGTTAGAACCTATAGAAGAGCCTCGAAGTTATTTCTGTAACACTAGTAATGTTCCTTCGGGAGCTGAGGACTTTGGGGGTGAGTACGGTGATGAAGCGGAGGCGTATCAATACCTAGACAGTTACTTTAATGTGACTGATTGGAACTTAGAAGCATCACCATCTGACCCTGATTACCAGCCATCCGGTAAGAAGAAGATTCCTTTACCTGGATTTCTGAGGAGAACTGGTCGCAACAAGTGGTGGAAGCCGGGAAAGTTCACGGAGAAGTGAGGGTAATCAGAAAGTGGAATAGTAGTATCCCTATGTAACATATAGAGTATTGTAGTGTGTACGGTGTGGTTGTATGGTAGCAATAAGTGAGGCCTACTCACTTTAGAGTGTGTTACAATTCTGTACCCATGTTTGTAACCCTACATGTATAATACATGGTATATGTTTGAAATGTTTTGGTTTCTTGGATTTTTCTGGATTTCAATGTGTGACTAGTTTTTGCGCATGAAGACGAACTCAAAGTGCATATGCATAATGTAACGATGAGTTCTAATTCATTGTGGCAGGACTAGGGGACAATGGCGAGTGCCGGTGAAGAAAGTGAGTTGCGTAGGCAAGAAAGAGAAGCAAGAGAGAAGCATGCAGCCGAGACAGGAGGAATACCTCAACCACCAAGGCCAATTACGGAGCAAAGTTTCATGCAATATATGCAGTTGGTGGAAGAAGGAAGACGTCATGATCAAGAAGTACAAAATAAATTTCTACATGACCTTTTAGAGACTCAAAATGGAAGAGCAAGAAATGGAGAACCAAGAGGTGTATCCTTATCAGATTTCCAGAATACTAGGCCTGAACCCTTTGCTAGAGCCGTAGATCCCATGGATGCTGAAGATTGGATGGCAGACACTGAGAGAAAACTCAATACAGTGGGATGTTCAGATGAGGAGAAGGTTAGGTATGCAACTTATTTGCTTACCGGACCCGCAGCATCATGGTGGGAAGCAATTGTGGCTACACAGCCTGCAGGACATGTGATAAATTGGGAAGAGTTCAAGAAGAGATTTAGGGAAGCTCATGTTCCTGAAAGTATTATGGAACTCAAGAAGAGAGAGTTTGAAAATCTAAGACAGAATGAGTCACCAGTTGGAAGATATGTTAGCATGTTCAATACTTTATCTAGATATGCTGTGGATGAAGTGAATACGGAGGAGAAAAGAAAGAAGAGATTCATGAAGGGTCTGAATCCATTCATGAAAATGCAACTCAGGTTGGCTAAACCTAAGGAATTCCAAGAGCTAGTGGATGCAGCCATAACTCTTGAGGATGATTATAAAATGCTTCAGGAGGAAAGGAGGAAGAAAGCCAGGATTGAACCCAGGAAATTTCAAGTGCAAAAGTCACCACCAAATCTACGTTTTAAGCCTAAACCCAGAATGGATATGAGAAAGCCAATGCCACGGAATTCTAATCCAATGGATCACATCGTTTGCGATAATTGTGGTCTAAGAGGACACATGAAGAAGGATTGCCAAAAGCCAAAAATTGTCTGTTTCGGATGTGGACAGCAGGGACATATCAAACCAGACTGTCCTTATCGGCAAAATCAACAGGTGGGCCGTGGTAATGGAGGTGGTAATAATAGGAATGGTGGCGGATTCAAGCCAAGAGGTGGAGGTTCTGGTCCAACTTCCACAGATAAAGCTAAAGGGAAGCCCTATGGGAAGCTGAATTGCACCAGCCTGGAGGAAGTCAATAATGACGACAACGTGGTGATCGGTACGCTCAAAATCTTATCTCATCCTGGCAAAGTTTTATTTGATACTGGAGCTACTACATCTTTTATTTCACAACAATTTGTGGAAGCATATGGGATTAGGTGTCAACCGTTAGCAGTCCCGATTATGGTTATGTCAGCCGGTGGAAAGATTTTAGCATCTCAAGTCAAAAAGGACCAAGTAATTATGATCTGTGACCGCGTTTATAACGCTGATTTGCTAGTAATACCCATGAAAGATATAGCAGTCATCTTAGGGATGGACTGGTTGTCTGACCATGGAGCCCAAATAGATTGTGCGGATAAAACGGTATCATTAAGAGGACCCGGAGGGATTAGAACAATATACCAAGGTGATAAGCATACTCAGCTAAAAGCAGATCTGCAATTAAACTCCTTGAGTAAGGAAAAATTGGAAGAGATTCCGGTAGTACGGGAATTTCCGGATGTATTTCCCGAGGAATTACCTGGAATGCCACCCGACCGAGAAATTGAGTTTACTATAGATTTAATTCCTGGTACTGCACCTATTGCACAACCACCATATAAGATGGGACCCAAGGAATTGGTACAGTTAAAGGAGCAATTGGATGAACTGGAAGCCAAAGGATTCATAAGAGAAAGTGTATCCCCTTGGGGAGCACCAGTGATATTTGTGGATAAAAGGGATGGAGGACGAAGAATGTGTGGAGATTTTCGTAACCTAAATAATGTAACAATCAAGAATAAGTACCCATTACCAAGGATACAAGATTTGTTCGATCAAGTTAGAGGAGCCGGAGTATTTTCCAAAATTGATTTAAGATCAGGATATCATCAGATAAAAATCAAAGCTGAGGATATTCCGAAAACTGGATTTGTATCACGATATGGACATCATGAGTATTTAGTAGTACCATTTGGATTGACCAATGCACCAGCTATATTCATGAATTTGATGAACAAGATTTTCATGCCATACTTGGATAAGTTCGTGATAGTATTCATAGATGATATATTAATTTACTCCCGAACTAAAGAAGATCATGCACGGCATTTGAGAATAGTACTGCAAACGTTAAGAGAACACCAGTTATATGCCAAATTCAGCAAGTGTGAATTTTGGTTGGACCAAGTGGAATTTCTTGGACATGTGATCAGCAGAGAAGGAATTGCTGTAAATCCGGAGAAAGTAAAAGCAGTATTAGAGTGGAAAGTACCTAAGAATCCTAAGGAAATAAGAGCATTCCTAGGAATGGCCGGATACTATAGAAGATTCATTGAAGGATTTTCAAAGATAGCCGGACCCATGACCAAGTTACTAAGAAAGAATGTTCCGTTTGAATGGACCGAGAAATGTGAGCAAAGTTTTCAGGAGCTTAAAAAGAAGCTCACAACAGCACCAGTTTTGGCCGTACCTGAGACCGGAAAGGATTATACGGTGTATTGCGATGCATCCAAAAATGGATTAGGATGTGTATTAATGCAAGATCACAAGGTCATTGCATATGGATCCAGACAATTGAAACCCCATGAACTTAATTACCCAACACATGATTTGGAATTAGCCGCAGTAGTCTATGCCTTGAAGCAGTGGAGACATTTTCTTTATGGAGCAAAGTGTGAGCTATACACTGATCATAAGAGTTTGAAATATTTCTTCACCCAGAAGGAGTTGAATATGAGGCAAAGAAGATGGTTGGAATTGATTAAGGATTATGATTTAACAATTAATTATACACCGGGAAAGCTAATGTGGTAGCAGATGCTTTAAGTCGGAAGGTCATTGTAATCCTTAATGGAACAAGGGATGCCTAAAGAACTTAAAAGGGAGATAGAGAGGTTCCAGATAGAGATTTGGGACGGACCAGCATTAAATAGTATTATGGCAATGGATATTGTTGGAGAAATTAACATGGATTTGAAAGCAAACATAATATCTCATCAAGAAGAAGATGAATTCCTAGCAGAAGAGAAAAGAAGAATTAAGGAAGGGAGGAGATCTGAGTTTATTTTAAAGACTGATGATGGATCTTTGTGGTTTCATGATAGAATATGTGTTCCAGATATCAAGGAAATTAAGAGTATCATACTTAAGGAAGCACACGAAACACCTTATTCTATACATCCTGGGAGTACCAAGATGTATATGGATTTGAAAAAGATATTCTGGTGGAATAATATGAAAAGAGAAATTGCAAAATATGTGGCAGAATGTCATATTTGTAGTCAAGTGAAGGCTGAACATCAGAGACCAGCCGGATTATTACAACCTTTGCCTATTCCCAAATGGAAATGGGAAGACATCAGTATGGATTTTATCACAGGATTACCCAAAACAAGGAAAAATAAGGATGCAATTTGGGTGATTGTGGACCGATTAACCAAAAGTGCTCATTTTCTTGCTATCAATCAGAAAGATACAGCGGCAACTTTGATTGAAATCTATGTGAAAGAGATAGTAAGTAAGCATGGAGTACCTCTAACAATAGTTTCAGATAGAGGATCTATCTTTACTTCAGCTTTTTGGAAGCACTTGCATAAAAGATTAGGGACAGATCTTAATTTTAGTACCGCATACCATCCCCAAACTGGAGGACAGACGGAACGGACAAATCAAATATTGGAGGATATGCTGAGAGCATGTGTTCTAGATTTTGGAGGATCGTGGGATGAACACTTAGCATTAGCAGAATTCTCTTACAACAACAGTTATCAGAGTAGCATACAAATGGCACCATTTGAGGCTTTATATGGAAGAAAATGTAGATCACCAATCTGTTGGTTTGAAGTAGGGGAAAGTAAAGAGTTTGCACCAGAGTATATCAAAGAACAGCAAGTAATAGTTGATATTATCCGAGATCGTTTAAAAATAGCTCAGAGTAGACAAAAGAGTTATGCAGATCTTACCCGAAGACAATGGGAGCCCCAATTACAAGATATGGTATACTTGAGAGTTAGTCCGACCAAAGGAGTAAAAAGGTTTGGAGTAAAAGGAAAATTGAGTCCAAGGTATATTGGACCTTTTCGAGTATTAAGTCAGAAAGGAACTGTAGCCTTTGAATTAGAATTACCGGAGATTCTATCACAAGTGCACAATGTATTTCATGTGTCACAACTCCGGAAGTGCTTAAAACCACCCGAAGAACCAATTGACTATGAGAAGTTAAATTTGCAACCAGACCTATCCTATGAGGAGCAACCTGAAAAGATTTTGGCTGAAAATTGGAAAAGATTACGGAATAGAGCTATCAAATATTGTTTGGTAAAGTGGAAGAATCATCCTGAAAGAGAAGCAACGTGGGAAAAAGAAGATGATCTACGACGGGACTACCCATATTTGTTCAGGTACCTCAGAAAAGAAACTTCGGGACGAAGTTTAGTTTAAGGGGGAGAGGATGTAATACCCCGCAGTTATAGGTTTCGAAAGGGTAGAAATAGGAAGTTTGCATCTTTGCATTCATGCATGCTTGAAAAATCCGAATAATTTTCGCGCTTTTATGCAAAAAGGACTAGTGGTCGAGATAATTCGATCTAACATTAGTCGCCTATTTTGAAACCCTAGTTTTAAAAGATGGGTTGGGTTATCAACTTTAATGAAAGTTTATTTAGGTAACTTCAAATTTGAATACAAATGTATCCACACTTGTAAATCTTATCTTTATTCTCTCTCTCAAATCTTTGAATTCATGTTTATAATCAACACATACATTTTGTCCTAATATTCTAAGAATTCACATTCATGTAATTCCACATTTCATTCTCCACAAAAATTTCAACAATCATCATGACATTCCCAAACAACTTCTATTACAAATTGCAATAATATATAACATCCAATACATTTTACAATTAAATTCTATATACAATTTTAATGTCAATAATTACAATATGTACTTCTGAGATAAAATAAATTACAAGAACTTTACAAGTGGATTTGTTCCACAAATCTGTTACAAATAATGTTATCAGGTCCTATTACAAATTTTCTACTGAAAAGTAAAAATAAAAGAAAAACCTATAAACTAAATCCTTTAGATAATCTTCTGAAATTCTTCAACCTGAAAAAGCAAACAATTCACAAAGAAAAGAGTTGTTAAGGTTAGTAATGTTAGCCTAGTACATTGGTACTGGCTATTGATATAATACTTGGCAGAGTGTCTAATTCCATGAATTGGAATTGACATTGGAAATCACAGTCAAAAATCAAATCAAATATCCAACATTAAGCAACCTGATCATGCTCAGCATGCATTAAGCATGTAAAAAGGGGCAAAGGCAGAACCAGCTTTACAACTTAGGCAACCTGAGGGACTAGCTGGTTATCACATGCATACATGATCATCTCCAAAGGATGTCCAAAGGCAACAAGGAAACAGAACAATTATCTCTGCCAAATATACAAATTAAATCCACCTTCTTAATTGTGGTGTCACATTTATCATTAATTGATAAATGGACCCTATTCCTTAAAGCCCACAGGTAAAGACAGTCACAACCCAGTTACAATTCTAGCCCACCAGAGAAGCCACCCAAATCCATCAAGTAAATATCAATTCTTTGGCAGCAGAGGGATGCCAAACAGTTCATAACCATAGTGCATAGCAGTAGTCGACAGGAGCTTGATAAGACCAAGTGAGGTGGAGGGATAACTCCCTGCGCAAGGATCCTAGCTGAGAGTAATCCACAAGTGGATTTGAAACCATTCCACAACTCAAATGGATGGACTTGAAACAGTTCATAACCAGATTGAACAACAGCAGCCGGCAGAGCAAGGATAGGATCAAGGAGTGAGCCAAAAAGGGAGTAAACAATACCTTGGCACAGAAACTCAATCACCAGAGGATAAGAACCTCCATATTTTAACAGAAGAGTAGCAATTCGAGGTGGAGGAGGGCCACTGCAAGCAGCTTACACATTGCATGCAATTATCCTGGTGTCACCACCAGAATCATCAAAAAACCCTATAAATAGGGCAGCCAGCCGAATCACAAGCATCACACAGCCAAGCACATCACACACATTTCTGAAAATGTTCATCATCAAGAACATTAGCCACATCAAATCTTGCAGCTAGAACTATACACCTTAGGAAATTTGAAGCAGCTAGGAGGAGCAGGCTATCCACAAGACGCAGGTTGTCAGTATAGCCAGAAGACCAAGCTACTCAGCAGCAGCAGGTTGATCTTTTGAGTGTTAGGCAGAGAAGGAGAGAATTAGCTAACTCTGATAATGACAGAGCCAAGCTAAGCATGTTTGCATGCATGGAAGGGGAAGTGAGGAATATCTGTTCTTATCAGAACCATGTTGAACATGGATTATGCTAAGGATAGATAAGAGGGAAGTGAAGCACCTGTTCTTTATTAAATACACAAGCCAGTAGCCTAGCATCTCTGTCACTAGAAGAAGCACAGGAAAGCATAAGAAAAGAATTTTCCAAAAACTAATTATGTTAGCCAGCTTCTGTGTAACTCCAGTGGAGGCATCACAGCATGCATAGCTAATTTTCTTTAGCCACAGAGATATTTCCACACCATTTCACAGCACAGAGCACAAGCCACAGCAGCAAATTAAGCCAAAGCCCAATTCTTTCTTCTCCAATCATTTTTGCCAGAGCAAATCATCAAAATTAATTCCAATCTTCACCCCTCACACCTCAGATAAATATACAAGCATCATGGCATCACATATTTTCAACCAAGCAGACAAAATAAGGCACCAGTAGAATTTTGCTAAGTACCAGTGAGAAAATCTTGAGCAGCATAGGAGTAAGCTAGATCAGAAAGGAGTTTAGAAGGAGGAGATAGCAGAGAGGAGGAAGAGGAACCTTACCGTGCGCCCATGGCCGTAACGGCATGACGACGGGGCAGTGCCGTGTGGTCATGATGGAGGACCAAGGGAGGAAGTCGCACCGCAGCAACACCACTCCAGCACCACCGTAGCACGGAGGCGAGCTCCACACCGACGGCGGAGCAGAGCAAGAGTCGGGAGCACGATTAATCGCGCTGCAACCGAGACCTCAACCGGGGGGACGAGCCAGCACGCACGCGTCGGTGGAGAAGAAGGAGAGCAGCTAGGCAGAACCAGAGAGCAGAGCCGAACCCTAGTCATGGCGAGGTAGCTCAGAGGAGGAGAAGCACGAGTGGAGCAGCGCCATCACCGAAACCTAACCCTAGGGATGGGTTGCGCACGAACACACCAGAAGAGGAAAAGCAGATCGACGGGGAGGAGAAGAGAGAGCGTCGAAAGGAGCTTTCTTTTGCGCCCTAGCACGACGACGGAGACGGCCGGAGCACGCCGGAATCAGTCGGCGACGGCGGAGGCGAAAAGGGGATCGTGTCGACCACGGGAGCGAGAGAGGGAGAGAGAGAGAAGAGGAGAGAAGAGAGTGGGCCGGATTGGTTGGTCCCACGAACCGGTGAGGGTTGACCTGGTTCAACCCAGTAACCAAGGACTTGTTTGTAATTTCTAAAAGTTGCTGAACTCAAATCAACCTAAGTTATAATCAAATTTTAAATCCAAATTAGAATCCTAAAAATCAAATAAAAATATGTTATTAACTCAAAATTTTGGCAAGGATTTCAAAAATGATTTTTATTTGATTTATTGAAAAATATTTCTTGAGTGAAATATTCAAAGATCCTTAAGTGGAAATGATTTGAATTCTTTTCCAAAATATTCAAAGATCCTTACGTGGACATGATTTGAATTGTTTTATATTCAAGGATCCTTCAGTGGAAATGAATTGAATTATTTTTTAAAGTAAAATAAATTACCATTCTGTGAATGACTGTCCCGTAACTCATCCTAGGTAAAACACACAAAAAGGAAAAATCATCTTAAAATATGAAGGGAGGGAAATTTTCCAAAACCTTTAAAAATCATTTCATCTATGCATAATAGCATAAATTGGATTTTCAAACATTGTCTTATAAAGACAATGATGTTGATTTCAGAACACGAGGTTCACGAATCGCCGGAAGCTTTAGACNCCCAGTGGTAATTTCTATAAATTGCTGAATTCAAATCAAACCCTAGTTATAATTCAAATTTTAAATCCAAAATTAGAATCCTAAAAATCAAATAAAAATATGTTATTAACTCAAAATTTTGCAAGGATTTCAAAAATGATTTTTATTTGATTTATTGAAAAATATTTCTTGAGTGAAAAATTCAAAGATCCTTAAGTGGAAATGATTTGAATTATTTTCCAAAAAATTCAAGATCCTTAAGTGGAAATGATTTGAATTATTTCCAAAATATTCAAAGATCCTTAAGTGGACATGATTTGAATGGTTTTTAATATTCAAGGATCCTTCAGTGGAAATGAATTGAATTATTTTCTTAAAGTAAAATAAATTACCATTCTGTGATGACTGTCCCGTAACTCATCCTAGGTAAAACACACAAAAGGGAAAAATCATCTTAAAATATGAAGGGGGGAAATTTTTCCAAAACCTTTAAAAATCATTTCATCTATGCATAATAGCATAAATTGGATTTTCAAACATTGTCTTATAAAGACAATGATGTTAATTTTCAGAACACGAGGTTCACGAATCGCCGGAAGCTTTAGACTGCACTACTTGTCAGTCTCAAGGCAAGTTCATTCTTGCATACCGTTTGATGTATTTTTATCAAAGTACTTGCAAAGTTACTTATACGTTCCTTTCACTGGCATCAAAAAGAAAAAGTCTTTCGAATGATGTGGTATATACTATTGGTTGGCGGTGGAACAATGGTAAGATGAATAGGTACGGTGTTCCATCGTATGGGAAGGTATATATCCTTAGGAACTAATAACCCCTGTTCCAGTGATCCTTTCGCCGTAGTAAAAGCATCAACCAACGGACTTTGTATGGGCGGGGTCAGTCAGAGGCTTCTTTTCTCATCCGCATATCCTCGGCAGGCCTACACCGGGTTGGGTCGTTGCGGCGGCCAACAGCGTGGAAGCGCGTGCTCTTCCTGCCCGACGGGGGTAATTGGTGGGGAAGCTTGGGAGGGGTGTTGGGTATGCGTGGAACATGATTCCCCTACCGCATCACAAATGGGCGGATGTGTGTTGATTTGGGAGAAGCTCCACATGACTGGATGTCCTGAGTCTTGGCTATAACACTCATGGAGTGTAAAGAGAGCATATATAAGGCCAGGCAACTGTTGGGTAAAGTGATGCAACTCTGCAGAGTCAAACAACAAATTTGTGATTTCACAACCGTGTTCCCGGTATGGAACTACGAGATCGAGGCCGGAATGGAGTCCCATTTGGATTCACAAGACCGGTGGAGACTGTGGACATAGTTTTCAGAATAAAATCAATCTTTTGAAGAAATGTTTACAAAAACTTGCATCTATGCCAAAGACCCGAGGTTTTGGCAGTAACTAGTGCATGATACACCTTATCTATATATATTCAGAACTTGCTGAGTAACGCTGTTGCTCACCCTTTCCCTTTTGACCCCATGCTTAGACTTTGAGGAGGCAATCAAGGAGAGTTATGGAGCTTACCATGAGGACGAGGTGTACTACGAGGAACCTGATCTATCCGGAGGGGTGGAAGGCGTCGACTACCTGATTGCTTATGGAGGCGATGATGATGAGCCCGAGACTTAGTCTCCTATCTTAGGGGCAGGGCCGAGCAATTCTAGACTAGTACTACTTAGGTTGTTGAGCCAATGGTCCTTAGTTTGCTTCTTTCTATCGTTAATAAGTTGACCTCAGTCAACCGTACTGTAGTTGAAATTCCTCCCATGTCGGAGGAAGACGTTGAAGCTTTTGTACATTTCTGGCTTGTAATCTTTAGCAGTGTGTAATAAAGTGGACCCGCAATGTTTCTGTTGTACTACTCTGAGGGATGTAATATTTACGGATAGGTCCTTCCGTGGATGTTATGTCAACGACTTGTACACTACAATATGCAGTGGTGTGCGGGGTCACCGCAAGGAGGAAGAACCAAATTAATCTCCCCTCACACCTTTCTTCTTTCCTACACTTGGTGCTGGTGGAGGCCTATGTAGCTGAACTCAAGCATACTTATTTTTATTGTACTTACCGTAAATTTCAGAAAGCTTATCACAAACATTACTGAAATAAGCAAAATAATCTACACTTACTGCACTTAAGAGCTAGAGAACAAGAACAAACCTGTCAAGTTTTGCCCTAGGATCCAAACTAAATGCAAATGCATACATCGTAGGAATTTCTTTCCATATGCTTTCCTGTGAGTAACAATTTCTACCATTAAGAGATGTGGGATACTAAACACCAAACGAAGAAATAATTGAATCATAAAACATCTCCAGAAAAACTAGTCAATACTTAGGGGTGATTAGCGGTGTTCCATTCACGGTATGGTAATTTGCACTAATAAAATCGGAAAAGTAAATTTATATGTAATAAGTTCCTTAAGCATCATATATGTAGAGTTCCATCTAATGGGCACGTCTAAATTAAATTGACGAGGACATACTCCTGTGGCAATGCAACACCTCTTGTAGCTTGCAAGTTGTGGATTAAGCACCAAGAAAAGAAATTGCAGTCCACAAATTTTCAATGTGTGGTTTCAACTTCTTTAAAGCATATTTAGCAATAAGATTAATTATATGGTAAGCACAACGTTGATGCCATAAAAAGATGTAGCATAAGAGTTGAACAAAGGAGTGAGAATATTCAGTGCACTAGTATTTGATGAACCATTATCCAAAGTTACTACAGAAATCTTATCGACGAGACCAATCTTTTGCAACTTTAACTATAGATTCATCAATGTTCTCATGAGTATGTTCCGCTTCAATCAATTCAAATTCTATGATTTTTTTCTCTAGCTGCCACTTTTTTCAACATAATGAGCAAACACAATAATTAGTCTTGTTTAGCCCGACCAATCCACATATCAGATGTTAAAGAAACTGAAAAGTGCATGTAGTAAATTCTGCTATTATTTTCTGAAGAACAGTTTTACATAACTTTTTCAAATCCCTAATTGTAATTTGTCTAGAAACTGGAACGAAATTAGGATTATGAGCGGTTTGAATATATTCGGCAAAAGCGGAAAGTCACTAAGATTTAATGGTAAATCATTAGAAGAAATTAAACGACAAAGAGCTTCTCGAGAAAAAGCAGGAACATAGTTGAAATTACATACTGAACCATCGGGGTTGTACTTGAGTGTGGCCTGTCTCACCGCAGACTCCCTTCTTTTTGGTGTGTGATAAGATGTGCCTTCTCAGGTGGCGGGTTCCTGAACAGGTAAGCAACTTCGTGCATTTTTATTGTACAGCTCCACTATGGTCATGGTTGGCTACCGTTGCGATGACCCAAGTGGCCAAGTCCCCGGAGTCCGTGGTTGACCATGGCTGGATGCGAACCGAGCGAGGTGGAGATGGAGCTAGACCTGATCACGGTTTTCAACTTAGATCCAAGGTCCTTTGCAAAAAGTAAGGATTTGATTGTAATTTTTATTCTTTCCGAGGTCATTTATATATACTGTAACTCCACTGCTCCGAGTTAATGAAATTTTCGATCCATCGGGACCGATCCCCGTTCAAAACATAAAAAAACACACACACGAAACTGGTCTTATATCTATTGGCTTTGGAGCTAGCGTCATGCGCGCCCGTATTCGGCGCAAGCTGTACCAATGTGACTTCTTAGTTTTGTTTTGTCTCCCCGTGTGTTAATACTTCCTCCGTTGCCAATTATAAGATGTTTTAATTTTTTAATGTCATCAATTATATACGAACTGAAATAAATTGAGTGAATAAACATACTAAAACACATCTATATACATACAATTTTGAAAAAAAAGTTAAAACATCTTATAATCTAAAACGAAGTGAGTACTTCACAACAAATTAGAGCAGTGGCGGACCTAGAAATTTCTGGAAGCCCCGGCAAACATGATTAGAATGTACTTTTTTTTTAGAACAAACAACTATAGAAAATCGTTGATATAACGTGTCGTGCAGCCGGCAAGCCCGGACGGCCGCCCGGGCATGAGGGATGGTGGATCCACCACTGAATTAGAGCCTACCAAGCGGAGTCGTGTATGATAGGAAATCTCTTTGCTAAACATGTCATATTTAAAAGTGGAATACTCCAAATTAATAGGAAATTCACTCTGACACATGGGACCATATGCTCATGCCACCAGAAAAAAATATTTTGACGTGCCATAAATTTCGAATAAAAAATTGGTACGTACATCTTGATGTTCTATATGCGTATAATAAATTTTGCGAAAAACCGATATTTTGTGGTATGTGTAAAAAAGAAAAAAATATATATATCTCATGAAAAATATTTTTTAGCATCAAAATTTGCCTTTTTTACATACGACACAAAAAAATATCGGTTTTCAGTGAAACGATTTCATAAATATATAGAATGGTAAGATGTATGCACGGAACTTTTTGTCCAGATTTTTTTGAAATTTCAACGCTTTCTGCATTTTAAAACCGGATGCCAAAACTCCAGCCTCAAATTAATACGAAATTGGTTTTGAGCGATGGGCACTACAACGCTGTGGGTGTGTTTGGTAGCCCGGGTGACCTATCTCAACACATACAAGCTGAGTGTAGCTATGCCAACCTCATACAAGTGTGTTTTATTTGTTGTGTTTGGTAGCTTGTATAAGCTGAGCCGAGCTAAGTTTAGACTTTGTTTGGTAGCCTGTATCACTTGAGCCATGCCATATAAAAAATAAAACGCAAACATGTCCCTGACTACAAAAAATAAAAAGCAATCAAGTCCCTATAGGCGTTGGTCTCGGGCTCCGGCTCCGGCGCCGGCGAGAGGAGCCACCGGCGAGCGCCCACCGCCGCCGCCACACGCCGCCTCCGTGCGCCGCCGCCAGGAGGAGCCGTGCGCCGCCAGGAGGAGCCGAGCCCCGCGTCGGGTGAGCTCCGCGTCGGGTGAGCTGGAGCTTCTCTCGAGGAGGCGGCGGGCGCGAGGGGGGCGCGAGGGGGGCACGAGGAGGCGGCAGTGTTCGTCGTCCGTGCCGGCAGGAGGAGGAGCAGGGACGAGGCGTCGCACACCATGTCCACTGCTGCCCACGCGGAGGGACGAGGCGGCGGTGCAACGCGCGGAGGTGGAGCTCCACTGCTCGTTTTCTGCCGCCGCGGGCGCGAGGAGGCGGCGGTGCTCGTCGTCCGTGCCGGCAGGAGGAGGAGCAGGGCGGCGCCGGCGTCGTGGAGGTTCTGCACCCTCCGCTGCTCACCGGACGGAACGGGCGGGCGGGTCGGCCGTCGCACACCAGGTCCGCTGCTGCCTACGCGGGGGGCAACTGAACACTGTTTCGACCCGGGGTGGTCGACCGCGTCTGGAACCAGTGCGGGAACAGTGTTCTACGAGTATGAGGCCAGGCAGGATGAGCTGATAAGCTCGATTTCCACTTCCCAACCCGGCACTGCCCGGAGCCCTTTTCCCGTATGAAGCTAGCACTGCCCACGTGATCCGACCCGGGCTACCAAACAACAAATAAGCAGCTCAGCCAGGTTGAGATGGGAATGCGGCGAGTGTATTTAGGTTTGGCAGTACCGTGCAAGCGTGGAACGCGAGGCCACGACTTGAGGCCGAGCGGGGCGGCCGATGCCAGGCACAAATGCACGACCACCTCGCCGCCCTTCTCCGCGGCGGCGGTGGGCGCCACCCGCGGGCAGTCCACGGCGCCGCCGTCAAGCTCGGCTGTCTCGCCTCCACTTACCTCTGCAACAACCTCCTTCTCTCCTACTTACGCGGCAGCCTCCCCACGGAAGCTCGCGGCCTGTTCGACGAAATGCCCCACCGCAACATCGTCTCCTGGTCAGTCCTTATCTCCGCCGCCTCCCGCCTCGGCGCTCTCTCCGAGGCCTTTTTTCTGTTCTCCGACATGCTTCGTGGTGGTGGGTGCGGAAGCTGCGACCGCCCTAACTCGTTCGCACTGGGCGCCCTGGTGGCCGGGTGCGCCCGTGCCAAAGACACCGTCGCAGGCTCGCAGGCGCATGCATCCGCTCTCAAGTTTGGTGTGGCTGAGGACGAGAGTGTCGCAGGGGCACTGGTCGACATGTATGCCAAGTGCGGGCGCGTGGACTGGTCGTGGCGGGCGTTTGCACTCTCGCCGCAGAAGAGCGTCGCGAGCTGGACGAGCATAATCAGCTGCCTCGTAAACCATGGATGTTCAGAGCACCGTGATGCAGCAATTTCCCTGTTAAAGAAGATGCTGCTCTTGAAGGTTTGGCCAACAAACGCAACGTTTTCTTGCATCCTGAAGGTATTTGATGCACCTGAGTTGCTCCCTGGGGGGAAGCAAATTCATGGCTTCTTATTGAAGATGGGAACCGAAGTTGATCCTGCTTTAGGAACCGCCCTTATAGCAATGTATGGTAGATGTGGCGGAGTGGATGAGATGGCCAGGTTGTCTTGCCGGACGAGGCACGATGCATTCTCCAGGACTTCACTTCTCGTTGCTTATGCACGTAATGGATACAACATGGAGGCAGTTTGGAACTTTCGTGAGATGGTCTTGGAAAATATGGCAATTGACCAGTCAGCTGTAACTAGCCTACTGCAGGTTTGTTCATCATTAGGACAGCTTAGAGTGGCCAAGGAGGTCCATTGCTATGCCCTAAAGACTTTCTTTAAGCTGGATACATTACTGCTCAATGCTACTATCACTGTTTATGGCAGATGTGGTGATGTCATGAGTGCAGAGATTATATTTGATCTTTTGGAAAATAAAGACATTATATCCTGGACGGCATTGTTAACTTGTTACGCACAAAATGGTCAGGCTCAGGAGGCACTCTTGTTCTTCAGGGAAATGCTTCGGAAAGGCTTGGGATCTCCTGTCTTTTGCATTACCAGTGTGCTAAGAGCCTGTTCAAGCACCACAAACTATGCTGTTGGATGGCAAATTCATTCGAGGGTAGTAAAATTAGGATTTGATGACATCAATTCTGTTGAGAATGCCCTTATGACCATGTACGCCAAATGCGGAAGTGTTCATATTGCATTGAAAATCTTCAATTCAATGAGGACTAGAGGCATTATCTCGTGGAATGCACTAATCACAAGTTTTTCACAGCATGGAAATGAGGTGGCGGCCATTCAGCTATTTGATCTGATGCAAGAAGAAGCCGTGTGTCCAGATGACTACACTTTTGTTGGGTTGTTGTCATCTTGCAGCCGAATGGGTCTAGTTGCAGAGGGTTGTGAGTATTTCAAACTGATGAACACCAAGTACAATGTGGAGCCGAAGATGGAGCATTATACCTGCATGGTTGATCTGTTTGCCCGCGCTGGAAGATTTTCTGATGCACTGGAGTTCATTGATGCTATGCCTTGTCATCCAGACCAACTTGTGTGGGAAGCTTTGCTAGCTTCATGTAGGACTCATGGTAATGTGGAGTTAGGAAGGCTGGCAGCAAAGAAGATTCTTGAAATAAGACCAGATGATCCTTCACCATACATTATATTATCCAGCATTCATGCTTCAATTGACATGTGGGAAGAGAAGACTTTGGATCGTACTGTGTTTGACTTCCAAAGAGTAAGAAAAGACGTTGGAAGTAGTTGGGTTGACAGAGAAGAATTTTCAGACAATACATTTGATCTATTGCAAGTTGGAATAACGTAAGATTGGTGATGTGTCGATGCTTCGTTTTCTACACATCAGGTGCAGTTACGCTTGATAGTTGTAGTGAGACATAATGGACGACTGACTGCACGGCCTGCACGCTGCGTTGTCATGTTTGATAATTGAGCCGATGTCATATCTCCACTGGAAAAATAACTTGCTATGAAGTACTGGATTATTATCCTTCTATTGGCATAGGACTTGGTTGTGACGTGCTTCTTTCTTGAAGGTCAGATATTCTGTTACCGACACTGTTGCAAATTGCAAAAGGAGTTCTTACCACCATGTACAATACAGTAATACTTTCTTGTATTTTTTCAGATGATTTTGATGATATTGGCAATTTAGAGGTGTTATCTCATATTTGAAGCAAATGCAATGTCAGGCATTAACCTTTGTGCATTCACCTGCAATGGGAGGTTAGTATGAGCATTGTCCAGCTCTTCTTGCATATGCTGTCTGATTTCTAAATTAACTTATAATATATTATTTTGTGAACAGATATGCAGCAAATAAAACAGTGCTTAAAGTGGGGCTAAGTACAACATAAACAATTTGTATGCCAGGATCTTGTATGTTCTTATTCAAAACAAATACTGAATCTTTCAGTATGTGATGGTGTCTGTGATTTTGTTGAGCTTGTAATGTAAGTAAGTGATAACTCAACTGCAAATTCTTTAACTCATATAGTGGTCCTTGATTGATCTCTTTTGAGGTAATTTATGCATGACAGAAGTACCATTAACTAGATTAATTACATTTCCCAGATAGCTAAATTACAAGATGGGTGGAACAGGCAAAAGAGAACTGTACAGCAACTATTTTTGAGTGATTGGATCTTCTCATGAAGTGATTTGACTTCAGTTTACATGAGATCAGTACCAATTCTTACATGGAAAACTAATTGGAACTCATGTGCTCTATGTATGTAATGTTATTATTTGCATATCACTTCCCCAAACTGAACATTTGAATGCCCTTTATTCGTTACACCAAAAAATGAATTGAATTATAGTAGTGTAATGCATGCTTTCTAACATTAGTTGGTATTACATCTGAACTGTTTGGGAGTTCTGCAACCCTAGAATTTGCTGCAATGATGCCCCATGCTGTTAGTCCTCTTCGACTTCATGAAAAGGAAGTGGAACAACCTTCACAGCTCTGAACTTCCCTGCATTGTTTAGGTGTTCATTCTCCAGCCTGACATGAAAGTTTTTCGTAGTGTTCTCTTAGTGTAAAGTCAAGTTTGTATAATTCCATCACAATGAAAAATTAAAGAGTTAGGATTCATCGGCAAAAACTTTACCTGTAGAAGTTCCAATGGCCTCGTCGAATCACCTCAAGAGCTGCCAAAAAGAACAGAGTTACTCTAGAATCCAGGCTTCCAATGTTAGGGTGGATAACAGTTTGAAGCCAAGCAAGCCTCAGAAGAAGGTTCAAACCCTGTAAAATGTCAGGCTCTCTGTAAGTACATCATGCAACTTATTCCTCATTTTTTTATGCACACCTTAATTGTTTTAGGGAACATACCATGGATATGAAATAAATGTATTTTTGTTTAAGTATCAGATCGTTACGAAGCCAAGGGTTCTTGGAGTTGAACTGTAGAAGACCCCAGTCCTTGACAAAGTCCCAGTACAGTTGGTAGATAGTGGCGACACTCGACACGATGACGACTAGTGACAGCCATCCAGTACTATTATCATTCTCATATGCCACTTTTACTCCTGCAGCAAGCATCGCAGACACATACTTCCCAAGGTTGACAATGTGGTTTATGTCCCCTTCGTCAAACCATCTCCTTGCACACTGTCAGGACAACCATAAGAATAAGAAAGGGCAGCACTACCCATAAGAAGTCTGAAGAACGGTCATTGTGATGTGGTAAGTAATGTTCAATCTTGTATACCTGCATGGCTCTCCAGTAGTATGGCAAGAAGGATACTGCATAAGCCAAATCTCGAAAATGTTTCACTCTTGTGCAGTATCCATAGTCTTGTGTCTTGTAGCTGCTTGTTAGGTAATAACATGCCAGGTACTCCAGGCTCCTAAGAACTGGTACCTATTTGCCAGCAGTCATTACTTTATTAGTCATTTCCAAATTGAAACCATCATTGGTGCTCTACACACTACACTGTAGTAATGAATGGTAGTAAATAGTAACTCAAAAAACATTTATGTAATTATGTTGACGAAACCAATTATATATGCTGAACAGTTCATTTTGAAAATGGACTCTACTGAGCATTATGGTTTAAGTTTGCACAACTGAACCTTTAGCTTATATTATCTGATTACCTGGCTACAAAGCTGATCAGCCATGAAGAAATCAACCATGACAACCTGCATATAGACATGAACTTAACAATAAATAAATAAATCAATATGGAGTTTGATAGAACTCCATCTACTCATCCGAAAAAGCACTCTTCAGTTATGGCAAAATACCTTGTAAAAGGGAGTTAGAATGATGTTCCTGATCGCTCTTAGGAATTGATAACGACTTGATCGGTAGATGATTTTGAAAGGGCAGACCAATATTAATAAGAACACCTGAATCAACAGAAGCATAAGCCTCATATGGGTATAACAACATTGAACAATAAACAATATATTTGTACTGTTGAATAATGAATATAACATACCAGAAGTAGGCACCCTGGGATCGCTTGGACTGCACTTGAAGAATACCCTTTGACAATGAGTGTCAGGTGTGCAAACATGACCCCAACAACAATCGTCATAGAGGTAGTGCATATCAAGAACACGTCACGATACTTAAGTTCTTTGGTAGGTGTGAATTCAAATATGAATGCGTAGTTTATGCGTGTCTTTCTCCACATGAAGATATTGCATCCATAGGCGAAGAGATGCAGAAAGAAGAGGCTGAACATGCTGCAGTTTGGGACCGTTTAATGTCAGTACTGGAGTGTTGAGTTGTAGTGGAATTGACATGGTTGCTTACCTGAGGACAGGATAGGATGTTGACATGTAGACCTTGTTTGACTGGTGAGTGTACATCCCAGCTATGTGCGCCATAATACAATAACCGATAAATAATGCTACAAAGCCACCAGTGAATAGTCCTGAAAATTTTACAGTAGTGCATAAGGACTCTAAAATTATCTTGATGATGGAAGCAATGCAAAGCTTATAAACAACTATTACCTATGAAAAATGTGGTAGCATGTGATTCTGCTTTCTGATTTGGCTTCAGATACTTCATTGCTTTTCTTTTGTCACCACTTGCAAAATGTCTCACAAACAGCTCCTCGACATCATCCATTAGTCTGATGGCCTATTAAGATGAAGTTTTCAGTCAGAACTTGGAACCTTTGGAGTTTTGGTAGAATGCAATGCTTCAAATCTTATGATGACTGTATTGTTGCAAAATACCTTGTCAGAGCTATTAAAGTAGGAGCTCTCCACTACTTTCAGGTAAATTGTCTGCACTTCCTTTGCTGTAACCTGAAATATGAAGGTAATTCGTTCTTTCAGCAATGCTTTGTATGTGGCAACTTTCAGGCAATGCAATACAGAGGCATTTGCAGGAACCTTGTCAAATTTCTTCAAGATCTTCACAAAAGCTACCATGTTCAAGCTCCTGAAACAAAGAGTGCTTTCCATGTCAGTACCCACTCAGTGCACAAAGCTGAACTACATACAATATTACCAGCTACACCTACCGGTATGTCTTGAGGTACCCCAAGCCCTTGTACAGCTCAACCAGTGCTCCTCTGATCATCTTCTCTGCCTGGTGCACCTTTTTCTTGTTGATGCTTAACTTCTCACAGCCATCACCACTGAGCCCACTAATCTTCCTTGATTGACTTAGCATGTCACCGACCAGAAGTTCATGGATGGCGACGACAGTCCTAGATGGTGTGGTGATGGGAATGTTGATCCTCACGCTCCTGCCTTGGCAGGTGACCACCTTCCCTGAGAGTGTCCTCATCTTGTTGGCAGCTTCTTCTCTTGGCTTATCAATCCTTCCTGAGTTACCTAAATCTTCAGATATGGAAATCTGGTCCTCCCCTTCATCAGTGCTCTTCGCAATAGCATCTTTGTTGAGCTTTTCTTGACCTTCTTGTTCTTGCTCTGTAATTCCCCGGAGGGATTGATCTCCTGTAATTTTGAGTGGTGAGTCGGAATCAATTTTTGATAGTGACATCTAAGCTCGAAGGGCTCATGTATGGCTTAGGGAATGGGTTGGTTCATCATCATACTCCTATCCGGTAAGTTGGTTTGCCATTATTCAGTTTCTCGTATGCTAATAGAAAAATAATAATGAATAAATAGCTCATGCCTGATGAAGAAGGAAATGGTCACACAAACCTATGTTAGGGTATTTCATTCCTGAAAGTAAATATGCTTTTAATTGCACTCCCAAGTCTCAGCCCAAAACTGGACTAATTATGATATGCCAACCAGGATTGCCAAGTTTCTTTCCCATTCAGACCCAAAGTCTTATTTATGCATATTTCAAGATCAACCAGCATATCAGCGACAGCTGGCCTAATCAGCTTTTACCATCAACCGGCTCAATTAACAAGTATATCTAGGATATAAGGACATGCACATATGTGTGTACACTCACCATGCAGAATGGAGCATGAGACGGATGGGTCCTCTGGGTCGGCACTCCCCGCTGCCGACAAGTCCCCGCGCCGGCGTGCCTCGGTGACTGCGGCCTTCAGCTCGACGAGGATCTGCAGCTGCCGCCTGAGGGACTCACCGCGCTCCAGGAACTCCCTTTCCTTCCTCTCGTAGAACCGGTTCACCTTATTCAGCTGCTCGTCCAGTCTCTGGAAGAACACCCTCGCAGCCTCCGCCTCAGTGCTCGTGAACCCTGCTGCGTCCAGAACCACCGTCTCGTAGACTTCCCTGGCGGTCAGGCCATCGCTGCCGCCGCTCGCCAGTTTTTTGTGCACCTGCATTGCAGAAGTAACAACAAACAACACATACAAACATTTCAGGCGATCATCTCCACCAACCAGACATGGAAAATAGTAATTATGCATTCGGATGTGCATGCCTGTATGATGCCATGCTCCTTGTGGTGGCCAAGGGGATTGAGGAACGGGAGCCTCATCACCCAGTGACTAGCAGCCGCCGGTGCCTGGCACTGTGACGGCGGTGGTGCTGCCTCCTTGCAGCCCTCACAGGCTGCGAGCTGCAGGTTCTTGATATCCTTCTTGAGCTGCCAGTAGTCCACAAAAGCCTCCTTCCATTCCGGCACGAGCTGGCCCTCGAACTGCTTGGAGAACTTCACCATTGGCTTCAGGGCACAGTACTGCACTTCACTGTAGCTGTGGCACTGGTGTGTGGGTGTCTCAAAGGAAGCCATAGGGTAAGGTGTACTTATATGTGCTGCATGCGCTTGTGTGCTAGAGTCCATTGGAGGAGAATTGGAATTAGAATCTAGCTAGAGTGAGAGGGCTGAATGTGATGGGGGAATTAGTTGTTGCTCATGGGGGGTTTATGCTAGCTCCTGTCAATTATGATCACCAGTTGGGCATGTAAGTTGGTGCCTTGGATTGGATTCTTTCTCTCCCTGTCTATCTCCCCAGTGGAGAAGGAGAGTGGGAGGGAGGTGTTTTATAGGGTGGATGGATAAGTGAATTGCTTGCTCCATTGGATGACCGGTGGCGTTGGTGGAGGCGGTTGAGGTCATGCATGGCTCTTGTGCAAAGAAACGTGTCCCAGACAGGATAAAGAATGGGCCAATGCGAAAAATAGTTGGGTACATGCCAGAATTACCACTCAGTTCACTAGCCATTTTAGAGGAATCATGCACATGCCAAAATAACTACTGGGTTCCGTGATTACCCATTTTCAGCAAATAAGACAACTATCATATGATTTGTGCATCTAGTTTAGTGGCGATTAGAACTGCATTGTATCCTCAGTCTGTTCAATCTGCGAAGTACAATCTAGTTTTCAATATAATATTAGGCCTGTTTGGATCGGACAATTTTTTCCTAGATTCCTGCTGTCTAAAGGTACAATTCTCATAGGAAATAGTTCAACTACAGTACAATTTGTTTTCGCGTTCCAAATGCCCTTAAACTGTATGCCAGGCCTCCAACTCACACGCTCAGGCCTTCTCTGCGACATGCCGTCTTGACCGTCGGAGCATGGCTGGGACACATATGGTGTTCCTTTCTCTCTTTAGGTGTGTCCCTTGTATCACTGCCACCAGGTCCCTCCACACAGCGATAGGTTAGTACTTCGTTATGGTCTTTCAAAAGCCACGGACCACCAAGTATACATTATGTGCTAATCTTGTCTAAATTTCTTGATTTTTTCTAATATTATATGTGCTAATTATGCTTTTAGTTGACTATAGTACGCCTCATGACACTATTGCCAACATGCCCTTGTATAACTAGGTATCCAGCTTCCACATTTCCCCAACAAGTTAGAGAGTACTAAAAAAAGTTAGAGCTCCACCAAACACCCCAGAGTTCCCTGTTTGGAAGTTGGAAGACAGACTAAGGGTTGTTAATTATTGGAAAACTGTTCAATTCCACACCAAATTTTTATATAAATGACAAAATTCCATACATGATTATATCATATCCCCTTCAACTGTGTGCCGGGCTTCCTACTTGCGCGCTCAGGCCCTCTCTGCGACATGCTGTCTTGACCGTCGGATCCACCAAGTATACATTTATATGTGCAGATCTTGTATAAATTTCTGGATTTTTTTCTGAATATTATTAGATGTGCTAATTATGCTTTTAGTGGAATAGTACACCTTATGTGACCATTGGCAACATGCCCTTGTATAACTAGGTATCAGGCTTCCAGATTTTCCCAAGAAGTTAGTGCTTATTCAAATAATAAAAAGTCAGAGCTCCTCCGAATACCCCAGTGCCCTGTTTGGAAGTTGGAAGACGACTATTAACTATTGGAAAACTGTTAAATCCCACACCAAATTAATCAATAAATGAAAAAACTCCTTACATATTTAGATCATGTATGTGTAAAAAATATGGTTCGAAATATCTGTAATTCGAAATAAAACCAGTAATCAGTAATTCAACTAAACAATTGACACCTGTTATGCTTTAAGTAATCTGTGCTTTTCTTCCATACGAATACCGTCTTGACCACTTAACAAGTGTGCCAGTCTAGTATTTGTAGGAAAAACATTCAGTCAGTCAAATGCATTTTTTTCTCGATAATGGAAATTTTTAGTAATCTTATCACATCAATCAAATGCGTACATTATTTGCTGATTTGTGCAGGTTATTCTTGGGCACGGACTATCTAATCTTGTTTGTTTCATCCCAGTTTTATCAGATGTCCGAGAACGGAGACTCAAATGGATAGCTCAACTGGCAGGAGGTCTTCTCCTGAGATGCACCCTAAGCAGATTATATAATTAATGCACCCAACTTTACTTTTAGTTGAAAATGAAGGGTCGAATCCTTTTAAACAAATTATTGACAATAGAATTTGAAAGTGCATCCCCTAAAGAAGATGATAACTCTGCTTTGCAACTTTAAAATGTTATCCTGCTATTTCGACAAAGCCGGCAAGCGGATGGTCTTCAGAAAGTGGACAGCAAAGGCATAATCCATTGTGTTAATTAAGCAGCAACGGCTTATATTTTCTCCCGCAGAAGATTGTGCTTATCTTTCCTAGAAATCTGTGATATGTCTTTAATATCTTCATATATCTTGCTCATGATCAGCTGCCTTTTCCACCTAGATTCTGGAACAAATGACAAATTTGGTAAGCAGCCAAATATTAGGCATACCCATAAACTTTGTTGACCAGTATATGTTCCGTGCAAACACACCTCCAATATGAGTATTTGAATTCATGTGGTTCATGTTTTACTGATTCTTTTTTTACTTAGCAGGAATGCAGTTAGGCATAATTCTAAGAGTAGCTGGTGGGTAGTGTAACTTTCTGGAAAAGGGGATAAACAAATGATGTTTGGACAAAGAGCTTAATAGAGGATGCTTGACAAAAGCGTTTGGGCTACTCGTCTTAATTGAGACCAATTTTAAGTGCCCTATAGGCATTAGGAGTAGGAAAGCTTAATCCGGTCAGCATCATTGCATCAAGGTGTCAATAAAAGAAAAACATTGCAAATCTTAGGGCCCACATATATATAGACCACAGGGAGCTCTTTTAACTTTTCGGCAGTGTGACTTTTACATGGGGAATATGTGATTGGATATTCGCATGCACTAGGAAGGGCTGTCCTCACAACCAATAGAGGTATACCTCAATGCTTAACAAGGTGGTCATCATGAAAGCCTTCCCACATTGACAAATATATTTGAACTGCAATCTCTAAAGAGGTCTTGGTGTGAATTTGCTAGGAGGTTATCTTGCTCAATTTATTTTGAGGGAAAAGAACCTTAACAAAGCGGTTTTTGGGTATGACTGGGAACTTCATTTCTAGCGGTGTCGTTCCACCTTAGAACATTATGAGACTTACTTTTCTCGACTATAGTTTTTTAAGATAGTGGAATATGTTCCACCTTAGAAAAAAGGTCTCAACCCGAAATCGCTCTTTGGCGGGTGATGTGGCTACAATCACCTGCTGACACACGTCTAAGCTTGTGGCGCTAACCCCCACATGTGCACCTTAGCCCCTCCCTCTCCCCTTCTTCATGTTCCTCATTCTCTTGCCCCCGACCTCGCCCAACACAGTGCGTCTGAGCCCACGAAGTTGTGAGCTCTTCTTTGTTTATCTACCCTAGTAACAATGTTAATAAAATATTATTCGTAACAAGGTTATATACTTATATATTTGAGGCCAAGAGCTCTAGCAATCACTTCAAAGAGGAGCCAGACACCCATTTTCGACGCATGGTGGGGGTGGGGCTAAACAACTATTTGTACAAACCTAGTCTAGCCCGTTCCATCGGCACCTCGACTGCGGTTTATCATTAAAGGTAGAGCTTCTTTTATAGTACAATGATGACAAAGCCTTTATTCTAGGCCTAAAAAATTTAATGATGGAAAATTATCTGGATTACATATAGCAATTTTAACGGGTTAGCCATGTTCAGTTAGTGGTCACACTCACATGGACACAAGTCACTTGATTGTGAACTTGTGATGGGTGATACATATAACGACACTGGAGCTTTATTACCCTTCGTTTTATATATGAAAGGATTCAGAACAAGAGAAAGGCTGGGGGAAAAAATTACCACATAAAATGTGATGTCCTTCAACACCTTGAGACAGATTTGAGTGACATGATCGAATCACTCTTTTGAGCTATCCTGATTTATGTTATCGCTGGTCTGTGTCTTATGGCATTTCCCCCCTTCTCCCCCACTAGTCCCTGCAAAAGAACACATCATGGATATGGTTGCTATCTCATCTTTATACTCCCATAAGATACTCTTGTCTAAGGCATGTGCAAGTCTACTTTTCGTGCATCGATCCTAGTCTTTCCGATGAAGATCGGAGGGCCAGCAAGTATATGTGTCAAATACTACTTTACTTCTTTCTTTTTTCTCCAATTCAAACATGACATCATGGTGATGATGGTGAAATCTTTTACTTCCACGAGAGCCGTCTGATTTCCAGGCCTCTTACAGGTGTTCTCTATCTTTCGTGTTTATCTTAGTGAATGTGATAGCTTTTGACATCCTTGTAGCGTTTCAAGTGACCAAAACTGCCACCAAACACTTGACCTTCCGACAAGTAGCTGCTAGCCCAGCTATACCATGTTCTTCAGACATTTTGGAGGCAAGCTATGACATCACTGACCTATTGATTTGACGCCTCTTTTAATTTCCACAAAGCATAATTCAGCTCAAGAGATGGTGAACGACGCGGTCGCCTTTCTCGACTTTAGATCAGATTTCTCTTTTACCTCGGAGATCGGTGTTCATGTATGCATGCAGAATTCATATATTGTATGGGTGGGGTAATGTGGCATATGATACCAAGGAAATAAAATGAGGATGCACAGATGAAGTATTCTCCAAAAAAAAAAAGCAATGTTACTAATTAAAGAACCGATTAAAAAGACACACTGTGACAATACTAATTATAGGACTAATCACCCGTTACCTAATCATCTTAGAGATCGAAAAGGCTAAGCTGTGCAAGCAAAAAAAAAAGGTAGAAAAAGTATGCAGCAAATCAGTGCCTGCTTTGGCTAGTGTTGTCCCAATAGGCAGCATATCTGAATCTGTTCTCCAGGAAATGCCACTTTACCTAATGCAAATCGACATGCCTGCTTGTGGGTATCAAACTCGGCCCACAACATGTTCCTCAGCTTCTTCGCGATGGGACACGCTGAATCCTGCAGCTGATGACCCAACAACACATACTTGGACAATATGAATTCATCATCCAATATTCCAGTATAGGATTCCCAAAATCGTTTCAGATTCCTAACATTGGCTGGCACTGACACAAAACAACAATAGTACACCTTAACGCTGCCAAGAAAGCAACTTTCATTTTACATTCTTTATCTCATCCTAAACTCCATCTCACAGAATTCATGAATACTCATAGAGTCCATGAAATTAATTAACACCAACTTTGTAAATCCTTAGGGAGCACCATTGCATGCAAGATTTTGTTCCATTTCTCGCAGCAATGCATCGATCATAGCCACGCTTTGCAAGATTATACCTTACCCCACCACTGCACTGCTGATAGTTGGATACACATCAATTGCATTTGTGAGATGCTATTACATGAATAACCTACCACTGTGATGTCCAGTACTGCATATATTCTTGTAACCTCCATGGGATTGGAGCTTCGTGCTTCGTGCCACGAACACCATTTGCTACTGGTAGGCGGTGCAGCACTCCACGTTAGCGATACAGTGGTTCTCCTTGTCACTTTGGTTCCTTACTGAAGATGCTAATTAATAGGGATATAACAAGATCACGTGCAATATACTGAGTATAAACGGATTGTTTTGGTTCTCTACGTGTTTCAGTTTTGAAGATAATATGAACTGGAACAGATCCTTTGGAAATGTCGACATGCCGTACAATGATAAGGAGTGCCTCTATTCGGATTGACGATGAATTCTCTTTCAACGAGTCAACATAACAGTTTGGGTACAATGGTGGCTATAATATGCCAAGGAATACACCATCTTTTTTCCTCCTCCAACTTCATATCCACATTGTTAATTGTACACTGTGTTGACTGTTGAGCATAAATTCTCTAGTTTCAAATATATGTTTATTTTAGTTTGCTTTGCCAAAATACCTCTAGGCCTTGAGATACTAAATATGAGTTTTTGTAATATTTTCAGGACTCAAGCCTTAGCAGGTCATGCCTACTCTGCTTAATGTCAAATTTGTTCTTAATGTAATGAAATATGCAGAGAATAGGTTCATATTTGTTCTTAATGTCAAACCAATAATTGTGAGATTTCTTATCTTTGCATTGTATATTGGCTCCAAGCCATTTCCACCATGCAGACTGAAGACAGTATACCGGATTTGCAAACGGCATAAATGATCAGAATCCGGATATCTAGTACTGTAATGCAGCGGAATGTATTCCTTCTTCACCTTTTTTCATGGCTCTCATTACCGAACACGGTAATCTGATAAAACAAGCAACTAAATGAGATATACCAGGAATAAACTCTGTACTTTCTGTAACTTGTTTCTAACCAGATTCATCACAAACCTAAATTCTATTCCCATCATCTTAACTTTTATTTCTCATGAGGTTATTCTGGATAAATTTGGCAGTCTCTGGACTGTACTGCAGCAAAACTATTTTCTTTTGTCAACTGCCAACTGAAAATTAGTTCTGCAGTGCAGATACCTTCCAGCTTGAGACTCTGCACGCAATTTTAATAATAAGCACTCAAATTTAAACTGAGAAAAGTTCTTATTGATAAAACATCCTTTGTCGCACTCACAATGCATGTCCATTTGAACACATGATGAATAAAAATACGTTTCTCTAAATAAAATAAGTATTATATTACGAAAGTTTTTGTGTTGTAGATGCTGGTAAATTTTTCTCTATTGAGGATGCATGAAACCTTAAAATGTTTGACTGGTGCAAATTCGTAAAGTGGCATGTGTTGTGACATGATGGGAATAGTGTGATTAAGAGAAAACTTCACACCTGCCGAACAAATGCTACCAATGACTATGGATGAACATTTGGAGACTGGTTGAGCAATATACAATTACACAACAAAAGTTCATCACAATGCTTAATTATATGCACATATATTCGAATATTTTCCATTATTCTCCCATTTTCTGAAAAACGGTGAATTCACCAACGTAAGTACAAAAACACCAAAAATAAACAAGCTTTTATTCTTTTCTTGACAACACACTATAAATAACCATTTAAGATTCTTTTTGTGATAAGAACACCAGGAAGTTATGGTCTTGAGACAAAAGAGGAAGGAGAAGTAAGAGCAAGCAATCATGGCATAAGTTTGTCCTGATTCTGAAATTATTGAGACAATAAATTATTCTCCAACAATGAGCACCAATTTGTAGTGGATCTTGGAAATTGTTTCGAGATTCAGATATGCTATTGGTCATATTACCACTTTACCATGTTCAACTCTTGTGAGCCATGGAAGAATTATTTATTTCCTTATATACGAACCCACATACGTGCCACTTTACATTTGAAGATAGCATCAAGATGACACAAACCTTGGACGTCTTGATCATGTCATCCAAAGTTTCCGGAGTTCGACAAACTTGTGAAACACATGTACATCCAATTATGTGTACTATTGTACGTGTGTGCAATATCATTCTCTAGTACCACTACTGGAAACGATATTTTTACCAAGTGTATAAAATGTTGCCGAGTGTATTTTGTTGGCACTCGGTAAAGCCGCTCCCCTAGACTGAGTGACAGAAAACAACCGGGTAAACGAAAAATAGTCGGTAAAGGAAAATAGTTGGCATAGCTACAACTTACCGAGTGTCCGACCGGCAACACTCGACGAAGTTGATGACACTCAGCAAACAATGCACCACATGTCCCTGCTCGCCGCGGTTGACGGTGGTTTGACGACGTGTCTATCTATGACGACGTGTCTATCTATGACGACTATTCCACGTGGGACATTAGGCAAAATATGTTGCTGATGACGAAATTGATGAGAGTGTTTCTCCCTCAACTACACCAACAAGCACTCTTGATACCCTGAAAGGAAAATAATATATGGGATAGGTTGAGCCTCCAAGTGCAGAGTATGTAGAAGTGGAAGTTTTTTTCCCACGAGGGTGACTCGAGGGTTTAATATCGAACTCTCGGGGAATCAGTAGTGGGGATTTTATCTCCTTGTCCTTCTCTAGATTTCCTGCAAACAAAGTAGATTGCTTTGTGCCCTCAACCTCACCAAGTGGTTGTCAAGCACAAGGTGTGAGAATGATATTAAGATAATAATGAATGCAAAACAGTAAATAAATATACAATGGTGGTAAGTAGTAATGCAAGGATGATAGTAATGATGATGGATGATATTTTTGGGGTTTTTATATGTGTATGCAATGAATAAAAGTGTTTTTGTATTTCTGATTTTAAAATGGCTGAATGTAGAAAATGCTTAAAAGTGATTGGAAAGTTATTTCTTATGATTAAAAATGGACGGGGTTCATGGTTTCACACATGCACTCTCTCTTTAATATAGTGTGGCAAATAAGTAGACATAGGATTAACATATGAGATTGCAAACAAGTTTAATGACATGTTACTAATTATATAGGCATCACGTCCTAACATAGAGACCTTTTGATTATTAGTCTCACTTATACTCCACCAAGATGCGAACTAAATCATAACACCTCAGTAATTAAGATGACTCAGAGTATAGCCTTAAGATTAATGATATGAAGTGAAAATAAGAACATGCTGGATCTAGTCATAGATAGAGGCTTGTCACTCCTCATACCTTGCAACATGGTATTTTGATTTATCCCTAGTGAGGCAACAAAGTAAGGTAAACACCCAATGGATCGCGATATTAAGTTGTCAGCTTATCACATCACCACCCCCGTTACTCCAACTAATGCACACGTTCCCCCTCACACGCTCTCATAAACATGCTTGATCAAAACAAGGATACAAGAACGGGGTACATAATATGCATCTACTTTCATAACTGAAATAAACATTGCAATCTCAACATATATTAACTCATAAAAAGATCCACCACAAAGGTAATACAACGATGATCGTAATCATGTTCAGCAGCTCATACGGTGCTAATTAGTGAAGCTCAAGAGAGAGAGAGAGATACATATGCTACTGCCACAAACCCATAGCCCAGAGGTGGACTACTCCCTCTTCATCATGGAGATGGTGGAGATGTCGATGGAGAAGAAGGAGACCTCTCCGGCAGCGCTCCGCCGGAGTTCCCCCCCTCCAATCTGTAGCCTCCTGGTCTCTGTTTCTTGTTTCTCTCGTGTGGTGGCTCTCCCTCCGAAAAACGTCGGGGGGCTCTTTATATAGGCGTTTTTAGGTCACGAGGAAGCTTCAGGAAGAAGGATCGTCGCAAACGGGGCCACGAGGGCCAAAAGAGGTGGGCCCACGCGGCCCCTGTACCTGGCCGTGTGGGGCACCCTCTTTCGCCCCTCCGGCCTCCGTTTGCTTGCTTCCTTCGCTCCTAGGTCTTCCTCCTTCCAAAATAATGATCCCCGTAAATTTGCAGCTCATTATGACGTCGTTAAGGCCCTGAAATAAATAAGGAAAGAAATAGGGGTTTTCTGCCTGCGCAGGATTAATTCCATAAAAAGGGGAAATCATTATTAATTACCAAAAATCATTAAATAACAGTAATATACCCCTTATATGATGCAAATATGAATGGAATACAAGTATTATAGTGCAAAGTTCATGTATGCATTTTACATGCATCAACATCCCCAAGCTTAACTCATGCTCGTCCTCGAGTATGAAAGTGATAAAACTAACATGAACTTTGCAATATAATAACAACATGGATATAAAATATGATTGCTACTGCTACATAAAGTCAAATGATTCATTAATTCAAAGAAGTAGCAATATGCAAACAGTTTATAAAGTGATATCAAGTATTCAATGCAAGGATGTTCAATGATAGTTCACAAAGTGTAACATAAAAGATAGTAATATGGACCACAAGTATGCAATATGATAAGTAAGAACATCCTACATTGGTCATAGAGTGAAGATGAAAATCTGAAAGTAAAAGGTGGACACTTTGGAAAGGATATATAAATGAGTAGAGGTAAAACATGCATAAGTTTCATCTATCCTCCAAACTATTCTACTTGAGTTATTGATTGCAATGGTAATACTTGGTGTCAAGCTCTCATTCCCCTATCATAGTATCTTGAATGATTAAAGTTAAATGTGAAAGCAAATATGAGTAGTGGCCTTGATAAAGTAAAGGTTAGATGTCTCATGCCCCTTGAATACAAGTACCTACATCATGATTACTCATCTTGGGAAACAAAGCAAGTTTAAGTTATCTATCATTGTAAGTAATAATGGTATTATCAAGAGCCTCAACTGGGGTACCTCTTGTCCCATGATATGGATCAAGCCCACATCAAAACAAGAAGACAAACAAACATAATGAACAACCTCAATACCCTTTTTATTTACCACTTGATATAGCTTTTTATTATAGGGTGTATCACAGAAAGTTCAAAATAGCATGTAAGTAAATTTCCACCATGACTGATGCATGGCTTAGATTAGCGGCCCAGGTTTCTCTCTAACCATTTATACAAACTCATTTAAACTTACTCTATTTCCACATTATTTCACCATGATAGGCATCCATAAACAAAAGTACATGATATCAACTAAATAGATGATGGAACATGTTGAAAGCTTTGCATGTGACAGCACATATGGGCTAACTCCCAACCTTAAACATTTATCAAGCCACTATCATCATAATATTAATCACAATGGTTTATGTTTATTAAATGCAATAAAAATAAAGTGTGCATCAAGTTCGCGAGAGCTTTTTAACCAACTTTTCCCATTACAATAAATAACATAATCATTTTCATTTAGAGGTATAGATAACACAAATAACATGGTAAACATACTTGGAATAGCATAAGGCTAATAGGTAGATATGGTGGACTCACTGGAAAAACTTGGGTTGAGGGTGTTGGAAACAAGTTTTTACTTGTTAAAATTTTTGGGCTAGCAAAAGGGAGAAAGATGACCATCTAGATGCATGCATGAGTGTCCATAGAACTAACTAATTCATGTCAAACAAGGTGAAATAACATACAGCATCAAAACATGAATAAAAGATAGCTCATGATAAAGCATTTGCAAATTATTACTCATAAATAAGCTCATAAATCATGCAACTATATGTGTCATTAAAAGTGAACTTAGACATCCCTTTTCCCAATACAAAAAAAGCATGCAAGATATTTCAACCCATATTTCCAGTAGATTTCTCATATATAAATGATAGTGTGGTGGTCTCACTAAATAAAAATCAAGGCAAAAACAAACAAAAAGACGCTCCAAGTTTATGCGATAAAGTGTTTCAAATGAAAAACAGAAGTTAGACGTGTGCAAACCGAGAGTATGTTGGTTCAGTGGGGATGTTCTCCACATCCCCAAGCTTATGGTTTTCACCATCCTTGGATAACTCATGGTGCATCTCCTCCAATCCCTGTGAAAAAACTTCAAAACACTGTTTCTCCCATTTCTTTTCTGTGGGGTGATATTAGTAGAGATAAACAAATAGGCTTCTTGCTGCATATAATCCATGGACTAAAATTCATATGAATGATCAAAGAGTGTATAATGTTGTATGCCTACTCATAAACTCAATTGGATCAAAATATTCAACTCAAAAGTTCAAACTATGCATAAAACAATATGGGACAGAATCTGTCCAGAAAAATAGCAGCAGAAAAACGTATTTTTATGTACTACTTAAACTCATCGAAAAATTCTGAAAAAATTCAGGCATACATAGGATGAAAAGTTTCAGTTACAGTTAAAATCTCAGCTCAATCAGAGTTACATAATAGCAATGAAAAATCAAACCGTGCACAGACTTCGTGCAGGAATAAAATCTCCGAATAGAAGTAGCAACTTTTTCAAACCAAAATAGGTAAAACTTGGCACTTTATTAAAAATTCCAGAAACTAAGCTAATAAAACAATCTCTTGTTACAGCAAGAGGACACAAAGAAAATCCAAATAAAAACAACCGGGTTGCCTCCCGTAAAGCGCTTTCTTTATAGCCATATAGCTAGGCTTACTTACTTGTTGTTTACCGAAGATGAAGCTCATGAGGGAGCTTAAAAGTTGTGCCCTTCTTCCTTGGGAAGTGTTCCATGCATTTCTTATGTGAAAACTGAAACTTCACATTCCCTTCCTTTGAATCAATAATAGCCCCTGTGGTACGAAGAAAAGGTCTTCCAAGAATAATAGGACTAGAGGTTTTATTCTCCATATCCATGATTAGAAAATCCACAGGTACAAAAGTCATATGTAACTCTAACATAACATCACTTACTTTTCCTAAAGCACGTTTAATGGTATTATCAGCAAGTGCAAGTTCAACAGAGCATTTTTCAAGATTCTTTAATTCAAGTACTTCATATAATTCTTTAGATAAAATAGAGACACTAGATCCTAGATCAAGTATGGCATGGTGTGTCTCTTTTCTAATAGTTACTAACACCTTGGGAATCCATATATCCCCAAGCTTAGGTGGTATCATAGCTTCTTGATTGTATATAGCAATTTTTTCTTTCAAGACATGATTAGCAATATAGGAACCAAAACCAGATTGGTTAACATCAATAGAAGGATCACTTGCAAATTTTTGTAAGATAGATATTAATTCATGCAAGCTACAATTCTCTAAATCAAGCAAAGGATCATTAACTTCACTAAGCATCTTAACTTCTTCAACTTTTTTTTCATCATGTTCAGTTTTACTAACTTCTTCTTTTAAAGCCATAAGATGAGACATAAAAGGCGACAGATATTCAAGATAATTTAGCAATTCATTCAGAGTTTCCTCCAAAGTAAGAGGAACATTTTCAGCAATATTAATAGAATTCAATCCAACCACAGGTGGTGCTTGTGGTTTTCCAGCAGACATACTCAATAAAGTGGCTTGATTATCAGCAAGTTTTGAAAGGGCTTTGTCTAGTCCTGCAGCTTGGAGCTATAACTTTTAATATCAGAACTAATAGAAGCAACAGACTTATTCAACTCTTGTATCATGGTATTATGACTAGCAACTTGTTCCATAAGAATTTTATTAGCCTCAAAATTATCATTACTTGATGACACAGGCTTCCATTTATCATTAGCATTTTGGATCCTACGGTTCATGGATGTACTCTTTTGATGTCATCTTGATGCTATCTTCAAATGTAAAATGACACGTATTTGGGACTTGTTGTCTATTTGCCTCGGACTTACCAAGCCAGGGACTTGAACAACCAATTCCTTCAACCGTCACGGGCTTATTAGGAAAAAATACCACCCTTCCTCCAACCTAGCGTGGCTGGTAGCTGGTTGTTTCGGGCTAATCTGTCTGCTAATCATGACAAGCAAGTCCTTGTACCGGTTTATACTATTTTCAACTAGTTGTTATTACATTGTAAGTGGATTGCAATATCCCTTTTCACCAGTTGGGAATTTTAGTTACGTTGGCTAGTGCAAAAATCTTGATATGGTATCAGAACCGTGAGATCTTGGATTCAAGTCCTAGATTTCACAATTTATCTAAATTGTTGTTGTCCCTCCTTTGTGCACGTGTTGACTTGTCTTCCCGTCACACGTGAGAGGGGTTATTGAAGTGTATATATGGATTGTCTATCCCTTTCCATCAGTTCGGACTTTTGGTTGCATTGGCTAGTGCATGAAGCTTGACATGGTATCAGAGCACATGGTCTTGAGTTTCAGTACTGGCTTGCACAATTTATTAAAAAATGCTGGTAGTCCCCTTTGTACCCACGTATAGGCCTTTTGAGCTATACCCCTGAGGCTCACGCGGCGGCGCTCTTCTCTGGTTGTACGTGTTGGCCTCTCTGAGTCACATGTGTGAGGAGGTGTTGCAGTGTATGTGGATTTCACTAACCCTTTCCACCAGTTTAGACTTTTGGTTTCGTTGGCTCTAGTAATGCAAGTATGTGTATCACTATCTCTTTATTGATCTTGTATGAATTACTTATTGGGGGTTTAATAAATGAATGCAAAGTACTCTGCCTGCCCATCTCCAAAAAGGGAGTACCTTTTACAGTTCTAGACGAGATATCTTTCCTCGTAAGGAAGGTTGATACAAAGTTTTACTAGCATGCCTCATACTGGGTGATATAAGGAGGCAGGACATCATGTTCTAGCTGAACGAATCGAAGCATTACTTCCAAGATATGGTAGATGTAACAACTATTTGAAGATATGGTTTTGGAATCATATATAGAACGACAAAGAGAAGCACAATTGGCTAGTGATCCGAAATAGTTGTTGTACACAATGATGATAACAATCGTGCACACAAATGCTAGCAAACCTTATTTTGCAGTACGGTGAGGGTTAGCGGATTCATAGGATTGAGAGGCATCGAGATTATGTATCGTCCTTTTGTTCTTAAAGTAGCTCAGCAATTAGGGTTTGCCTCCTTCAAGAAGAGGGTGTAAACCACATCTTTGTGTGTATGCGGAACTCATACATTTCGTTGAGTTGCAAAAGGAGTGAACTTGTGGAATCTTGCCACGTCGGGGCCACAACCCTAATATATACAAATAGGAATAAGACTTTCGAAGCTGACGGCGTCATAGGTAGAAAACAAGAAGTGGTCACAGTGATGTAGGGATGGCCCGATCTTCACAGATTTGTGGCGGAAAAGAGGAAGAACACGGAGGTGGAAACTAAGAACACGAAGGGGGAAAGGGGTAAAACGTGGGGATAACTCGTGAGGCCTACGAGGGAGAATCACCCGGCAACAAACCCCCAAGGGAGTAGCCTCCGGATCCTAAAACCCAAGTCAACAACACGCCAAATGAAACCGATTCCTCTTACCGGCCGGTCCACCGATCCAATAGAATCCGCTAGGAGAAGATTGGCAAGCACTACTAGAATCTCACGGAGAAAGAGTAGCTACAAGAAGAGATTCATCATCATCCTCGGAGGAACCCATCACGGGGAAGGAGCAACGCTCAACTCTCAAGTTCATTCTTCTCTACCCTAGATCTGAGGGAGGAGGCCCTTTATATAGTCTAGCCATGAAGGGGTAAGTGGTTGGATAAGGTACAAGGAAATATTCCCTGACAAGTACTATAGTTTTATTGAACATTATGAATATCAAAACTAAATGAGAGGTCTGTACTTCGAGAAAAAGTTATCTCGGTGGCAGTAATGATACGGGCCTTGTTGAAGGCAAGGGATGAGCCAACGGTTCTTTGATTCAAATATTTTTCTGAATTACGCAGGCATCAAATTTTCACATCAACAGGCTAAGGCGCTTCGAGTGTTCGAGAGCGTTTTGATCGAGCCATAAGGCCTCTTCAAGAGTTTGTTTGCCAAAAGGATGGTGGATATCAAAGCAATTAATGTGTAGTACTTTGGAGTACAAACAGTTGATACGAATATTAACTGGGGCTTGCCTCGTGCTAGGTGATATAATGTGGCGGGAAACCATGTTCCAGCTGACCAAAGCATTACTTCCAAGATATGGTGCTAGTAACAACTGTCTCAACTGAAGGTATAGTCTTGGGACTATATAGAAAACGGGAGAAGAGAACCGGGGCTGGCTAGTGATCCCAGACCGTAGGCAGATGTTGATATCCATCATGCATGCAGTACTAGGTAAACTAATTTTGTAGTGTCGGAAGGTTCATACTATCTAGCAGATTCATAGGTTTGGGAGGCATCGAGATTATACATTGTACATATGCACTTCAAGCAACTTGCCAATTAGCATTACTTCCAGCTAACTAAATCGCCGAGCTCCATGTCCGATATCGTTGACATCGTCGAGGTATCAACCAGGGATCAAAGCCGACCAAGCAGGACAAGTTGAGGGAGACGAATGGACACTACAGGAAACGCACACGACGCCAACGGCCGGATTATACGCCGACGGCCAAATGTCGGGGCCGTCGGCGTACAACCCGAGTTAGGGCAGCCGCGATCCCGGCCGTCGGCGTACATATCCCCATCGGCGTAGTATGCATACGTCGACGGCAGCCGTCGGCGTACCTAACGCCGTCGGCGTACAAACGCCCGCCGTGACGGAGCGGGGACGGCCGTCTCGCTACGTTGAGACGCCGACGGCCTTGCCGTCGGCGTACGTTTGAATTTAGACACCGACGGCCACCGTCGGCGTATTGTTTTTTCTATTTTCCATTTACTATGAAATAATTTATATCTTTAAATTCGTAAATCGAAATTTAACAAATTAAATGTCTAAATCGATTAGAAAAATGAGAGAAATCCAAATATGACATCCATAAAATCTTTTTCACCATGCACATGACATTTTGAAACATATGTTTGGTACTTGCTTAATTAAAAAGTCATTTTTGATACTTAAAAAAATGGAAAATGATATTTACGAAAATATTTTGGAAATTGTTTTTGGCAACAATGTTTTCCATACCAAGACACCCCTATGTGTCAAGTATGGACACATTATCACAAACTATGGCATGGGGATGGCAATAACTTGGCCATTTGACGCGAAAGTTATACATGTCTATAGATGATAAACCTTTTTGTGAAGCATTTTTTTGAAATATTTGTCAAAACTCAAGTTTATCATTTTTTATAGCAACTAGTACACATAAAATGTCTCCATGCTAAAGGAATTCATTTTTTGAGTATTTTCTCAATTTCTTTTATTTTTGTGAAAAAACGGTCAAAATATTTCAGATAAACCTAAACCTAACCGTAACTTCAATCCAACAAAAAACGTCAAAGATCTCTAAATAAAGTATATATTTTGGATCTAAAAGTGATTTTGACAAAAAATCATGACCAAACTATGCGGCACTCGTAGTTCAAATCAGACCCACTTACAGCGAAATCGGCAGGAACTTATCTGAAATGTTTGAAATACCCAAGTATGTTTTTATATCTAAACCCAAGGTTAAATGCACTTATAAGATGGTCTACTATTTTCTATCTATTAGGATATCCTCTTTCGGTGAGCCGTTTTGGTAGCTGCTTCACAAAAAAAGCCTGTTTTGACACTAAAAATGAAAAATGGGTTTTTTATTCAACGAAAACCCTAAACCCCTTAGTCAATACTATTCTACAACCAAGATACACCAGTGTGTCAAATATTGCCTCATTCTGACATTTTTTGCTATGTTAAATGTTATACCCTAGCTCATTTCAGTCAAAAACCATACATCTTTATACCTCGTAGCTCATTTCTGTGAAAGTTTTTTTATAACAACCTCCATAACTCATGTTTATAATTTTTTCCAGGTGGTAGGTCACATAAAAGGATGCCATGTGAAGGTTTTCCATTTTTCTGATTTTTTTTGAATTAGTTATGTCTAACCCTAACCCGAAACCGAGACCGTAAACCCTAACGATAAACCTAAACCTAACCGTAACTTCGATCCAACAAAAACCGTCAAAGATCTCTAAAGAAAGTATACATTTTGGATCTAAAAGTGATTTTTTCAAAAAATCATGACCAAACTATGCAGCACTCGTAGTTCAAATCAGAGCCACTTCCAGAGAAATCGGCACGAACTTATCTAAAATGTTTAAAATACCCAAGTATGTTTTTATATCCAAACCCAAGGTTAAATGCACTTATAAGATGGTCTACTATTTTCTATCTATTTGGATGTTCCTCTTTCGGTGAGCCGTTTTGATAGCTGCTTCAGAAAAAAAGCCTATTTTGACACTAAAAAAAATGAAAAATGGGTTTTTTATTCAACGAAAACCCTAAACCCCTTAGTCAATACTATTCTACAACCAAGATACACCAGTGTGTCAAATATTGGCTCATTCCGACATTTTTTGCTATGTTAATTGTTATACCCTAGCTCATTTCAGTCGAAAACTATACATCTTTGTACCTCGTAGCTCATTTCTGTGAAAATTTTTTTTATAAAAACCTCCATAACTTCTATTTATAAATTTTTTCAGGTGGTAGGTCACATAAAAGGATGCCATATGAAGGTTTTCTATTTTTTGATTTTTTTTGAATTAGTTATGTCTAACCCTAACCCGAAACCGAGACCGTAAACCCTAACGATAAATCTAAAGAAAGTATACATTTTGGATTTAAAAGTGATTTTTAAAAAAATCATGACCAAACTATGCGGCACTCGTAGTTCAAATCAGACCCACTTCCAACGAAATCGGCAGGAACTTATCTGAAATGTTTGAAATACCCAAGTATGTTTTTATATCCAAACCCAAGGTTAAATGCACTTATAATATGGTCTACTATTTTCTATCTATTAGGATGTTCCTCTTTCGGTGAGCCGTTTTGGTAGCTGCTTCACAAAAAAAGCCTGTTTTGACACTAAAAAAATGAAAAATGGGTTTTTTATTCAACAAAAACCCTAAACCCCTTAGTCAATACTATTCTACAACCAAGATACACCAGTGTGTCAAATATTGCCTCATTCCGACATTTTTTGCTATGTTAAATGTTATATCCTAGCTCATTTTAGTCGAAAACCATACATCTTTGTACCTCGTAGCTCATTTCTGTGAAGGTTTTTTTAAAAACCTCCATAACTCATGTTTATAATTTTTTCCAGGTGGTAGGTCACATAAAAGGATGCCATGTGAAGGTTTTCCATTTTTTTGATTTTTTTGAATTAGTTATGTCTAACCCTAACCCGAAACCGAGACCGTAAACCCTAACAATTTTTTTGTTTTGACACTAAAAAATTAAAAATTGATTTCATTTTTTAAGTATTTTGCAAATTTCCTATAACTATCAAGGTTTTTGTGATGCAAAAGATGATATGGATGAAATATTTGAATTCCTCTCATTTTTCTAATCGATTTAGGTATTTAATTTGTCAAATTTCGATTTACGGATTTAAAGATATGAATTATTCCATATTAAATGTAAAAAGGAAAATAATAAAGTAAAATTTATTTTATTGTTATTTATTCGAAATATACTATTACATAATCATTGTTACTTTACTAAAATAAAATTTTAAATTTTAAACAACGAAAAGTGTAATATCATAACCGAGGGGTTAATATAATTGATAGGGTACTAATATCAGTAAGTTCTAATTTCTCATTTGGAAGCTAGTTTGGAAGGAACTCAAAAGTTAAGCGTGCTTGGGCTGGAGCAATCTGAGGATGGGTGACCGAACGGAAAGTTTGATCAGGGTAAGTAATTTGACATATAATTAAGTGTGCACTTAAGGATTAAGTATGTGACTAAGTTGAAAATTTCAAAATACAAATAAAAAGGATTAAAAAACATTGCCGTCGGCGTATAATGCGCTGACGGAAACGGCCGGATCCCGTCTTGTGGGGCCCACACCACGTACGCCGACGGCAAAAGTGGTACGCCGACAAACGAAAACGCCGACGGGTAGACGCCGACAGCTTTGTGTTATACGCCGACGACTTCCGGCCGTCGGCGTGTCGTGCGTTTCCCCGTAGTGGGATGAGGAAAAAGGAAATAGAAGAGAAGGAACATTTCTGTCTATTAGTGTCACTTACCAAGCGAGGGACTTGAACAGCTAATTCCTTCGACTGTCACAAGCTTATTAGCAAAAAATACCACCATGCTTCCGACCTAGTGTGGCTGTTAGCTGGTTGTTTTGGACTAACATGTCTGCTAATCAGCTGACATACAAGTTCTTGTACAGGTTTATCCTATTTTTCAACTAGTTGTATCACTTTGCACTCGTAATGCAGGTATGTGTATCACTATCTCTTCGTTGATTTTTTATGAATAACTTTTGGGGTTTAAGAAATGAATGCAAGGGAATCCACCTGTCCATCTCCAAAAGGGGGTGCTTTTTATAGTTCTAGACGAGATACCTTTCCTCGTACTGAAGGTTGCTACGAATTTTTACTAGCATGCCTGGCATGCTTGATGGTATAAGTAGGCAGGAAATCATGTTTGAGCTGAACCAATCGAAGCATTACTTCCAATATATGGTACAAGTATCAAATGTTTGAAGATATGGTGTTGGAATCATATATAGAACGACAAGAGAAGCACAATTGGCTAGTGATCCGAAATAGTTGTTGTACACATATGATGATAACAATCGTGCACACAAATGCTAGCAAACCTTATTTTGCTGTGCGGTGAGGGTTAGCGGATTCATAGGTTTGAGAGGCATCGAGATTATGTGTTGTCATTCGGTTCTCAAAGTAACTCAACAATTAGGTTTTGGCTCCTTCGAGAAGAGGGCGTAAACCACATGTCTGTGTGTATCCGGAACTCATACATTTCATTGAGTTGCAAAAGGAGTGAACTTCTGGAATGTTGCCATGTCGGGGCCACAACATCAATATATACAAACATGGATAAAACTTTTGAAGGTGACGACATCGTAGGTAGAAAACAAGAAGTGGTCACAGGCTAGATGTTACTAAATCAAGACCTAGACATGGTTTCGCTGAGGTGCACGTGTTGAATAGCGACTCGACTCCAAGAAGCAATTACCTCGTATCCCCTATTAATTGTGCAGTCAAGAAGAGCTGAACCATCAGGGTCTTCAAATCTAAACAAGCTTAATTCATTGGCAAAAAATATCAGGAGATATTGAATCCATATAGTACGCGCAGCTAAAACCAAAAGTGAAACACAGATCAAACATATATGTTCAGAGGCATCCCATCTAAACGAAACTGGAAGTGACAACTCGTCAATTGATCAAGCGGCAAGTAACAAAGTCATAAAATATTAACAAAGGATTAACGACAAGAACAACCAAAAAGTTATGTTTGCACCTTCCTGCAGAAATAGTAAGAAACAAAAAAAAACTGAGCTTTCAAAGAGCAATCTCCACATCTTCCTGAAGACGACAAACATCACTACATCCTGCTGAGTGCGGTGATATGGAGGTCGAGATCCAGGGAGCTCGGTTTTCAAAAAAAAAATTAAATCCGCATTTTTTCGTTTCAAAAAATTCTGACAAAAAATCAGAGTCGTAGATAATATCTAGATCCACCACTGTGAAAATTTTCAATCACAAATTCATTGTATTCTGATCTAGGCAAAAAGGAAAATGTGCAGATTTGAATTGGTGAACATTGCGCAATCTCAAAATTTTGAAATCTTGCTAGATGTGTTATTTTTTCATAGCTCAGAATAATACGAATTTGGTCTTGAAATTTTTTTCAGAATTTTTTGAAATGAAAAAATGTGGATTTAACTTTTTTAGAAACCGACTCCCTGGAGCTTGGCTTCCATTTGAACTTTCCGACATCCAGTTGTCTTTTATACTTAGCTCTCTGTTGACCTTGTCTTGATCATGGACAACTGTAGATTTTTTTTCCGGTGGTGACATTGTACTCTGTTTTTGTATCCTTTTAATATTACTACATGTGAAATAGATAATTTCTGTAGACTCCTCTATCTATCGGTCCTCTCATAAAGCAATAAATTATGGGTTGTAGAGACAACCTAAGCGCTACATGAGGAATTGTCTTCAATGTATTTTCTAGGGATAAATCAAAAAATGCACGGACAAAATCGCCCTAGATAATAATTGTGCCTTACATACCAGGATAAACTGGAAAATTTTCATGTCGTAAAGAAAGGGACTGAGGGACTAATAATGTAATTCTCATGTAACATATCTAGTGCAAATATATATGCATTATCTGACTTTCAATTTGGATGGTTATATTTCCTCTTAGATGGCATTCATGTGGTTAGTGCTACATGATAACATTCTGAAAAATTATGGTTTCCTATCTGGGGAGGGAGGGAAAGTCTGAGTTGTGTGACTAGAAGAGACTATAGATAGCATTTTCGCTTGTACATTGGCAGATTAAGTATGGACCTCTCATTGGGAGCATCATTGTGACTCCCGAGCTCACTTCCTTCTACCCATTTAAAAAAATGCTTCAGAAAAATCTGAACAAAATGGTCAATATACATATGCTAGTGTTCTACGTAAGTATCTAGGCCTAGGAGGAACTACGAACCAGATTTTGAATAGAAGCCCACCCTTGTAAGAATTCCGGAAATTTTGCTCCCGATGGGAGTCAAACGTTGGTCGTTGGGTGCGCCACTGCGACCCTAACCACTAGGCTACTGCCCCATTCTCACTAATGTTCTACATATGTGCAAATTTTTGTGGTGAAATGATATTTGTGATGTTCCGTGAAAAAAATCAGTGCTCATTTGTGGCAACAAACATATCCCAAAATGTGCACTGATTTTTTTTTGTTGCCCAAAGCACCGCAAATGTTATTTCATCAAACTTTTCACATTTGTGAAACACTAGCATATTTGTGTTGCCCATTTGTTTCAGTTTTTTTTTGAAGTGTTTTCATTTATTTTTTCAATTTCAAAATCAGCCAGGAGCATGTGGGCTCGGGAGTCAAAGTGGATTTTCGCCTCTCATTTAGTTTTTATATTCATAATGTTAAAGAAAACTGCAGTAACTTTCTTGTGAAACGATAACTGTAATAACTTAACTTGGTAACTAGTTTTTGCAATTGTGGTCTCGGTGGCAGCAATGATATGGGCCTTGTTGAACAAAAGGGACGGTGTATTCAAGCCAGCGGTCATTCTTGATCCAAATATTTTTGTGATTAACTCAGGCATAAAGTTGTTCCCAGCAAGGGCTAAGACACACTTCTTTGGGGCTTCTAGCTTTGCTTATAGGTCCACGGAAGTATAAGCTAAAAAGAAGTCTCCAGATTCTGATAGGCTTCCTGCCACCGTGAAGCCCAACTCCTTCACGTTTGGAGAAACTGCTCGGGACCTGATTCTGAGCGCTTCCCGGGCTTCCCCGAAGCGGTATGTGCCTTTACCCTTTTTCGCGTATTTACGACGGGGAGAGAAAAACCGTTCGGAGAAGAGGAGGCCACAGTTTCTCCCCACCGCAGTTTCTCCGCACCGAAAAGAAGTCTTCTGAGGAGTTTCTACATGCTTCTCCCCACCGTAGTTTCCCCCCACCGAAACTTATAAGCCGGCTTCTGCATAAGCACAAACCCAAAAGAAGTATGCCTAAGGCGCTTTGACGGTTCACCGAGAGGTGTTTGATCAAAACTATAGGGCTTCTTCAAAGAAAGAAAAAATCTTAACTAAGAAAAGACCATGCCAAAGGGTGGATGTACTTTCGAGTACAAACAGTTGGTACGAATATAATGTTCCAGGAAACCATGTTCCATCTGACCAAAGCATTACTTCCAAGATATGGTGCTTGTAACAACTGGTTGGCTCAGCTGAAGATATAGTCTTGCAACTATACAGGAAAGCGGGAGAAGAGAACCGGGGCTGGCTAGTGATCCAATAACCGTAGGCAGATCATGAGATCCGTCATGTATGTAACGTCAAAGTCATACTATCTAGCAGATTCGTAGATTTGGGAGGCGTCGAGATTATGTATCGTCCCTCTAGTTCAAGTAACTCGCCAATTAGTGTTTGCATCTTTCGAGCAGAGGAGGTAAAACACACCTCGAGACCTCGTCTTCGATCTTGATGTGGTTGCAATTTCGTTTGTCCTCGTGGATTGTGTCTGCTGCGACACTTTTTCTTGAGTTGCCAAAAAATGAACCTGTGGAATCTAGGGAAGTAGGGAACCGGAGCGTCGAAATAGTTTCACAGAGGAGCCTGTCAGAGTCAACCAGTTGATGGTGGCGCCGCAGCTCATCTGCGTCCACGATGGTGCTTCTCAACGTAGCTCTCTATAAGTCAAGGCTGAGAAGGTTCACGTTGTAGGCAACATGGTGTGGCTCTTTCTCAACAAGAAAAAATCTTATCTCAATGGCCTAGTAAGTTGTCAAAGGTAAACAAGCTTATTCCATTGCCCAAGATATCAGGAGAGATCGAGTCCATATAGTCTACGTGCAGCTGAAACCAAACCGTGTAGAATGCAAGGTGCTTATAGATGTGTTTAGCAAAATAAACCGTTTTTTGATTAAATACTAGTTCTTATATATACAAGACAAATCATTAACTAGCACCTCTCCTATCGAAATTTGTGGGTCGTAGCAACAAAAGCGATAACCCAAGGGAGCACTTGTCCCACTCGTCTTCAGTATTACATTTAGAGAAATTACATAACAACAAAAACACTCGATACTCAAAATGATACATTACTTCCAAATCCAAAAAGGAAAGCCAAGGATGACGCGCATAGAAGCCCAAAGAGGAGAATTAATGCGAAAGCGGAGAGCCTACTTACAATTTGGAAACAAAAAGAGGAACCGCCTATAAACAGAAAACCGTGCCAAACATGTGGTGCACCTTGGTGAAGAACTTGATTGGATGGTGCTGGTGGCCAGAGAGGTGCGCACGAGGTGGCGACTCCGGCCTCTGCTTCTTCTTCCTCCTCAGCTGGAAAAACTGCTGCATAATCTCTGAGCACTCCGTGGAGAGTACACCACGCCTTACGATTATCTTCGGATGGAAAGGGTGGACAGGCCCAGCAGTTTGGTTCTGGTTTGCAGGATCCAGTGTGCTTGTTTGCCCATCACCAGGGAAAAGCCTATAAAACAAGTGCAACAGTTTCTTAAGTTTTCATGTTCCTCCGTGATAAGTGGAACATAAAGGATTGACAAGGATATATGCTAAGATGAAAGCCCTTGCCCGTTATTCAAAGAAGTCCACTTGTCCATGAGTTTAACTCCTACGGAACTATTTGTAGGTCATTTAATATCATGTCTCAATTGGAATGTCTAACTACGGTTCTCATCTAATAGTTTCAGATGTATCAAGGTCATTTGTGTGTGAGACGGATACTAGCAATAAAATGTAAAGCCAAAGCATAGCAAATGTTTTGATAAAACTGCAGCCATTTCCAAATACTATGTATTAGAGTGAAAATCTTTGCTAGCTAACGAAACCTAAGTTATATGTTTTTTTACTTACTTGGACAAGTGGAGAATGATTCTTTGAATTTCCATTTTATTGCTACAAATTGAGCTATTTAGCATAAGAAAACAGATGGGAACAAACAACATCATGGCAGCAAGCTTCACCTAACGCATTCCATATGCTGCTTAACAACCATTTAAACCAGCACCAATGCATGAATGCTAGTTTATGTTGCTGGCATATGGTATTAATCTGATAGAAAGGAAAAGGCTATATTCTCCCCTACCACACTCAGAAAAGCGCAGATCAAGCCTTCTACTATCAATCACAAGCATGCTGCTTCCCTCCCTTTCATCACCCTACTGGCCTACTCCATTCCAACGTGACAGCAGTAGAATGAGATAGCCAAAGTGCACCATGCCGAGAGAATTTTCAATGTTTACTATGTCTACAAGTTTTCGCAAGCTCCCAAGAGTATTGTAGAAGGATCGAAAGGCATATTCTCTATTTTTGTAAAATTTTAAGACCTAACTCAATTTTGACATTTATACATGGAGAAGACAAGTTCCACTTGACAAATAAACTTCACTGTTCATCACTATTCAGTTTCACTTCTCGGCAGTTTCATATATCTTAGAAATGCAATCAAGTTCCCTACATCTCCAGATCTTTTGGGAATTTCTATGGGTCACCAGGTTTTAGGCAACTATGAAGCGGCACCACTGCAGAACCAGTGCATACACCATGCCATCGCCCTCCAACTAACGTGTATGTACAATCGCACCTTCTGGATTCAAGTCCTCATGGACTTGAACTTGGGTTGCTCCTTATCATATTATCGGTGCCTCCCTCGTAGTTTTTATTCAAAAAAAAAAAGTTGTTGTACCTTGAAGATGATGGTGTCACCACGCAATCAATAAATTACATAGATGGTATGTGTAATAAGAACTGGAGGAAAAGCTGGAGGTGACTAACTACGACCTAGCATCTGAACTATAACATCATTTAGAGAATTTAAATAGCCAAATGAGTCGTAATAAGAATATTTAAAGGCAAAATATTGTGGTATAAATAAATGACCAAATCTGATATTTCACTATATGGTATACTTCCCATACCTAACCCAGCTTCCATCGGCTCCAAGAAGCTTGTTCGGGGCACCCCATACCACAGTGTCAACTCTTGCTTGAAGAATTGCACCAGCGCACATGGCACAAGGTTCCAACGTCACATAAAGGGTTGTATCCTGCGTTAGTTTTGATTAGCAAATTTGTGGAAAGGATGATACATGTGTCAATGAGTCTAAGAATTCATTAGACTGAGAGGAATTTAGCATACATAATTTTTTGATGAAACAATGTTTGTGTATAGAAATCTCAAAAAAGGAAGATAGCTGGCACATTGCTTGTGAAACTGAAAGGCAATAATCTTGCTAACTTTCAAAAGTAATTAAAAAAAAATCCATGTTCAATTCAAAATATCAAGTTTGAGAAAGTTTTTCACCAGATAAATATAAATAATCATATTAATATTATATATGAAAGGAAATGACTTAATAGGAGGGCAACAGATTATCTTGCAATTCTTCACAGGATTGAATAAGAAAAAGAGAAAAGCTATTGGATGTGAAATAATACCGCCAGCAGGAAATGACTTAATAGGAGGGCAACAGATTATCTTGCAATTCTTCACAGGATTGAATAAGAAAAAGAGAAAAGCTATTGGATGTGAAATAATACCGCCAGCCGCCATGTCTTAAGTTTGCTAGAAGCTTCTCTTATACAAACAATTTCAGCATGTGCAGTTGAATCCCTGAGATCTTCAACTCTGAACACAAGAAAGAGATAGAATAATAAGCTAAGTGAAGATTTCAGATTTCTTTTACCAAAAGTTGGCTACATCATATATACTACCACTTACAAATTGCAACCACGAGCAATAATTTCTCCATTATGTACTAGCACAGCTCCAACTGGCACCTCCCATATATCTGCAGCCCTCTGAGCTTCAAGTAAAGCCTCCCTCATGAATAACTCATCAGTCTTTCTCTGTTTAGCATCATGCTGGTATGCTTCCTCCCAATCCTCAAACGTCTCCTTCAATACCTGCTTATTTCTCTGAATCTTTCTCCTGCTAATCTCAGCATCTTTTCCCTCTGTTCTCATAAATTCAGGAGCCGTACGCACAACATTCTTCTCCCCCATCCTAGTGGGACTACCAGTACCCACTTCGGTTGATTCTAATGAAGCAGATGAGGTATGTTCATGTGGTATCATTGTCTGGGTCTGAGGGATATGGTAAGGAGTTATAGCGACTGAAGGTCCATATCTCCAGCTATCTGAATCGTCATTGCGACCAGCTTCCTCAGCTTTAGTGGTCATAGAAGAGGTGCCGGCTGAAACTCCTTTTCCAGCACTAATTTCAGCAGAAGCCTGAGTTGTGATCCTGGATGAACTAGCAGCTTCATCTTTAAGTGGCTGTCCTATTGTGACAGCTACCAAAGTTGATATGCTATCCTCAGCCGAGCGTCCCATGGTATTTCCTTTGGGTGACGCACCCACTTCAGACTGTTGTGCCCTCTCCCCTGAAATCTGCACACCATCCTTGTAAACTGTGGGTACAAAGTCTCCTTTGGATCTACCTACTTCAGGTACGTTGCCAGCTGCTGATATTTGCAAACCTTGTGTTCCTGTACGCAAGCTTCCATCCTTTAGTTTTGATGCTAATATAGATTCTGATTCTCCGCTGTGTGACTTCATCAACTGATGATCGTTTGTTTTCATACTCCAGTTTCTCTTTTCAATGCTGTCATTATCATGCCCCTGACTTGATAGCCAACCCTCCGTACTCTGAGAATTACTGGATGAAGTTTTCTTAAGTGATTTGTTGCTAGAGTCATGAGATTCACCACGCTGAAAACCAAGGCGGACTATATCTGCAACATAGGCCCAAAGTGACTTGTGAACTTTTTTCGCAATAGCAGTTTCATTTATGGGTGTCTGAGAGGCTGAGTTTGTACCTCCATCAGCAGAGGACCCTTCCTCCTTATTGGCTGTCTTAAAGGTCTCTTGGGAAGTAGTACTTTGAACATCCCAAATCTCATCTGATGGTCCCTTCATTCTGGACCTGGATGAAGATCTCGTTATACCTTCCATTATGGACTTTTCGTTTTTCTTTGTTGAAGTAGTATCGGCATCTGAGGCTCCTCTTTGGAGCTCACCAACAAATTGATCTACATGAAATGTAGATGATTTCGCTAATTGAGCAGCTGATTCTAACACGCTTTCATTGACAGACTTTCTGGCAGATGAATCGCCTGGTATACTTTCTATTGCAGTAGTTTCAGACCTTCCCAGTATTGTTCCTCTTTGCTCCATATCCATATTAATGGTAGATGCCTCTTCACTGCTCTCAATCTGCAAACTAGTAATATCTTTGTTATCAGAGATTCTGCGGGTGCTTGCCTGCTGCGAGTTCAAAGACATGCTATGCTGCATTAATCTCCCGGTTTCTTCTACTCTTGTCAGTATTTCTCTAGAGTCCTGAGAGGATTCAGTCCTTGCTTGATCGCTTCTCTCACTAGAGCCTTGTGTAATTTGCAGATCACTCTTGTCACGGCTATCCCTAGCCTCCACAAGATTGACATCTGAAGTCCTACGAGCTTGATTATCAATTCGGTTATGTGAATTGCTAACAACTACAGTGTCACTAGTGTTGTTCTTAGTAAGATCAGTGTGTCCCTTCACGCTGCTAGCAGTATGTACAGATGAGGATGGCTGAAATTGATCATCTATTCTTGTTTCAATATGGCTTTCTGAAGTACTTGTCGTAGCAGCATTGTTAGTACGGGCCTTAGTAAGTTCCACTTGTTCTTGCATCTCTTTTGTGCTGCCAATAACTGAAGCCGAGTGAACTTGACCATACGCTCCAGTGTTACGATGACTCTGTGAACCCCTACCAATTGCCGTATCGCTAACAATGACCTTGTTTTGATGGATTTGCTCTTGCTGGACCCTTGCCCGGTCAATGAGACACGTGTTAGAAATAGAGTTAACATCCGATCTTGTTTCAGAATGATTGTCTGAGTTCCTCGACATAGAAATATCACTAGCACGAACCGTGGATACATCAACATGTGTAACATTCTGCACATCTATATCTGTTTCATGTATCACCTGCTGGTTTACATACCTCTTCTTGTCTCTTACAATATGAGTTATATTCTCTATGGAAGTAGATTTGTCATCGATGTCCATCTGGTTAACTTCCTCATAATTTCTCTGTGAGTGAGAGGCCCTGCTAACATTGTGACTGCTATCCATCTTTATGTCTGCGAGCTTTTCTGAGTTTTTTCTTGAGTCAGTGAGTGCGAACAATTGCTGATCCACCTCGACCTCATCATGCCGATCAATTTGTCTTCTATTGTCACTAGCAATATTTACAGAACTTTGAAGCGAAGATGACTTATTATCAATGTAGTTTCTTCTATCTTTCTGGTGATTACTCAGCATTGCTGAATCCAGTTCAGTGTTGTTCACTCTGACTTCTGATGTCTCCATTAACCTCTGTGAGATCTCCTTTGATTCATTTCGTGCTGCTACTTGCTGATCAACATCTCTACGGTGCTTCAAAATGGAAGAGTTCTTTGAACTGGAAATCAATCTTATATCATCCTCAGTTATAACCTTGACATCTTTTGTTCCCGACCTAGAATCTCTTACCCTGGCAAGCCGTGCTTCATCATAATCATAGTCATCTTTCTCATCATTTGATAAACCAACATAGGAAGAGTAACGTCGGTCCCTCTCTTCGGATGTCTGTGCAGCTCGTCGGCCTACATTATCATCCCACCGCACCCTCGAGGATGAATTCTCCCTTGCAAGATTTGTATCAACAGTGTTCCTTGAACTCGACGCCCTTTGGGAGTCATCCTTATGAAATGCAGACGCAGAACTCTGAGACCTACCATGCGAGTAGTGCTTACGCTCAGCAATATCTTGATCATCATTATAACACTCGTTATCATGCCAACGGCGTGATCCCGAGGGTGAAACATCCTCCTCCCAGTACTTATTTCTCCCTGAGTTCCGAATAACAAATTTTTCATCATCATTTCTATGGCGCCTCCCATCTCTTCTCACATCATCCAAATTATCGATTTCAAAATCCATCCTCTCTGTTCTCTGATCAAATTTCTGATCATCCTCAGTGTACCTGCCAGCTCTCAGTCTTCTTGCATCAAACACGCCATCATAATCAGAATCCCTTCTTTCTCTTCTCCGATCATAGTTCCTGCCATCCTCACTGTATCTTCTAGTTCTAGCATCAAACACATCATCATATTCAGAATCCCTTCTTTCTCTTCTCTGATCATATTTCCTGTCATCCTCACTGTATCTTCTAGCGCCAACTCTCCTTGCATCATCAAAATCAAATTCCCTCCTATCTCTCTCTTCTGCCATCTCCCTTCTTCGCCTCGCATCCTCGTCATCGAGGTAGCCCCTCTGCTCCAATCTCCTCCGAGCAGACCGAAGACTACCATGTGTCCCATCCACATCCCTAGTTTCTCTCCGCCGGCCACTGTACTCACCTTCATCATAGTAATCAGTTTCCACACCCTTCCTCCGACGGCAATCTCTGCGCCTATCATCATCTTCTTCTTTCCATCTCCTTCTGAAACGAGACTTGCCTGGAAGCTCCCACTGAGCAAGACCACATTGATCCTCGTCCTCATCCTCTTCCTCTTCATCATCCCAATCATCATGGCATTCCATCGAACACCTTCTTTGCGGCCACTCACCACCGTCATACTCCCACACCTCCTGCCGGACCGCCCTCCTCAGCAACCTCGGCGTACCCCGATTTCCGCAGCTAGTCCCGAGACCTAACCTGGCACTGCCAGAGCCGCCACATCCGCATCCTCGCGCCTTCAATCGCCGGCAGACCACTCCAAGATCCGACCGTCCAGTGCCCTGCCCGCAGCATCGATGCGCGCTCGCCTCCAATCGCCAAGGAACGTGCTGAGGATACGACGATCTCGCACTACCGCCTCTGCAGATGCAGCTGCAGCAGCGAGCGGCCGCACGCCGGTGGCAGCAGTGCGGCGGACGCGGCGGGGGCGGGGGGCGGAGCCGCGCGGAGAGGAGGAGGAGGTGAGCCGAGTGGCGGAGGAGGTACCCGTCGAGGAGAAAGCGGGGGCAAAGGTGAGGGTTCAGCGGGACGAGCTCGCGCTGACCGCCGTCGGCGTCGTATTGCTGGCAGTGGTGCGACGGGAGGTAGGAGGAGGAGGAATGGGCTTGGTAGGACGGCTTCGCGGCCCTCAGGGCGAAGGCGGCCGCAGAGTAGGAGCTGTACATGGCGTGGCGCGGCGGCGTCCTCCGGCGGTCCGGTGCTCGGCCGTCCGCGACCGCCGGAGAGCGAGGCTGGCTGGGGGGTTTGAGGTGGGAGAGAGTGGAGGTCTCGTGTCGGGCTGGGGACTGGATCGCCTGTGACGTGGCGTCGTGGGCTGGACGACCGGGATTTACATTTACGGGACGGCGAAACTTTGGATCAGATTCAGCCGCAACGTGCTTCTGCGCCGTGCGATGCGGAGTTGACGGCTCAGATCGAGTGGTGCTGTACCTGACAGTGGTATGCGGACAGCGACCGTCCCGGATTAACATCGGACTTCATTAAAACCACCACGCGAGCACTAATAGCAGTTTAGCAGCTCAGATTGCGTGTTGGTGGGTGTTGTACTGTTGGGAAAAGGTTGCTTTCTGCAGGCCATGAGCGACGAGGCGACAAGATCGGAGTTGTGTATGGCACGTGGGGTATCATGGCCACATGGTTTGTATTCAGATTTATCAGGGTTCGCGGGCGTTTTTACCTGGTTTCTCTGAATTAATCAGCATTATTCTTTGAGTGATATGTGACATGTCCGTCAATAGTGAGTCGTTTGGGGTCTCGTTTACGATGACTTTGTCAATCTCAAATCTTTTGAACAAGCATCAGTGTGTAACAGTCCCAGCTTAATAATGAAAAATACGAAGAATTTTTCTACTTTTGCATTCTTGTTTTGCATCATAGCATCCATATGCAATTGCTATTTCTAACATTCACTTGGGAACAAATTGAAATGGGGAAGCAAACCTTCCACAACCCCCTCCACCAAATGTTATTGCTCAACTTAGCAAACCAATAAACTTTAACTTCCAAATTGTTCAGGAAGTTCCAAGTGTGCATGTTAAATTCATTTGATGAAGCAATTCCTTATTAAGCAAGGAAATAAATTTGATAATTCAAATTGGCTTAATTCAATTTCTATTTTTGAAACCAAGTTAAACATTCCAAAAATTCAACTAAAATCATGGGGAGCTTCAATGTTATTGTTAGAGCCTCCATGAATATTTTCATTATTTTTGGAAATGCTTAAGTGCTCTAAATAATTACATTTTGGAAATTGTCAAAAATATTTTTAATTAAAAGCTGTGAACAAATGTTGGCCAAAACATTTTATTTTGCCTCACCAATTTTTGTGGAGCACCTAAAGGTCAAGTGGAGCCAACATGAATTTTTGTGGATTTTAAAAAATTGTTTAAAGGCCCCAATTAAATCGCCAAAATTTGCTTCTGGACCATTTTTGCAATTAACCAAAAGTTGCCAGGGGGTTTTCAGAAAACTTCATCGCCACTGTGGCGCCATGGCGCACTGGCGCCATGCCGCCACCTCCGCACCGTGCCCCTGCCGTCCTCCGCACCAAGCCGTGGCCCCCGGGCGACTATGGAGGCTGCGACGTCGCTCACCTGCTCCCCTCTCGTTTCCCTTCCCATTCCTCCCGTCAATTTCAGATCGAGTTAGATCCTCTCCCTCCCGAGCTCCTCCTCTCACCGCCGCTCGCCTCCGCGCGTCGCCGTCATCTGGGACTGCCCCGCACGGATCGAAGAGCATAGCTAGCTCCGCCTGGTCCTTCTCCCCCTCCCCACCGACGGAATCGGGCTGAGGTCGCCGGAGCCGACGCGTGCATCCTCGACTTCCCGACCGCGGTCGTCGCCCGCTGGCCTTGATTCCGGCGTCCTCAACCACCCCGTCGTCGTCGAGCACTCACCAATCAACGGGGGTGAGTTCCTTGTACTGCCTAGGCTCTTCCCGCTCCTCATCTTCATCTGTCGCCGTCGAATCGACTCCGGTCGCCGCCGGCGCCACCATCTCCTGAGCGCCCGGCCTGGCCGCTGCTTGGGCCGGCCTGAGGCCGGAGGCCTCGGGCTGGTGCCCGGCCTGAGCGCCCGGCCTAGGCCGGCACTGGGCCGGACGCTTCGGCCACCCACCCGGCCGTCTGCCCAGCCTGGGCCGGCCAAAGGCCGGCGGCTTCGGGCTAGTGCCCAGCCTGCAGCCCGGCCTGGCCGGCTTGAGGCCGGCCTGTCTGTTTTTGGATTTCCTTTTTGGAAATTAAAATAAAATCTAAGTAATTGATAACTATTTGAGTTTTGATCCAAATTTGACAAATCAAATACCAAAATATTCAGCAAAACAAACCCTATGTGTTAGAAGCATTGAATTAGTCTTTTGGATTTATAATCTTGCTGTTATTTATGAATTCCTAAAAATGGCATAATGATACCTAATTTGGGAAAATCATATTTCGATATTTATTTAACCAAAAATTATAAATAAAATATCAAAGTGATCGTCATGTCAAATACTATTCAACCATGCTAATATCATGTCATGATCACAAACATTTAATTGATGTTATTCATTAGTTGATTAAAAGAATTAAATTCAAATAATTATTTAAATCGCTATTTATTCTTCGGTACTCAGAAAATTACAAATAAGATACCAAAATGATCGGAAGGACAAACCCTACCCATTCATATCATGTTCATGCATATTGAGCCACTTCTCTAATAATGTAATAATTTATAAGTAATGTGGTCACTAAGATAAATATGGAGTTGTGTCCAAATAATTGCACTAATTATTTGGAACTCCATTTAATTTGCTAAATAATTTAAATGATAATATCTTGGCATCAATTTGACATGGCATCATGTGATTGAGAATTGCACCTTGTGTTCATGTGATTTATTTGTTCTTTTGTATTATTTTGGGTATCGATAGATTCCGGAGTTGAGGTCACCCCGACCTATCCCGACGAGCCGTACTACACGCCCCGGCAGCAAGGCAAGAGATAACCTAACCTTCTTGGCATCTAGCATCCTAATGTTTTATAAACTTATTTTATCCACCATAATATTGCATGCGATTCCAATATCAATTTTGGTCAATATTAGAGTCTCCTATGAATGCATGTTATCCCCTGAGCCATCACATGTTTCCCCTCCTGTAAACCCTAGGTTTGATGTGTTGGTCGGAGACAAGAATATAGTTGTGGTATATCTAGATGCTTAGTGATGCTCAGCCATGCTTAGTTGTATATTATAGTTGTCCATTGATTTAAATTCCATAATTATGATGCTAATGGAATGTTCGGACATGATGGTTACTTGTGGTGGATAATTAATTTGCTAAAAGGCTTGGATGAGTTGCCATCGGGGATGGTGTTTTTCCTCATTCTTGCCGCCTAGGCTGAGAGTGCTTTTAGCTAGAACCAAGAACCGAGCGTGCTGCCAACGGTGGGGACATATGGAATCCCCTTTAACCAAATAACTTGTGCGGGCGTATCCAAGGGTCCTCTAGTTCGCTATTTCCATTTGCGTGTGAGTGTGTGGGTGGAAAAGGAATGATGAGGACGGTGGTGTTTAGGACGTGGCGATGGGGCAGGGTGCTGAAATAGGCACTGAACCTGTCCTGTGGCCACAGATGACTCTTGGATAGTCTCATGCGAGGTAAAGGTTTAACCGCGCCCACTCGCCGGCCTTCCCCGGAAGAGGGCCAATCAGGTGAGCCGGACGGTACCGGTGGGTAAGTTAGTACACCACTGCAGGTAAATCTTTTCGAAAAGCCGTGTCCACGGTTATGGACAAATCTTGGGAAAGGCGGATTAGCTCATAGAAAAGTATAACCTAATGAATTAAAATTTGGCAGCTAAAGGTTGCAACTCAACGTGTGTGAAAAAGGTTCATTTCCTCGAGGGTGATTCGAGGGAGTGCCTTTGGTGGAGATGAGAGATGATTTTTGGCTACAAGTTGGTTCGCCGAGAACCGAAGATGAAAAGTTTACTCTCTTACCCCCTTTATAAAAATTATTCTGAGTAGACGAATGCCTTGTGTCATTTAAGTCTCGGTTTATGAAAATTAGCTTTATGCAAAAGAAATACATTTATAGCTTTAGAGCCTCCGTCAGCATTGGGCCTATATCGCCCTACTAAACTTGCGAGTACGTCGTACTCAGTCTCTCTTTGCTGCCTTTATATTTGTATTTCAGAGGAGGATGACATCGAGCAGCTAGGTGGGTTCTTCGTGGACGTAGACTAGTAGTCCGGGGTTCCCAGATGGCAGCTTGGGACCGTGGAGCAAGCTGGCTGGGTTTATTTATGTGTAGACCTCTTAGGCCCTATATTTGGATCTTGTTGTATTACACAACACTACTTCGCTTCCGCTTGATGAATTGTTGGGTCTGTGACCTTTTGTGTGTAATATTTGTATCTTTCTCATATATGAGTTGCTATATGAGTTTTTGTGTCGTAGAGTCTGCAATGTGCCAGTTGTTCCATAAGTCTTGATCTCTCTACTATACGTGATAGCGATGTCTGAGCTTATGGCATGATCGAGGTGTTATGTGCCGATGATCCATTCCAATCACACCAGCTAATGGGTTTTGGCCTGGGATTGGTAAACCCAGTAACCTTCGATTGTGTAGCATGACCGGTTGCACAACGCTTCACTGTATAGTTCTGGGGTCGGGGCGCTACAAGTTGGTATCAGAGCAGGACTGCCTGTAGGAAACCCTTTCTATTGGTCGATGTCGAGTCTAGTTTGAAAATCATTTATAACCTAAAAATGAGTTGTGAAAACCTTCTTAGGATTCTTTTTACTCCTCATCCAACTCGCTCTACTCTGATTCTTACCTCTATTTGTTTTAAGCTTGGTGTCAAGTTTAGGTTCTCGGGGTTTGAGTTCTTACCGTCCAGTATGTCTCGAGTCCGTTGTATCCGTTTGCTATCGCCGCGATGACGTGATGTCACTGTGGTTGCCTAAATCTGTTTCGGTGTTAGTGCCATCTCTAATCGCTATCTGGAAGAACTCTTTATCTATCCTAATTGTTCGGAGTTGATTACTAACTATGTCCTTGTTCCAACTCTTCAGAATGGCTCCCACCCATCGTGGTAACCCCCGTGAACCTGATGCACCGCCGCCACCCTCAATGGCGGAGGTCCTGATGGCCATCAAAGGAGAACTGGCTGCGAAATGAGCGTTTGCTCGAGCAGCTGGTGCAGCAAGGGGCCAGGAGGAACAACGACTACAACACTCTCACCGATTTTTTGCTGTCCCAACCTCCTACCTTCACCGAAGCTAAGGAGCCACTTGATGCGGATGATTGGCTCCGAGCTCTTGAGCGCAAGTTTGCCGCTCTGCACGTTCCGGTGGTGGAACAGGTCAACTTCGCCACCTACCTGCTGAATGGAGCCGCTGGCTCCTGGTGGGAGAGCCATGTGGCAATGTTTGCCGTGGGCCATGTCTTCACTTGGGAGGATTTCCGCACCGCTTTCCGTGCGGCGTACATCCCCAAGCCCGTCATGGACCTCAAGAGGAGGGAGTTCCTGGATCTAACCCAGGGATGCATGGACGTCCAAGCCTATGGGCGGGAGTTCAACCACCTCTCGCGTTACGCCCCTCGGGACGTGACGAACGATGAGGACAAGCAATACCTCTTTCGCAAGGGGCTCGCCCCTCGCCTCCGATACGAGCTCCTACCCTTCAAGTTCCAGTCCTACCAGGAGCTCTACAACCAGGCTCTCACTATGGAGAAGGGTAGGAAGGAGTTGGAGGCTTCCAAGAGGCCAGCTCCCACCGACAACCAGAGCTCCTCTTCCTCTGAGGGCAAGAAGTGTCGGGTCTTTGTGCCCTTCAGCGCTGTGCCTCGTGCACCTGTCGCGCCAAGGCCTTCAGGGTTCAGGCCACCTCCGCCTCGCCCAGCTACTTCGACCTTGGGTGCGGCTGGAAGTGGCTTCCGCCCTCAGCTGCCTCCTGCACCGCCGGGGCTCACTTGCTACCACTGTGGCGAGCCGGGTCACTACTCCAGAGAGTGCCCCTAGAAGGCACCGGCTACCGCAGCACCTGCACCAGCACCCTCTACACCAGCCGCCAAGGCCATGACCGTCAGTCGTGGCCGCCTGAACCACGTCTCGGCTGAAGGAGTCGAAGAGGACCCCGGAGTTCTCATGGGTACGCTTCGAATCAATGCATATCCAGCTTCAGTCTTATTTGATTCTGGAGCATCGCATTCATTCATATCCATATCATATGCACACAACCATCAAATACCATTTGCAAATATGGACTCCCCGTTAGTGGTCAAGACCCCAGGCTCTAGTTGGCACACAAATTGGATAGCTCCTGAGGTTCAGATTTCCGTAGGGTCAATACCCTTTCCGTTCTCACTGATAGCCCTGAAGTCAGAGGGAATCGATGTTATTCTGGGTATGGATTGGCTAGTCAAATATCAGGCCAACCTGGATTGTGCTGCCAAGACTGTCACAGTGATCCACCCAAGCTATGGGGAAGTGCGTTACTGGTCCCCAACTTCTGCAACTCCGTCCGCAGCCACTCCTCTCTCTCCGGAGATCAGTCTATGGTTCCTGGAAGGAACCACCCCGCCAGAAATGCATGAAGTTGCTGTGGTGTGTGATTTCCCCGATGTTTTCCCGGAGGAATTGCCCGGCATGCCACCTGATCGCAGCGTGGAGTTTGTGATTGAGTTGGTTCCGGGAACCGCCCCAATTTCCAAAAGGCCCTACCGTATGCCAACGGAAGAGCTAACTGAACTAAAGAAGCAACTTGATGAGCTGCTAGAAAAAGAATTCATCCGGCCGAGTAGCTCACCTTGGGGCTGCCCGGTCATCTTTGTCAAGAAGAGGGATACTAATGTTCCTCGGCTGGTTGTTGATTACCGCCCTTTGAATGCGGTGACCATCAAGAACAAGTACCCCATTCCTCGAATAACTGACCTATTCGATCAACTAGCTGGTGCAACGGTATTCTCCAAGATGGATCTGAGGTCAGGCTACCATCAGATAAAAATCCGAAAGGAGGATATTCCAAAGACGGCTTTCACTACCCGCTATGGGTTATATGAGTACACCGTCATGTCCTTCGGCCTCACCAATGCTCCGGCTACATTCATGAGGCTGATGAACTCCATCTTCCACGAGTACCTCGACAAGTTTGTCATCATTTACATCGATGACATCCTTGTCTACTCCAAAACCGAAGAAGAACATGCTGAGCATCTTCGACTAGTCTTGACCAAGCTTCGAGACCACCGCCTCTATGCCAAGTTCTCCAAGTGTGAGTTTTGGCTAAAGGAGCTCATTTTTCTCGGTCATGTGGTGTCAGCTGCCGGAGTAGCGGTGATACCAGACAAAATTCAGGCAATCCTGGATTGGCCAACTCCCAAGTCCGCCAAAGATATCCGAAGTGACGTGGGGTTACCACGCCAAATCCCTCGGATGACATCCTTGGGTTGAGAGAACGAGAGAAGAAGATGGTGGTACTGGTGGATTCGTCGGCTGACAAGCGGGATTTACCCAGGTTCAGGCCCCCGAAGGTAAAAGCCCTACGTCCTGCTTGTCTGGAATTGATGATGGAGCTTACAGATCGATTACAATGGCAAGATCGTGAGATGCGATCTTGCTAGGGTTTCTGGCGGTGAGTATGAGCGTACCCTCGGTCGGCGGCCCTCCCAGTCCTTAAATAGTGGGACCGGGTCGGGTCCTATACCGACTAGGTTTACATCTGGTCCTACCGACCTAATATTTCTAGTTTTTCCTTCGGGGCCTCCTTCCTGGGCCTGATGACAGATGGGCCTTTTATTCACTTCCGCACCAGGGTAGTCCATGGTGGCACACCCAAAAGGTGTACCCACGTCATGAAGCTTCCTTGGATTGGCAGGTTATTACCGCCGATTCATCGAGGGCTTTTCCAAAATAGCCAAGGCATTGACTGACCTCCTCAAGAAGAACAAACAATTTGTGTGGTCAGACAAAGCTGAAGAGAGCTTCCAAACTCTCAAGGTCAAGCTCACTAGCACCGCGGTGCTTGTCCTTCCTGACACCGACAAGGAATTTGTCGTCTATTGTGATGCATCACTCCAAGGCTTGGGCTGTGTTTTGATGCAAGAGGGCCATGTTGTCGCTTATGCTTCCCGTCAACTCAAACCACATGAGCAAAATTATCCAACTCATGATTTGGAGCTTGCCACTGTGGTACATGCTCTGAAGCAATGGAGGCCCTGTCTATTGGGCAACCGTTGCGAGATCTATTCTGACCATCAAAGCCTAAAATATCTCTTCACCCAGCCTAATCTGAACTTGAGACAGAGAAGATGGTTGGAATTAATCAAAGATTATGATGTGACACTCAATTATCAGCCCGGCAAGGCCAATGTCGTGGCAGATGCTCTGAGTCGCAAAGCCTATTGCAACACATTGATGGTTGAAAAGGCCCAACCTGCTCTCCATGAAGAGTTTGTTCGTTTAAATCTGGAGATTGTTCCCTCCGGGTATCTAGCCAACATGGAGATCAAATCCACACTTGAGGATGAAATCAAGGCCGCCCAGCAACATGATGTTGGCATCCGCAAGATCAAAAAGAATATTGTAAGCGGGAAGGCCAAGTGTTTCTCCGTTGATGATTCCCGGTGTGGTCTATTTTGGGAACCGCCTTGTGGTGCCCAAAAGGGGAAATACCAAGGAGTTGATACTCCAAGAAGCCCATGAATCTCCTATATCCATCCATCCCGGTAGCACAAAAATGTACCAAGACCTCCGTCCCAAATTCTGGTGGACTCGCATGAAGCGGGAAATTGCCAAATATGTTGCTGAATGCGACGTCTGTCGCCGAGTGAAAGCTGAACATCAAAGGCCAGCTGGTACCCTTCGCCCCATAGCCATTCCCGAGTGGAAATGGGATGAAGTTGGTATGGATTTCATCACCGGCTTTCCAAGATCACCAAAGGGTAACAATGCCATTTGGGTGGTCATTGACCATCTATCCAAAGTCGCCCATTTCCTTCCGGTTCGCGAGGATATCAATTCTGCTAAGCTGGTTGAGCTGTATATGGCACGGATTGTTCCTCTGCATGGGGTTCCCTGAGGATCATCTCAGACCGTGGGAGCCTGTTTGTGTCCAAGTTTTGGCAAAGTTTCCAGAAGGCTCTCGGAACCCATCTCAACTTCAGCACAGCCTATCATCCTCAAACTGATGGTCAAACTGAAAGGGTGAACCAAGTTCTTGAGGACATGCTTCAGGCATGCATCATCTCCTTCGGAAAGGGTTGGTAAAAATACCTCCCTCTCGCCGAGTTCTCCTACAATAATAGCTACCAGACCAGTTTGCAAATGGCTCCCTTTGAGGTTCTTTATGGGAGAAAATGCCGAACTCCTCTAAATTGGTCTGAAACCGGAGAGAGGCCACTCTTCGGTCCGGATGTGATCAATGAGGCCGAGGAGAAAGTCCGTATCATTCGGGATAATCTCAAGGCTGCTCAATCCCGGCAGAAAAGCTACTATGACAAGCATCATCAAGAGGTCCACTATGAAATTGGTGACAAGGCCTATCTTCGAGTCTCTCCCCTCCGAGGCGTTCGTCGCTTCGGGATCAAGGGCAAATTGGCACCTCGCTATGTTGGCCCTTTCACCATCCTAGCCAAGCGAGGAGATCTCTCCTATCAACTCGAGTTGCCCTCCAACTTCCCGGATGTGCATGATGTGTTCCATGTCTCCCAACTCCGGCGTTGCTTCAAATATCCAATCCGTGGGGTTGATCATGAGACATTGGATATCCAAGAGGACTTGACTTACCGTGAGCATCCTATCCGCATCTTGGATGAAGCGGAGAGGAAAACCCACAACAACACTATCAAGTTCCTAAAAGTTCAATGGTCGAACCATTCCGAGGAGGAAGCCACATGGGAGCGAGAAACTAGTCTTCGTCAGGAATACCCCGCCTTCTTCACTCAAGCCTAGAATCTCGGGACGAGATTCCTGTAAGGGGGGTAGAATTGTAACAGCCCAAGCTTGGTAATGAAAAATACGAAGAATTTTTCCACTTTTGCATCTCTTGTTTTGCATCATAGCATCCATATGCAATTGCTATTTCTAACATTCACTTGGAAACAAATTGAAATGGGGAAGCAAACCTTCCACAACCCTCCACCAAATTTTATTGCTCAACTTAGCAAACCAATAAACTTGAACTTCCAAATTGTTCAGGAAGTTCCAAGTGTGCATGTTAAATTCATTTGATGAAGCAATTCCTTATTAAGCAAGGAAATAAATTTGATAATTCAAATTGGCTTAATTCAATTTCTATTTTTGAAACCAAGTTAAACATTCCAAAAATTCAAACTAAAATCATGGGGAGCTTCAATGTTATTGTTAGAGCCTCCATGAATATTTTCATTATTTTTGGAAATGTTTAAGTGCTTCAAATAAATACAAATTGGAAATTGTCAAAAATGACCATAATTAAAAACTGTGAACAAAGGTTGGCCAAAACATTTTATTTGAAACCCAAACTTTTTGTGGAGCTTCCTCAGGTTATGAGCAACATATGTGAATTTTTGTAGATTTTTCAAAAAAAGGCTTAAGTGCCTCTTTTAAAATCCCTAAAAGTGCCCTGGACCTGTTTGCAATTAAAATTTCTGGAACCAGGGGGTTTTCTGGGAAAATCCTTTTCTCCACCACTGTGGCGCCATGGCATCCTGGCGCCATGCCACCGAGCTGGCCGACGCCCATGCCGCTCGAGACTGTGCCCTTCCGCATGGACTAGGAGGCCTCCCACCGTCGGTACCTGCTCCCCTCACCCTCCTCTCTCCATTCCTCCCGCCAATCCCGGATCGAGTTAGATCCTCTCCCTCCCGAGCTCCTCCTCTCACCGCCGCTCGCCTCCGCGCGTCGCCGTCATCTGGGACTGCCCCGCACGGATCGAAGAGCATAGCTAGCTCCGCCTGGTCCTTCTCCCCCTCCCCACCGGCGGAATCGGGCTGAGGTCGCCGGAGCCGACGCATGCATCCTCGACTTCCCGACCACGGCCGTCGCCCACCGGTCTCGATTCCGGCATCCTCAACCGCCCCGTCGTCGTCGAGCACTCACCAATCAACGGGTGTGAGTTCCTTGTACTGCCTAGGCTCTTCCCGCTCCTCATCTTCATCTGTCGACGTCGAATCGACTCCGGTCGCCGCCGGCGCCACCATCTCCGAGCGCCCAGCCTGGCCGCTACTTGGGCCGGCCTGGGCCGGCACTGGGCCGGACGCTTCGGCCACCCACCCGGCCGTCTGCCCAGCCTGGGCCGGCCGAAGGCCGGCGGCTTCGGGCTAGTGCCCGGCCTGACCGGCTTGAGGCTGGCATGTCTGTTTTTGGATTTCCTTTTTGGAAATTGAAATAAAATCTAAATAATTGATAACTATTTGAGTTTTGATCCAAATTTGACAAATCAAATACCAAAATGTTCAGAAAAACAAACCCTATGTGTTAGAAGCATTGAATTAGTCTTTTGGATTTATAATCTTGCTGTTATTTATGAATTCCTAAAAATGGCATAATGATACCTAATTTGGGAAAATCATATTTCGATATTTATTTAACCAAAAATTATAAATAAAATATCAAAGTGATCGTCATGTCAAATACTATTCAACCATGCTAATATCATGTCATGATCACAAACATTTAATTGATGTTATTCATAAGTTGATTAAAAGAATTAAATTCAAATAATTATTTAAATCGCTATTTATTCTTCGGTACTCAGAAAAGTACAAATAAGATACCAAAATGATCGGAAGGACAAACCCTACCCATTCATATCATGTTCATGCATATTGAGCCACTTCTCTAATAATGTAATGATTTATAAGTAATGTGGTCACTAAGATAAATATGGAGTTGTGTCCAAATAATTGCACTAATTATTTGGAACTCCATTTAATTTGTTAAATAATTTAAATGATAATATCTTGGCATCAATTTGACATGGCATCATGTGATTGAGCATTGCACCTTGTGTTCGTGTGATTTATTTGTTCTTTTGTATTATTTTTGGTATCGATAGATTCCGGAGTTGAGGTCACCCCGACCTATCCCGACGAGCCGTACTACACGCCCCGGCAGCAAGGCAAGAGATAACCTAACCTTCTTGGCATCTAGCATCCTAATGTTTTATAAACTTATTTTATCCACCATAATATTGCATGCGATTCCAATATCAATTTTGGTCAATATTAGAGTCTCCTATGAATGCATGTTATCCCCTGAGCCATCACATGTTTCCCCTCCTATAAACCCTAGGTTTGATGTGTTGGCCGGAGACAAGGATATAGTTGTGGTATATCTAGATGCTTAGTGATGCTCAGCCATGCTTAGTTGTATATTATAGTTGTCCGTTGATTTAAATTCCATAATTATGATGTTAATGGAATGTTCGGACATGATGGTTACTTGTGGTGGATAATTAATTTGCTAAAAGGCTTGGATGAGTTGCCATCGGGGATGGTGTTTTGCCTCATTCTTGCCGCCTAGGCTGAGAGTGCTTTTAGCTAGAACCAAGAACCGAGCGTGCTGCCAACGGTAGGGACATATGGAATCCCCTTTAACAAAATAACTTGTGCGGGCGTATCCAAGGGTCCTCTAGTTCGCTATTTCCATTTGAGTGTGAGTGTGTGGGTGGAAAAAGGAATGATGAGGACGGCGGTGTTTAGGACGTGGCAATGGGGCAGGGTGATGAAATAGGCACTGAACCTGTCCTGTGGCCACAGATGACTCTTGGATAGTCTCATGTGAGGTAAAGGTTTAACCGCGCCCACTCGCCGGCCTTCCCCGGAAGAGGGCCAATCAGGTGAGCTGGACGGTACCGGTGGGTAAATTAGTACACCACTGCAGGGTAAATCTTTTCGAAAAGTCGTGTCCACGGTTATGGACAAATCTTGGGAAAGGCGGATTAGCTCATAGAAAAGTATAACCTAATGAATTAAAATTTGGCAGCTAAAGGTTGCAACTCAACGTGTGTGAAAAAGATTCATTTCCTCGAGGGTGATTCGAGGGAGTGCCTTTGGTGGAGATGAGAGATGATTTTTGGCTACAAGTTGGTTCGCCGAGAACCGAAGATGAAAAGTTTACTCTCTTACCCCCTTTATAAAAATTATTCTGAGTAGACGAATGCCTTGTGTCATTTAAGTCTCGGTTTATGAAAATTAGCTTTATACAAAAGAAATACATTTATAGCTTTAGAGCCTCCGTCAGCATTGGGCCTATATCTCCCTACTAAACTTGCGAGTACGTCGTACTCAGTCTCTCTTTGCTGCCTTTATATTTGTATTTCATAGGAGGATGACACCGAGCAGCTAGGTGGGTTCTTCGTGGACGTCGACTAGTAGTCCGGGGTTCCCAGGTGGCAGCTTGGGACCGTGGAGCAAGCTGGCTGGGTTTATTTATGTGTAGACCTCTTAGGCCCTATATTTGGATCTTGTTGTATTACACAACACTACTTCGCTTCCGCTTGATGAATTGTTGGGTCTGTGACCTTTTGTGTGTAATATTTGTATCTTTCTCATATATGAGTTGCTATATGAGTTTTTGTGTCGTAGAGTCTGCAATGTGCCAGTTGTTCCATAAGTCTTGATCTCTCTACTATACGTGATAGCGATGTCTGAGCTTATGGCATGATCGAGGTGTTATGTGCCGATGATCCATTCCAATCACACCAGCTAATGGGTTTTGGCCTGGGATTGGTAAACCCAGTAACCTTCGATTGTGTAGCATGACCGGTTGCACAACGCTTCACTGTATAGTTCTGGGGTCGGGGCGCTACACAGTGTTTGCATTCATAGAACGTTTTCATGCGTGTTTGTGAGCGTATGACAATGTTATGGTGTCTCTCAAAACAAATAAGCTATAACATTTTTTGGTATTTTTTCAGAACTCGGGAGACGACGAACATATGTACACGTAGTAAAACACTACCACTTGCAAGCATGCTAAATTGCGAATCTTGAATATTAATAAACTCACCACCGACTCGCTTTGGAACTAACATCACAAACAAGCACCCATAAGAGGATAAGAGCACATGTAAAATGTGGCACTCAAAAACAATTTATGGTAAACAAAAGTAGGCCTTAGATAACTGATGATGTAAAATAGGACACATGGGAAAAATGGTGTATAGGGTACCCAACACTAGTACGGAACAATGCCATGAACACGAGTCAAAACACGCATCAGCAACAGAAAAAAAGGTTTGTTGTTCGTGATATACCATTGATGTGAAGCAATTGCGATGGTGCTTTGCACCGTAGCCCATATTATATGAGCAACGATTAGAATGTTAGACAATTATCGAAAATATTCACATCTGCCACGGACATCGATAGTAACCATTTTCTAATGAGGGCTACGTGAAAAAAAATCATGGCTAGCCCGACTGTGCCGTCGACGGAGCCTCACTCCTGCGACTTCACAACCGTTGGTTCGTCATCGTCTTCCTGTTTGCTCTCTTATACAAAGGTTCACCCGAGACGCAGAACCGTTGCTCCTGAAGATGCTAGTTTCAATGCACCGTCGACGGAGACCCGCTCCTACGTCTTCATCGTCGAGGCTTCCTCCTCGCGCTAATGCATATAAGAAAATTCAACTAAGATTACTTATCCTCCTTTTCAACTAAATGATGCAAACAGAGAGGAGTGGCATTAAGAATTGGCAAATAGTGCTAAGCAAAAATTTGGAACCTAAACAAAGCAAAGTTGCTCTAAATAATTATAACTACAATTGGCAAACGTGAAAGTGCATGGTTGCCCCCATGTGTGATTTTGGTAATTAATGGCAATCTCTATGGACTAATGTTTATATTGAGCTACTTGTAGGTGTGTCCATTTGCATTGCTTGATCTCCATTTGTTGGAGTCAAGGCTATGAGAAGAAGCTATTTGTTGATCTAGGCTAAGTGCTTTGAAAAGAAGATCCTTTGTAGCCCATGGAGGATGGCGTCTAAGTGGTGATCGCCATCAAGGTTGTGTGGTGCAAGTTCAAGATGATCAACATGAAGATATCACATGATTGAATCTTGCCATCCACTTGAAGATAATGGCCAAGTGAAGACATGCCGAAGAAGTGGTTCTCCCATATTGGTGTATGGGGGAGCGTCATATGTGAATCTTCACCAAGCGAAACGCAATCAAGAAAGGTGGTTTGTCTTGAGGAGATGAAGATCGTCATCATCGACCTCAAGTGGATTAATGCGCAAGGCAAAGGTATGATCTTTATAGGGTTTCTATTTTACCGGTCTCATGATGTTAGTGAGAGACCGGATTATAGGATAGTTAACCGTACTATCAAGAGGGGCTCACGACCGAGTATCTTGATCGTATCGTTCGTGGAGAGCTCAAACCTTTGCATCCTTGCATCCTTGCAATCATATTTATTGGTTCTTATTGGCTCTTATCAAGGTGTGGTCTTGGTGCTTGTCGTGCTTGTCATGACAAGGCCAAGCTCACCGAAAACGGTTTTCATATGCGTCCTCTATTGCGGTTTCGGTATTGGAGATTTTGCCGGTTCATCCGTGCGGAAGGTTTCTCTCTTCCATTTATTTGCAAAATCTCCTTTACTTGTTTTAATCATGTCCAAGTATTGCATTTGTCGTCTTCTTTCCATCAAAATTGGTTTTACTTCTTTCGGACTTCATTTGCAAAAGATATTGCATTTCCGGTTTACAAATGAGAAGGTTTACCTTTCTACATTTGGTTTTATCCTCACATTATGGACTATGATGTTTCTCTGCATAATCTTGAAGGGCTCTTCGTTGCAATTCCAACGAGCCCAAGATCATCGAAATCGGAGTCCGGATGAAAAAGATATTAAAGTTTTCGTATAAGAGTTGGGTGCCCGGCCTCCAGGCCAGCCTAGGCCGGCTGGCTCTGTTGGGTGGCCAGCCCCCTGGCCAGCCCAAGCCGGCTCCAAGGCTGGCTGGCTCTGCTGGGTGGCCAGCCCCCTGGCCAGCCCAGGCCGGCTCCCTGGTCGGCCGGCTCTGCTGGGTGGCCAGCCCCCTGGCCAGCCCAGGCCGGGCTCCCGTACCCCTTCAACGGTCACTTTTTCAGGGGACCTATTTAAGGGACTTCTTCCCTATTTTCCCTAAGACTTTTTCTTGCTCTCTCTCCTCCATTACTAAACATTTTGAGAGCTCGATTCCTCCTCTTCCCTCCATGATTATTGCCTCAAATTAGAGGAAAAGAGAGAGGAGATCTAGATATGTTCTTCCACCAAACAAAATCTTCTCTAAGTGAGGGGAACTCGTTGGATATAGATTTTAGGGTTGCTTTGTGTTCATCCTCTTTGTTCTTCCTCTTAAATCCCTCCATAGCATTAGTTGCTTTGGTTGGATTTTGGAGAGAAGAATTTGACCACTTAGTGTGTTCTTGCCTTTTGCATTAGTTGCATCGGGTTGTGCTCTCCACGAAGATTCGTGGGATTGAAGGTCGAGAAGCCAATTACTCTTGGGTGCATTGTGTTCCCAAGAGCTTGTGCCTCTTGGGTGCATTGTGTACCCTAGACGGTTGGTGTGCCGCGAAGCCTTCGAGTTGTGAAGCTTCGGCAAGATTTGGGAGCCCCCAATTGAGTTGTGGGTGTGTGCCCCAAGAACGTTGTAAAGGCTCCGGATTCCGCCTTGAAGGATTCCGATAGTGGAAGGTGAACCAAACCCTTGGGTGCGGTTCATCAGAGAATAGGGTGAGGCCTTTGTGGCATCTTGAGTAGGCCTCTTGTGGCGAGCTCACACCCCTCCAACGAGACGTACTCCCTTAACAAGGAGGAACTCGGGAATACATCCTCGTCTCCGCGTGCCTTGGTTATTTCTATACCCGAGCTTTTACTTATGCAATTTACATTGTGATAGCCTTCGTGCTTGAAGTATTTTATCTTGCTATCACCTTGTTGCTTGCCTTGCTTAGCATAAGTTGTTGGTGCACATAGGTGAGCCTAGTATATTAGGTTGTTGGCTTGTTAATTTAAACACATAGTTTTATTCCGCAATTATCAAGCCTTAAACCGGAAAAGTTTTAATCGCCTATTCACCCCCCCCCTCTAGGCGACATCTCGGCATAGTTTGTTCTTTCAAAATGGTACTAGGTAAAATTTATAACCTAAATAAAGTATATATAATCCAAATATAGATAGTACTAAGCAAAATTTAGACCTAAACAAAGTATATTTTCTCTAAATAAACTATAACTAGAGAACTGTCGGCACTATGCGAAGCGAATCTAAAGAAAGTAAAGTTACCTAAATAACTATAACTAGAAATAGCAGACAATTTTAAGCAAAAAACCAAACTCTTCTAGCCACATCCCTTGTTTGATGAGAAGCTCTTTCCATTCGCTTGAGTGTCCCTTCTCCCAGGTCAGCATGGTTCAACTTAGTACTTAACTTTTGTGTCGACACACCAAACGTCGACATGATGATCAGAGGGATAGACTGGTGGAGAGGTCAATACAAATGAGTCAAATGAACAATCTGAAGGAACTATTAAGTCACAAGAAAGGGAATACCCCTCTTATACATTACCACCATGGCACCATCCTCTGCTCCCGCTCTAGAGCTAAATTGGTACTTTTATAAAGGGGATTGCCATAAAGGCTTCCGAGATGGGGCTCGTGGAAGACAAGAGAACAGTGCTCGGGTCACGCAATGCCTAAGTGTCTGGCCCAGAGGGCTTTGTTACTAAATAAATTGGGCCCCAAGCTTGGGGTTCTCAAAACAGTTGTCTCTTCCTAGCTAAAGGTTGGAAATGACTAGCAATACTAGAGATTCGCATCTGCTACTTCGTCAGATAGAAACATTGGAACTAAAAAGTAAAAGCGGACGACATTGTTCATACGATAATCGTAAATGTAAGTTCTCGCTATCCAAAAAAAGAAAGTTCGGCCCGTTGGAATTGTTCCGGCGTAATATTTAAATGAGTGTCGAGTCGGAGATTTTTGCCTTGTTATCAAAAGGGGGAGTTGGGCAAAGCAAACTCCCTCCTTAGACCTCCTTAGACGATCACGGGGGTTATACTAAACAATACATGCTCACTACACCCATATGGCTAAGCCCCCTTTTGAATCGACAGTAAATTGGGCTTCATAGCTACTTTCATTCTAAGCCCGCTCTATAATCTAAAGTAGCCTTTGACTAGTTTTTTCTCTCGCTACTAGTAGTACTCTTTTGGAAGTATCTGGCCGGGTTTAGAACCTAAGAAGAATATATTTACTCTAAATAATAATAACTAGCTAGGACCGATAAACAATGGTAAGCAAAAATTTGAACCTAAACAAAGTTGGAGCAAGATTCTATCGTTGTACCATATAGTTCCATGCAATTTGATTAATTTCCATCTAGTCTATTTCAACAAACATCTACTCCCTCCGATCCATAAAAAGTGTCGTCCACTTGTTGGGAATATGCCCTAGAGGCAATAATAAAATGTTTTATTAGCATATTCATGTTTATGATAATAGTTTATTATCCATGCTATAATTGTATTAACCGGAAACATAATACATGTGTGGAATATAAACAACAGGTGTTAGTAAGTCTCTACCGGACTAGTTTGTTAGTCAAGAGATGGTTAGAGTTTCCTAACCATGGACTTGTTATAGTCACTTGATAACGGAGTCATATCATTGGGAGAATGATATGATGGACAAGACCCAATAATAAAGAGTTGCAATTGATCGTGTCACACAATTTTATTGCCAATGTTTTTAGTATATGCCAAGTATAGTTTTCTTAGACCATGAGATTATATCACTCCCGCTTACCAGAGGAATACTTTGTGCAAATCAAACGTCGCTTCGTAACTGGTGATTATAAAGGTGGCTTTCAGGTATCTCCGATGGTAGGTTGTTGGGTGATATGTATCAAGAGTGGGATTTGTCCCTCCATGTGACGGAGTAGAATATCTCTGGGCCCACTCGGTAATATAGCATCTGGAAAGTTTACAAACATGTGATTAGGAGTAATCACGGAGATCCTATATGATGGACGATAAATAGAATTTGCCAGGTAACGAGATGGAACTAGATATGGAGATATTGATGATCAAATCTCGGGCAAATTAAATATCATGAGACAAAGGGAATCGTATACGAGATTAAGAATCTCCGGCATCGTGGTTCAATCGATAAGGAACTTCGTTGAATATGTAGGAGTCAATATGGGCATCCCGGTCCCGCTATTGATTATTGATCGGATCATGTCTACATGTTCTCGAACTCGTAGGGTCACACACTTAACGCTCTGATGTAGCTAGGGTTTGCGATGAGATAATTGATGGAATGAACGAATGGTGATTTGGAGTCTCGGATGAGATCCTAGACGTCACGAGGAGATCCGGAAGAGTCCGGACAATAAGATTCATATAAGGAAAGTGGTTTCCGAAGGTATCGGAAAGGTTCCGGATTTTTCGACAGGGTACCAAAATTTTCTGGAAGGTTCTAGAAGGGTCTAGAAGTGGGGCCCACCTGGGTGCGGACCCACATGGGCCAAAGTGGTGGTCCAGCAGCCCTACTGGGCTGGCCGCACCATGGCAGGCTGGCAGCCCACTTGGCCCAGCCGGCCAACATATGGAAAAGGGGAAGTGGAGGCCTAGTCCATCTAGGACTCGGCTTGCTTGGGGGCCAAGGCACCCAAGGGCAGCCGACCCTAGATGGGTGCCCCACCCCTTGCCCTAGCCGCCACCTATATAAGGTGGGGTGCGGCCAAGGGAGAGGCTCTCCAAGCCCTGGCCGCACCAAGCCCTAGCCGCACCCTCCTCTACCTCCCTTGCCGCGCCACCCCTCCCGGAGGGCTGCCGCATCACCATCTCCTCCTCCTTCTCTTGCACAGCTTGGCGAAGCCCTATCCGACGAAGAGCTCCACCATCAACACCACCACACCGTCGTGCTGCTGAGATCCATCTAGCCACTCCATCCTTGCTTGCGGGATCAAGAAGGCGGAGTCTACATCGAGTCGTACGTGTGGATACCACGGAGATGCTGCTCGTGCGGTGCTTCATCGGATTGGATCGCGTGGATAATACATCTCCTCGCGACTAGACGAGTCTAGTTGCGGGGATTGACTAGCCAACCCTTGCACCGACAAAACAATTTTGTTTGATCTTCAAGGGTAAAGATTTGATCACTTCTCGCTACTTACATCTAGTAGATCTAGATCTTTGGGGTTTCTTCCGCTTGTTACGTAGAAAATTTTTTGTTTTCCATGCAACGACCCCTTCACCACTTAGTACAAAGTTTGTACAAACTTAGTAAAAAATGAGCGACACTTTTTATGAGTCGGAGTGTTGGGTTTATGCCGAACAGGTACCTTCACGAAGGAGACTAAAGCCAGCGTACCAGGGTGGCCCATAGTGGTGGTAAGCCGAAATCCGGCTTACCGGGCGGCCCAGTACGATGAAGCGTAGGAGGCCCATCCGGCTAAGGGAATGTTCTAAAAGCCGGCCCACATTGAGGATGACTTAGCACTCAAGGCAAGGACCAAGCCGGGTTAGAGTAGAACTTTGTGACTTAGTCGGTTAGGTTTTCCTCCTGTAAGCCCTAGGTCCGGACGCCTTTATAAGCCGGCCTATGGGACGCCTCAGGGCAAGCTCTAACACAACTTTCATTGTAATTGGCTCATATTGCCTTATAGTGAATTATAGCAGCACGTAGGGTTTCGCCACCGTTGCAAGATCCAAAGCTGGGTAAACTCTTTCTCATCCCGACACCAGAACCTCCCTCATCTCTAAAACCCACCTCTCTACCTAGCTCGATGGCACCCCTATCGCAGCTAGATTCGACAATACCATGACAGTTGGCGCCCACCGTGGGGCAAGAGATGTCCGGGGTTTCGTTCCACGCGGGATCTACTGGCGGCGGCGGCGACACCATCGCGGCCGGCTTGGTGAGCTACTTCGACGAAACAGGAGCTGGCCACGTCTTCAACGACGGCTTTTGGACGCCGGCAAAGGAGGATCCTGTCGGCTGGTTCATGGTCTCCGTCGGCGGCTTCGACATCTTCGTCGGCTTCACCGCCCAGGCTTTGGACGATCTCGGCTACACCTCGAGCATGACCGCGACCCACCCCAGCAACTTCGATGACGGATCGGATCTGGACTCTGAGGAGATTGCCGATCTAGATCTAGCTTTCGACGTTGATGATGAAGATTCTGCAGACGACGCAAGTTCCACTATGGCGGCACCGGACTTCCACTTCGTTGGCATCCTAGGAGAATCTGGCTCTAACGAGTCGATGACAGAACCTGAGTCTATCCTTCCTGCTTTGCAGGCCGGGGCTGATTCAGAAGCAGGATCAGGGGACACTGCCCATATGGAGCAGGACCTCGAGTCTGAAGGAGAATCCTACGATTTTAGTCGGAAAGTTGCATCCTGCTTAGGACGCCCTGTCGAGGTCTTAATGGGTGACGTCTCTGATCCAAAGGATGACCCCAATGCCTCGAAAGCCGCCAAAGGCGAAAAAACAACTCCAGAAGCCGGAAATCAAAGGGTAGACTTTGTGCCACCACTAGCTCCAATGAAGGGAACTTGTAGATTGCCGGCTGCAGGAGACAACATTAACGCTACAGCCGGCGAAGCAATGGAGAAGGAGAACGAAGAAAGGATGGCAAAGTACAAGAAACTGCTAACTCCACTTCCTCCTAACGCATCGCTGGCCGACATTGAAAAGCGCCGCGCCGAACTGGAAGAGCAAGCAACCCAGATAGCGGAGCGTGAAGTTGAGATCACAAACAAGGAAACGGAGTTGATCTGGAAGCAGAGAGAAAAGGGGGCCGACGATATTTTCCGTTCGTCTCGCGACAAGAATCTGCACAAGAGGTTGGATTTCCGCAGCAAGTGGGAAGCCGACCATGTTAATTCAGTCTGGAGAAAGTACCACCACCGACGTGACCTGGAGACTAATTTGTGTTACTTCAATACCCCAGCCAAAACACATGGAGGCGGCCCAGGAAGTCATGTCCGACAAATCGTTGGACCGTGACGCTCGCCTCAAATATTTGGTTATCTACTGGAGGTTGCACAACAACAGCAAAACAACTCGCAAGTCAAGTCGGGACGGCTTGTTGAGGACTCTCGTCTTTGCAACTCGACGGCCAAGAAGCTGATGGCTGCTGCACCTGCAGACCCAGACGATGACTCAGCCGGCTCAAGCAGCCACAACAAAGGTGGCGATAAGGACCCGAAGGACAAGCAACCACTTAGAGGTGTGGAATCCCGGACATGTTCTTCACGCCATCTGAAGCTGGTAAAATCCGGGAAGGACATCAGAGCCGGGAGCGAAGGGAAGACCCTCGCAAGGAAAAGGCGGCACCACCTCGTCCGGACTCAGGAGCGACGACGTGAGGGGGAAATTCCACCTCGAAGGGAGGGTGACAGAGATAATATGCCACCTCCACCACCGCCTCCATCGCGCAAAGAGGGAGATAACCCCTCCAAGTACATACCCCCTCCACGACGGCAAAGGACTCCAAGCCCTCCGCGTAACGCGAGTCGGGTGAGCCAAAGCCGTCACAGGGATGAACCAAGGCGAGGAAAATCAGTTGATAAGCCGCCATCAGCTAATGATGTTCGAAGCCTAATCGAGAAGAGGAAGTCGGCCAAAGATGCCCAATACCTCGGCCCCAAGTGTTTTGGCAGAACAATCAGAGAGCAAATCCTATCTCCAACTTTGTCGAACATAACAAAGATGGTGGAGAAGTACATCGGTACGGCTAATCCTGAGACCTGGCTCTCAGATTACGTCAGTGCCTGCGACATATACCAAGGCAGCGCCGAGTCTGCAATGCGATTCTTGCCCCTGATGTTAACCGGGATGGCACGCATGTGGATTGAAGGTTTGCCGGAGAGGACAGTTCATACCTGGAGTGACATGAAGCGCGTCTTTATTCAGCACTTCCAGGGCACGTATAAACGCCCCAAGTCGATTTTCGACTTACAGCTGTGTGTGCAGCAAAAGAACGAGTCCAGCCGTGAATTCGTTTCACGATGGAGCGAAATCAAAAACGCTTGCGAGGGCGTCTCATAAACTCAGGCGATCCATGCCTTCAAGCAATCTCTGAGGAAGGGGACGACTTTCCGCTGCTTCAGAATCGACTTTGGGTGGCTTACTAGCTTGTGCAAACAAGTACGGCGCTCCTGACGATGACAACAGGGAAGATGGTGAAACTCGCCGGCGCGATTCCGGGAAAAAGAAGGTTGAAGACCAAGCCGGCCCTTCTCACGAGGTTGCTGCCACCTTTGGTAAGGGTGGCCCAAGCAATAGCAAGTGTCATGACAAAAAGCCGGCAAACAGCCGACCAACCCGACCGCCAACGGTGAAGTACGACGACATCAAGCACAACCCCTGTGTTCATCATTTGAGGCCGGATGGGACGAGCTCCCACATGATCCAGCAATGTCACATCAATCGGGACATCGCCAAGGACTCCAAAGCCGGCAAGTCAAGGAACAAGCACAAGTCCAGGAAGGACGACAAAGAGAAAGAAGATGCTGCTTCAGAATCGGATGACGCGGCCTCCAAAGAGGGAAAAGGCAGTAAATTCCCTAAGCATGCCGAAAGTCTCATCGTCAATCTGGCAACAGATTCCTCTCGCAAGGAAAAAGCGGCTTGGCAAGAACTCAATGCTACGGTACATGTAGTTCCTCAGTATTTGGATTGGTCCGACACTCCCATCACATGGGATCACAGCGATCACCCGGACAGAGTTCCTTCAACACGCACCTACGCTTTGGTCGTCAGCCCTATAGTCGACAAATACAAGTTGACAAAGGTGCTCATGGATGGAGGAAGTAGCATCAACATACTCTACGCTGCAACGTTGAAAAGGATGCGTCTCTCCGAGTCACAACTCAACCACAGCAATGTGAAGTTTCATGGTATTGTGCCGGGACGACAAGCCTCCTCAATGGGAAGGATCACCCTGAAGGTCACCTTTGGCGGCACGGATAATTTCCGGACAGAAGACGTCTCTTTTGAGGTGGTTCCTTTTAAAAGTGCGTACCACGCAATCTTTGGACGTCCGGCTTTCGCCAAATTCATGGCTCGGCCCTGCTACATCTATAGCAAGCTGAAAATGCCGGGACCCAATGGGATCATCACAGTCAAGGGAGACTTCAAGAAAGCAAAGGAGTGTGAATCCGCTAATGCCGTCCATGCTGAAGAAGAAATCTGCAAGGAAGAATTGGAGGATCTCAAGAAGACAATGAGTCCTAATGAGATGCCGGCAACTGAAAAGCCGTCCTCCAAAGTCGACTCGAGGTTCAAACCGAAGGATGACACAAGAAAATCAAGCTCTCAAAGGATGATCCGACAAAGGAGGCCATCATCGATGCCGGCCTCGACGACAAATAGGAAGGCGAGCTCGTCAAGTTTCTCCGTGAGAACCGGGATATCTTTGCTTGGTCACCGTCTGACATGCCAGGTGTCCCGAGGAAACTTGTCAAGCACTCCTTAAAAGTCAACAAGGACGCTAAGCCGGTCAAACAAGGCCTCCGATGGCTCGGAAATGAGAAGCGCAAGGCGGTTGGAAAGGAGATCCTAAGGCTCACTGCCGCCAAGTTCATCCGTGAAGTTATCCACACTGATTGGTTGGCAAATCCCGTGATTGTCCCAAAGAAAAACACATCCGAGCTACGTTTGTGCATTCATTTCACTGGCTTGAATGAAGCCTATCCTAAAGATCCATTCGCCTTCCCGCGTATCAATCAGGTTATTGATTCAACTGCCGGCTCTGAGATGCTATGTTTCTGGACGCTTATTCGGGTTACCATCAGATTAAGATGAAGGAGTCAGATCAAATGAAGACGTCCTTCACCACGCCATATGGCAATTACTGCTATGTCACAATGCCTTTCGGCTTAAAGAACGCCGGTGCTACTTACCAAAGGTGTATGCAGTGGTGTTTGGACAAGCAAATTGGCCGCAATGTTCACGTCTATGTCGACGACATAGCGGTCATGTCGAAGAAGCGTGGTGATCTTATCGCCGATCTATCGGAAACCTTTGCAAATCTAAGGGAGTATCAGATGAAGCTTAATCCGGCAAAATGCGTCTTCGGAGTTCCCGCAGGCAAGCTTCTGGGCTTTATTGTTTCTCAAAGAGGAATTGAAGTTAACCCGGAAAAGATAAAGGCGATTCAGAACATCGAGAGGCCGACTTGTCTGAAGGACATACAGCGGCTTACGGGTTCCGCCGCGGATGTAAGCCCATTCATTAGCCGGCTTGGTGACAAAGCATTGCCATTATACAAGCTCCTCAAAAAGTCGGACAATTTTGTTTGGACAGAGGAAGCAGAGGCAGCTTTGGCACAGCTGAAGTATACATTGACACATGCTCCAATCTTGGCAGCTCCAAAGGAAAAGGAGCCGCTTTTGCTCTACATGTCGGCCACGAATTTCGTGATAAGTGCCGTCATTGTAGTTGAACGCCTGGAGGAAGGGAAGCAATGGCCGGATCAGCGGCCTGTCTATTTCATTAGCGAGGTGTTCTCAGATTCGAAGCAGCGCTACCCTCACTACCAGAAGTAAGCCTATGGTGTATTCTTTGCCGCCAGAAAGCTACAGCATTACTTCCATGATCACACAATCACGGTGGTCAGCAAAGATCCATTGAAGGATATCATCAACAATGCCGACGCAACGGGCCGAGTCGCCAAATGGGGCATCGAGTTAGCAGCTTTCGATATCCAGTACAAGCCGAGAACCGCAATCAAGTCTCAAGTTCTAGCCGACTTTGTTGCAGATTGGACAGAGGCGATGGAGAGCACTCCTTTGCCGGATTCTCAATACTGGATAATGCACTTTGATGGCTCAAAGATGAAGGAAGGCTCGGGGGCTGGAGTAGTGCTAAAATCGCCTAAGGGAGATAAGCTCAGTTATGTCCTCCGAATCCACTTCAACGCTACCAACAACGTAGCAGAGTATGAGGCTCTCCTCCATGGCCTTCATATGGCCAAGGAGTTGGGGGTGAAACGCATCCTCTGCTATGGCGACTCGGATCTTGTTGTACAACACCTTGATGGATGCTGGGACACGAAAAGTCCCACAATGGCGGAATACAGGAGAACAGTCGACGAATTCGACAGATGCTTTGCCGGCTTAGAAGTCCGACATATCTCCCGAGATGACAATGAAGCCGCTGACGCCTTGGCCAGAATAGGCTCCAGGCAGAAGGTGGTGCCTCCAGACCTATTTCTCCATCATCTACATAAGCCGTCCATCAAAGGCGGGGACGAAGACTATCCTTTGTCGGCAGAATCAGTTCATGTATGCCCGGTAACCCCAAATTGGACCACGCCTTACATTGATTTACTAATTAATAAGAAACTGCCTAAGGACGATGAAGTGTTGAGCCGTCAAGTTGAGCGCCGAGCAAAGGCGTACACGATTATTGATGGACAGCTTTACAAACGGAGTACATCCGGCATCTTCCAAAGATGCGTTTCTCCAGAAGAAGGGCGGAAAATCCTTGAGGAAATCCACTCCGGCGAATGTGGGCATCACGTGGCGGCAAAAGCATTGGTCGCTAAGGCGTTTCGACACGGATTCTTCTGGCTGACGGCTAAGGAGGATGCTATCAACATCATTAAAACTTGTGAAGGATGTCAGCGCTACGCAAAGCAGGCTCATTTGCCAGCTCAGGAGCTCCGGACGATCCCTATAACTTGGCCGTTCGTGGTCTGGGGGCTCGACATGGTGGGACCTTTCAAGACGGCAAGAGGAGGCTTAACTCATCTGCTGGTGGTGGTCGACAAATTCACAAAGTGGGTGGAGGCAAAGCCCATCAAGAAACTCGACGGATCTACAACTAGAAAGTTCATCGTCGAGATAATAACTCGATTCGGCATACCGCATAGTATTATCACTGACAATGGCACAAACTTTGCCGTTGGGGAGCTATCGAAGTTTTGCAGCCGATCAAAAATCTGAATCGACGTGGCATCGGTGGCACACCCGCAATCCAATGGACAGGTAGAGCGCACTAATGGCATTATTCTGCAGGGTATTAAGCCAAGGCTTGAAACCCCATTTCATCGAGTGGCCGGCGCTTGGGTTGATGAATTGCCGGCGGTCTTATGGAGTATTCGTACTACCAAAAATAGATCGACTGGCTTCACCCCTTTCTTCCTTGTTTATGGTGTAGAAGCGGTACTCCCAACCGACATGATCTACGATTTGCCGCGACTCGCAGCCTACATCGAAGAAGACGCAGAAGAAGCACGTCAAGACGGCTTAGACATCCTCGAAGAAGGAAGAGAGCTGGCTCTCCAACGATCCGCCATCTATCAGCAAGATCTACGTCGCTATCAGAGCCGTAGAGTGCGGAATCGATCTTTTCGAGAAGGCAACTTAGTGCTTCGGCTTGTGTAAAGCCAGTAGCACAAATTATCCCCTCCTTGGGAATGACCTTTCGTTATCAGCAAAGCTCTGAAAAATGGGTCATATTATCTCCTCGACTTAAGGGATTCAAAGAATGATCCCGGGAAGAAAGGTCGCAAGAGGAAAATGCATGTGGAAGACGACTTAGATGAGATGAAACATCCGTGGAATATCGCTTAGCTACGTCCCTTTTACACTTAGCAAATTCTATTGTAACCATGTCAATGTGATCATGAAATAAAAATTGGCTTCTCTCGTGTGAAATTCGAGAATCTATACCATCCTTTATTTCCCAATGATCTTATTGTTATCATCTGTTTACTCGAAATTGCCTGTGTTGCTTGTTGGTAAACTGTCTTTCATGTTGAATCCGCCTTAAGGTGATGAAAAAACAACGTTTTGTCAAATTAATGTTTGTCTGATAGCTTTTTGCACCGGGTTGCTTCAAAGCGTTTCGGCACCGAAGGGCGGCACTTGTTCTGGGTCTAAACAGATTAGTCGCTATGTACCCTGTTACTCAGCAAGTTTGCTTCGCAATAGGTTTGCCGGCGCTTAAAGGCTAAGGTGTCAAGGCCAGAATAAGCCGAGGCATAAAAATTGCAAGTTTGCAAATAAAAAAGCTGGCTTAATACAACAAAAGATTAAGTTGTTTATACAGACATGCAGAATGTTTGGACGGCTTTTCATCAAATTATTACATTTTCAGGGACGTCCGGCTTAAGGAGCAAGTTCGGCTCATGCAGATTTGTCCGCCTCCTCGCCTTCATCATCAGATTGGGCGGGAGTTGGCGGGCACGACACCTCCTTGAAGATTGTGGTGAGAGAAACCATCTTGTCAATCTTGCTGCCGTAACCGGAGACGGAGTGCAGGATTTTCTTCCGGTCTTGGTTGTCTAGCGGAGAGCCATCCTCTTTCTCAAGAGGAAAGCCGGATGCAACACGCCAGGCTTCCGCCTCCGGGTAATGCGCCATCATTAGGCACAAAGCTGTCTTTGCACCTCCACGAGCGCTAGATCGAAGCCGTTCATCAAAGGACGAAGTTGCTTCGTCCAGTTCAGCTACCAAGCCGCCAAGGTCCGTTAATGGTTCGGGGTTGCCGGGAAAGAATTTCTCGGAAAGCTTCTTTCCCGAAGAAAGGATCTTCGGGAGGAGTTCCCCTACTTCCAATATCCGGTCAAGCCGGTTTTCCGCTGTCAGCTCATGGCCATAACCCGCCGGAGCTGCAAAAGGTGAAGTTTAGTTATAAAATGGCTAAAACAGAAAGCAATGAATTTGGGTTTTTAAGTAAAACTTACTCAAAAGCTGATTGTCGATTGCAAACGATTCATCGAGGCGCTTGTCAAGTCGGTCCTGGACTTCACGAAGGGCATCTTTGTGATTATGCCTCTCCGTCTCCAGGGTTTGTTTAGCTTTCGCAAGGCTCTTCTTGGTCGTCTCTAGCTCCGCCGTCATCGATTGATTAAGCTTTTTCAGCTCAATGTTTTCATCGCGGAGCCGATCGAGGATGCTTGCGCTCTCAGTAAACTCCTTGGCTTTTATGATGGCATTTGCAAGACAAAATGTCAGCAGTATAAAATTAAGCCTGCAATACAAAGTTAAGGTTTCAGCATTCATACCTTGGTACTGGACGCGATCCGCCTCAAAGCCGGTGATGATGGCGTCCTTATTTGCCAGCTCCATTTTAAGCCGGCGCATCTCCTGATTTCGCACACCCAAAAAGTTGATGGTTTTAGCACCAATTTTGCGATGGATCTGCGTAAGGAGGTGCTAAAAGCCTAAAGCTATATTGACGAGCAAGACTGGCTATAGGATGACATTTCATCGCTAGGGGGCTAAACATATGCATACACATTGTCTCGGACCACTATGTCGGATAGTTTGTAAAACTTAATTCGGCATAGTGCTCGGGGGCTAGTGGGGAAGTCATTTACCTGGTAGTGCTCGCGGAGAAGAGTCATGCCAGCCTCAAAACTTTCAGCAAAGTAATTCTGCTGATCTTTAAGGATTTCTATGACAGCAAAGGTGTCATAGGCCTTGGTCTGGTCCGGCTCGTCATCTCTGACGGTTGTTCCTTTCTTCTGGGGAAGCTGAGGAGCACGCATGAACCGGCTCATGAACTCCGGCTTGATGCGCCCCTCGTCATCGAAGGCCTTCGCTTTAATCGGAGGGAAGGTTGGGGCATCATTAGCCGGAGCTTCAGCCCTTGGTGGAGAGGAAGTTTCTGCTGTCTTTCCCGTCATTTTCGTCCATTGGGTGGGAGGTATAATCCCGGCTCTCCCGAGAGTTGGACCTGCCGCCATGGTACGGATGGAGCTCTCCTCAACAGGTGTCAGCTTTGAAGCCGAAGGAGTTGGAGGAGGAATAGCGGGAGAAGCTTTCTTCCGCGTGGCACACACCTTTAATTTCAAAGATGCGCCTTTCTTTATCCTGCAAAGGCAAAGGATTAAGAATAAAAGATCCGGCAATATTGCAAAGAAAAGAAGAGATGTTTTAGCCGACTTACTTCTTGCTGGGAATGTTGAGCCCAGCGAGAGCGTCATCATCCTCAGATGACTTAACGCCAATCATAGTAGACTGGCTTTTCCTCTTCCGGCTCTCTGTAGTAGCCGAGGAAAAGGAGATGGGCCGCTTGGTCGCCTTGCTGGACGATGACGTGCCAGCAGGACGAGCGGTGGAAACTCCGGAAATCTGACATATTACATGTTAGTCCATTAAAGGCAAACCCGAATTCCTTAAAGAATTGAACTTTGGTTCGACAAAGTACCTTTGGGGAGGGTTGGATGCCGTATACATCGGCAGCGATTCTTCATATTGCCGGCCTTCGCCAGGCCGGGCTTTGATAAGCCGGTTGAAGCGCGCTTGGAAGAGCTCCTCATTCAAGTCTTCTTTGCTGGTCCGCATAGGATCAGCATTATCAGTGTACTCGCACAAAAGGCGAGCACGGTATTGGAGAGGCTGGATCCGCCTCTTCATCCAGCATATTATTGTATCCTCCCCAGTTAAGGGAGGAGAGCCGGAGGTTAACTCCGTAATCCTTGCCTGTATGGCGGCAAGGTCCACCGGCATCTTCGCCGACGGCTTGTTTTCCACGAGGGAAGGGGTGTGCCGGCTCTGTCCTCGAAGATGGCAAGCTCTTGAAGTCTGTTTGGGGGCGCCACGTCGTTACAGTAGAAGAAGGTGGACGCCCACCCCTTTGCCGAATCAACGATTGGCACCTGAGGATACCAATCGATGTCCCGGCGCATGTTGAAGCTGATGGAGCCGGCCACTAACAACTCCTTGTTCACAGTCTGCCTCTTGACTAAGAAGCATCTTTGGAAGAAGTCTAAACTAGGTGCTAAACCTAAGTAGCCTTCGAAAAGTGCTACAAACCCGGAGATGTACAGCAAACTGTTGGGGGTGATGTTGTGGAGCTGGAGGCCGTAGTGGTCTAGGATCTCTATCAGAAAAGCCGAAGGTGGCAAAGAGAAACCCCTAGCTATGTGGGAAGAAAGGAGTACCCGCTCATCCTTGACTGGCGTCAGAGACGGGTCGCCAAAGGCGGATCGCCAAGTCGGCGTAGTTGCGGAAGCCGGAGGGAGGACACCGTCAGAGGACATGGCCCCCAATTAGCCTTCTTCTACTCCGTAGCAAACCCAGTTGTGGGTAGGGTTGTTGGCGACGCCCTCATTGTCGCCGGCTTCTTCCTCTTCCTCTTCTTCAGTGGCTCGAGTTTTTCGGCCACATCGGCGGCTGCTGCAGAAGCCGAAGCCACCGTTGCCGCGGCTTCAGCTGTAGCCCTGGCTAGGGCAACCTCATCACGGCTTGAGGTTGCAGCGGAGGAAGAATCCACCGGAGCAGAGGAAGAAGGAGCTAAAGGAGCGGCGGAAGGCCCGGAGCCGACGACGGCGACGGAGGAAACCGTACCTCCCATTGGCGGCGCTGTGTCCAGTGGTGTCGCATCAATGATGGGGGAGCCCGGCGCGCTGGATGCCATGGAGCACGGAGGAGATGGAAGAACTCGAGCTCGGGCAGAAGTGATCTGGAGATGGATGCTAGGGTTGCAAATGATGCGGAGGCCGCGACGAAGACGAGGCGGCCAGCTTTTATAGCGGACGCGCCGAGATTTCCACCACGCGTCATGGAATCTGACCGTTGGAGAAGTTCCTTCCCTCCAACGCCTCGGTTCCAGCGCGGAAAAAATGGAAACTAGCCCTGCATTCAAAGATGCCACTCCACTCACTCTGCCGGGTCTGACATATCCGTCAAATCGCTGGGCACGTGTCAATGCGCACTCAAGTGTTTTTTCGACATGAAGAACCGGCACACCGAAGTCGACAAAGCTGTTCGACACGACTACAAATTTCTGGGAATGCTCCAAGACTGATGACGGATGAAGAATTTCCCGGACAACACTTTGTCGTAAGACTGAAGCCAACCGCTGAAATACTTGAAGCTTTCCGGGGGCTACTATTGGGGTTATGCCGAACAGGTACCTTCATGAAGCGCAGGAGGCCCATCCGGCTAAGGGAATGTTCCAAAAGCCGGCACGCATTGAGGATGACTTAGCACTTAAGGCAAGGCCCAAGCCGGGTTAGAGTATAACTATGTGACTTAGTCGGTTAGGTTTTCCTCCTGTAAGACCTAGGTCCGGACGCCTTTATAAGCCGGCCTATGGGATGCCTCAGGGCAAGCTCTAACACAACTTTCATTGTAATTGGCTCATATTGCCTTATAGTGAATTATAGCAGCACGTAGGGTTTCGCCACCGTTGCGAGATCCGAAGCTGGGTAAACTCTTTCTCGTCCCGACACCGGAACCGCCCTCGTCTCTAAAACCCACCTCTCTACCTAACTCAATGGCACCCCTATCGCGGCTAGATTTGACAATACCACGACACGGAGGGAGTAGGTGAATTAATCTTCCATGTCAAGTTTGCCTAGAAAAATTCACCTCCGTGGATCAATTCCAACAATTGACACGTGACATGCGATGGCAGTTTAGATCTAAAAATAGACAACCATATTTTGTATTTTTTTCACTCCTGGACACATGTCAATTGGTGGAGTTGGTCCATGGGAATAAATTTGTGGATCGGGTCTCATAAAAATTATTCCCCCTATAGTGCGTGTGTGCGGCATGGGTTAGGTTATGGGTTACATTTGGTTGACCTTTTTCATCGATACTGACGAGACAAAGTCGTGAGACATGCATATGGAAAATTCTTTAAACCATTTGTTTTGCGGACGTGGATAAGGTGTGGGTCCCACATATCATAAAACAAGTTAGACAGACGGTAAATGTGGCAAACCTAATCGGGATCGACTTCAGAAGTCTGTCGAGTGATGTAAAAGTAACGAATTTTTTTAGATAAAGAATATATATTAACATCACGAAGATATCAATTACATTCAGCCTCTGCAACAACGCCAAGCCAAAAAGGCCCGACGGATGCACACAGCCAAAAAGAAAAATAAAAAAGAGAGAAAGAAAAAAGAAAAGTCCCGCCATAGAGTTTCAGTCCTTGCAGCAACAGCACAACCACTACCAAAACAACACCTGAATTCAAGTACTCCAAAAGCGACGTCTCCAAGAAGGAAACAGTGCACCAGCGCCGTCGTCGCCCGATCAAAGATCTCGGGTCTTCACCCTGGAGATAATCCCCGCTCTCAAAACAATGCCTTCAACAAGGTCATTGCCAGGCACAACCAATTAAGGTCAGACCTTGGATTTTCACCCTGAAATGTAAGACTTTGAACCTCACTTGTGTTGTCGCCCCCACTTTCATACCGCTGCTACGAATCCCGAAACTCCCAGCAGGTTCCTCATCGCCACAAAGGCTCAAATCACCATGCCAAGTCCTCCGATCTCGGCCTTCATGTCATTCTCCGCCTCTGACTTCATCATGATGGCAAAAGAGAGCAGAGCTTCGTGTCGCTGCCTCCTTAACGGAGAATCGTGGGCACGACTGAATCCCACCCGATCCAGCGATCTCCAGGCATAAGCGCCCATGGAAGTTCGCCGGCGTAGCCTTCCGGAACTCGACACTCCGGCCAGATCGAGGAGGACCGTTGATGTGTAGATCTTCGTCTTGTCGCAAGAGGAGCCATAGGACCACCGCCTTTATTCAGGCTAAGCCCCCACGCTACCGGCCATCCCGGCCGCCGAATCTACCGGAAAGCCGGCAAATCGATGGCAGCCCTGTCCGCCACGCCTGCAAGCCGACGAGCAACGCCGTGGCGAAGGGGACCGTGCTGCACCACCGTCCCACGCCGCCACCGCGCCGCCGCACCAGATCGGGCACAACCGACAACGGAGCACCACCGCCCCTCGTTGCCCCCTCCTCGCACCGCCGGCTGAAGCCGACAATGGATTTGGGCGGGCACCAGATCCGCAGCCGCTGCCACCAACCATTACCAGCGAGGGCCATGGAGGCTGCTGCCGCCGCCGCCCATCCAGGGATCGCCGCCCTGAACGCCGCACGCGCCTACCTCGCGGATGCCGTCCCAGCCGCCTCCACGGATCACTGCTACGTCCACCCCCCGAGCACCATAGGCGTCGGGGCCCGCCGCCACCGTGGCTGCAGCCGACGGCAGCGGCGGAGGGGGAGAAGGCAGGGGAAGGGGAGGTTTGTGGCGGCTAGGGTTAGCCCCTGGTGCCTCCCTGGGGAGAGACGCGAGGGGGAAGGGGAAGGGGAAGGGAAAAAGTAACGAAATGTCTAAAGTTAGTAGCTTGAAGCAAATTCGGTAAGAACTAGTGGCACAATCCGGATTTCCCCTGAGAACTAGTGACACAACGTAAATTGCCCTTTTTCCTTTGTATTGCTCGTATGAATATCCTTTCTTTTCCTCCTTTCTTTTCAAATCCCGTAACGTGTTTACTTTTTCCTGGAAACGTTGCACAAAGTCAGGAAAATAAATCTAGCCTAATCAAGATACGGGACAAGTTCCATGTTTCGGGGCTTACTTTTGCTCATAATGGAATCGTTTACGTACGTAAATTTTCTCACAGTGTATAGACAGTGACAGAATCTTTCGGAAGAATATTGAATGTGTCAGATATGTATTTCTTTGACCATGTCTATGGAAGCATATGTAGAAAATAATGCATGTTGTTAATCATGCAGTACCCGTGACCCGTGGATGGTTATTTATTTGCAATATATTTTCATTGACGAGTGCACATTATTTTCAATATTTTTCCATCGATCGATGCATGCAAATTAATTTCGAAATTTCCCCATCAATGCAAGCAGATTATTTGCAATATTTTCCATCGATGCATGCCAAAATAAAAGATCTATACTGCGATCAAAGGAATTAGCTTGGTGATAGCGCGCCATTTTTCGTTGTAAAATATATAGAGGGACTTCATTGTAAGATATCAATCTTTATGAAGCAGCACTGACAGCAGTATCTCCACTCAACAAAGCGTGAAAGCTCCGTCACGTGATTGACTGGCCCTGGGAGTACGCAATCCAAAATAAAGGAGTAGTAGTAGCCGATCGGCACAGACAATCAAGCGTCGTCACCACGTGATGCCATCGCTCACTGTCCACATAGCCGGCGACGAGTAGCACTCGCCGGTCTGCTGCTGCTGCTGCTGCTGCTGCTGTTTCTGAACATTGTAGCATACAGATCCCTGCGAAGCAGCCAATGCAGACGCTCCGGCTGGTTAACGCTACGGCGCTGTCCCTCCCGGCGATTGTCATCGTCCTCTTCATCGCCACCACGCGCCTCCGCGGTTCTTTCTTCTTCGACACCTATGGTCCAACGGATGCTGGGCATCATCATCTGGCCAGGAACTCCACTTCTGCTGGTTCCGGCGGCCGGGTGCCCGAGGGATGCGACATCTTCCGGGGCGAGTGGGTGCCTGACGACGGCGCGCCCTACTACACGAACCGGAGCTGCGCCGTGATCGAGGAGCACCAGAACTGCATGAAGTACGGCCGGCCGGACCTCGGGTTCCTCAAGTGGCGGTGGCGGCCGGACGGGTGCGAGCTCCCGCGGTTCGACGCGGCGCGGTTCTTGCACGCCGTCAGGAACCGGTCCATGGTGTTCGTCGGGGACTCGCTGGCCAGGAACCACATGCAGTCCCTCATGTGCCTCCTGTCCAAGGTAGGCAATCATCAATCTAGCTCAAATTCATCCAAATTTTCCTTTGATTAGGATTTAGGAATGGAGATTAGATTTTGATTCAATTTGTTTGTCTGCAGGTGGAGTACCCGAAGGACATCTCCCCGACGAAGAACCAGCCATCGGTGACAATGTACTACGAGTCGTACGACTTCACCCTCTCCATCTACCGGTCGCTGTTCCTCGTCAAGGCGAACAAGTCCGACACCGACACCGGAAGCGGCGGCCGGCCGTGGAACCTGTACCTGGACGAGCCGGACGACGCGTGGCTGCCGTTCGTCTCCGGCTCCGACTACATCGTCATCTCGGCGGCGACCTGGTTCTCGCACCCGTCCATGTTCTACGAGGCCGGCGGCCGCCTCGTCGGCTGCCAGTCCTGCCACCTCCCCGGCGTGCCCGAGCTCACGCTGCGCTACTCCCTGCGCGCCGCGTTCCGCACGGCGCTAAGAGCGATCACGACCCTGGAGGGCTTCACGGGGACGGCGATCGTGCGGACGCTGACGCCGACGTCGCACTTCGAGGGCGGGGAGTGGGACAAGGGCGGCGACTGCCGGCGGACGCGGCCGGACGAGACGCGGCGTGCTCTCGCCGGGCTGGACCTCGACTTCCACACGGCGCAGGTGGAGGAGTTCGCCGCGGCGGAGGAGGCGGCGAGGGGGAGAGGGAGGATGAGGATGATGCTGATGGACGCGACGCCGGCGATGGTGGTCCGGCCCGACGGGCACCCCAGCCGGTACGGGCACTGGGCGCACGAGAACGTGACGCTCTACAACGACTGCGTGCACTGGTGCCTTCCCGGCCCCGTCGACGTGTGGAACGAGATGCTGCAACAGATGCTGCTCGCTGATTGATTGATAAATCGATCTCATGAGCGCCGTGTCATGTCATCTGTCCATCGAATTCATCTTTGCTCGTGTTTCAGGTGTCTGTTCGCGGCCGTTCCCTGCTAATCTTTGTGATGAAATGGTAGCATGCGCAAGGAGTTTGTTTCTCGGACCCAAAGCACCGAAACAGAGTATTCCCCTGTCTGGCTGTCTCTGAAGTCTGAACATAGGCGCACACACTGACTGACAGAATGCTTTGCCCATGTGTTCGGGAGATGAATGAGTTGAATCGTCCTCACTCTCAAAAACCAATTTCCTGTTCATTTTAGAAAAATATTTTTAATACAATCCTCATAATGTGTATAGGGAAGATGGTTACAATTTTTCGGCTGTATAGGAAAGACTCCTTTTCTTTTCTTTTCTTTTCTTTCCTTCTACTAGCAAAATGCGTTGCTACAGGTTAAATTTTCTTATATATTTTTAGACCTTGGAGAATTTTTTAAACGGATATAGTTTTTTGTTGAGGGGACACGGATACACATCGAACCAATCACAAATAGTCAATATTTCCCCGAATAACCTTCTTTGTGCAAGAGCGTGTTCGCCAAACCCATAACTCAACGAAAATCTTCTCTCTCGTGTGAAATCTCGCTTCTTGATGACGTTCAGAACAAATTTGTGCAATAGCTGGTATTCTAACCCAACGGTAGGCACTGACAAGAGAATCCCACTTGACAAGGTCTTGGCAAAAATGGGGAGGATGTGAGAAAAATGAGATATGTCATCATCTGAAATCTCAAGATCGCTGTAGTAACACATCAACATTCTTCACAGATCATTTTCTGCATCATGTCCATCTATTTTAAGCTAGCATGCTTTCCATTTTGTAGATGTCAAATGAACGAAAAACTAAAGAGACATATTTTTCACACCAAATATTCCCTTCTTTTAAAATGACTGCATAAGAACACTTTGATATACCATAAACAATTAATATGTGCCATCCACTAGTGAATAAACAACATATTAAGTTTTGTCGGATTCGGACATATGGTTTGTGAATAAACAACATATTAAGTTTGGAAGAACTTTGATGCATCTATTTCTATCCGTTGGATTCGCTTTGAAAGGCTGAGGTGGGTCTAAAGTCCAGCCGAGACTCTGAAGCACAAAGTCACTGAAGTTGCGGCCCTCTACCTCCATCTCAACAACTCGTCTCCTCTCGAAGTCTCTCCTTTCTTCCACCTTTTGAGAGTCGTCTCAGGAGTGCCAGGCCGTCCCGATGCCCTCCTCACCGGAGTAGCTGGCCGGAGATGGCAAAGGAAGGGCGCCGGATCTAGATCTGTAGATAGTAGTTTAGTTAAGAGTAGGTTTAGATTTCGGGCTTTGTCCCGGTTTCCACTAGTAGTGGTCTGGAGCCTGGTGGTGGCGCTTGGCGGCGGCGGCGTCTCCTTCCCGGTTCCTCTCTGCGAGCGGCGGCCATGGTGGCTGGAGTTTGTGGGGATGAAGGCCGGTGTGGTCTCCTTCAATAAAGCTGCGGGTGATTTGGTTTTGGCTGGTTTGGTGATTTCTCTGGTTCCCCTTGGTCACCATGGTGGTGGAGAGGAGGAGGTGGAGGCTGAGCTTGGCCGGCGGCAGATCTGGGTGGTTTTCCTTTTCTTCTCCTCTGATGATGAGATGCAGATGCAGAGGAGGTACTCAATTCCATATCGTGCGTGTGTCTGCCCATCTCCTGATCTGGTGGGTTGCGGCACATGTGAGGTGGTTGCAGTTGCTCTCTCTCCCTCCGTTTGCTGTCGAGGTGACAGAGAAGGAGGGCGAAGGAGTTGCTCTCTGCTTCAGATTGTGAGGCGTGAACACTGCTGCTTCTCCCTGGAGACTCAGTGTGCTGATGGCAGTGCAAGAGTAGCAAAGGAGCAGGATTTTCAGAGCTTATGATGCATAATGCTATATTTGCCTGATGGTGGTGATCATGTTGAAGAAGCCGTCCTCTTACTGTTCGGGTTCTTTCACTGGAGGTGGACGACAACATCTATGTTGCTGATCCCCAGATTTAACAGTGGGGACATGTTGAGATTGAGCTTGGTGTTGGTTCACAGATATCTACAACTCAATTCTCCCTTACCTTAGGTGCATACGCCAGCGCGGGGCATCAACTGGTATGGAGCACAGAGGCCCTTGAAGATTGCAGATGCGGCATCGAATCCGATTTGTCGACGGATGATCGATTGATGTTTGGCTCCATCAACAATCTCCTGTTTCTTCATGTTTTTTCTCAGTGTACTCCATCTTACACTTATTTTGTGCAGCTAGGCACATCTGTATCTTGCTCTGTTTCTAAGAGCCATGTAATGTTGTACTGGGAACTTTAATGATAATAAAAGTAGTCTGTTAAAAAAATACCTCCATCTCACTCACTTTCACTGAACAAAAGACAATTTTTTTGTTGGACGCGACTACGTTTAGAACGTTCTATGCTTAAGGTTAACCATAGAACATTAGGATAAAATAACATTTGCATCCCACCTCGCGCTGTGACCTCTTGTCCGTATGCATGGAGCAGATTTGTATCTAAACAACAAACAAACAAAATTGATGACACCATCCGTATTAAATGCAAAACTAAAAAATTTAAAAAGTTTTGTAGCTCAACTCGTATATCCGTTTTCACCGTTGGACTAGTCGCGACGAGATCTTCGAAACTATATCCCATGTTGATATGTTTCGATGAATTTTTTTTCGGACCTAAAAGTTACCCACTTCATAAAACGTGAGTTATCCAACCTGATGTATGTAACTTACCCACCCTATGAACGATCAGTTTTGGCTTCCCACTTTTGGGTGTTATTTTTGGTTTTTTTGAGTTTTGAAGTTACCATCCGGTTTCATATGTATACATGGGTAACTACGTCAGTAATGGATGGGTAACTCCTCAGTTCTGGGTGGATAACTTCATCAGTACTAGGTGGGTAATTGCATTAGTACATGATGGGTAACTCTATTAGTACAAGGTAGATAACTTCATCAGTATAACGTGGGTAACTATTATCGAGACAGTAGGGAAACTATATGATCTCGTGGTGGATAACTATCTCATGAACATATGGGTAACTCATCCGTTCTGAATGGATAACTCCATCAGTACTAGGTGGGTAACTGCATCAGTATGGGTGGGTAACTCAATCAGTTCTGGGTGGATAACTCCATCAGTACTGGGTGGATAACTGTATTATCTACCAGTACTGGGTGGGTAACTACATCACAGGGTGGGTAACTCCAACATTATTGGGTGGGTAACTCCATTATTACATAGTGGGTAACTTCATTAGTATAGTGTGGGTAACTATTATCGAGAGAGTAGGGGAACTATATGATATTGTGGTGGATAACTATCTAGTGAACAAATGGGTAACTTCATCATTTTTGGATGGGTAACTCCACTAGTACTCGGTGGGTAAGTTCATCAGTACGGGGTGGGTAACTCCATCAATACATGATGGGTAACTACACAGAAGCACGCCACCCGGAAATCGTACCAGAAGTTTAGAAACTGCAGCTATTTCCAATTGTTGCTCTCACGCTTAGCTGAATCTGTACCGAGCGGGGCAGAAACATGCTAGACTTTTTTTATCCAAAAGTTACCCACCTGTAACATGTGAATTATCCAGACTGTAGCATGTAAATACCCAGCTGCTCAAGACGTACCTATCTAGATGTACATGATATGAAAACCATTATGATACTCATATAGCTAGTTATCGACTTCTGAGCACATGACCATTATCAAAACTTATATAGTTATAATGATTGATTATGTACAAAACTAGGTGTTCACACAGAACAAATAAAAGTAAGATTCAACTTCAAACGGAACTAATTTTTTAATATGTGGGTAACTTGTGTATTACAGCTGGGTAACTTAAGTGTTAATGACGGGTAACTTTTTGGTCCGAAAAAAGTTGTCCGAAACATATCAACGTGGGATCTACTTTTGAAGATCTCGTCGCGACTAGTCTAACGGTGAAAACGGATGAACGGTTTGAGCTGTAAAAGTTTTTGAATTTTCGGATTCGACATTAAATTTAGATGACATAATTTTTACATGCCACTGTCCTCCGATGATTCCCCTCATACGCGTATGGATTCTTGGCCGCTTAGAAACATATCAACGTGGGATCTACTTTTGAAGATCTCGTCGCGACTAGTCTAACGGTGAAAACGGATGAACGGTTTGAGCTGTAAAAGTTTTTGAATTTTCGGATTCGACATTAAATTTAGATGACATAATTTTTACATGCCACTGTCCTCCGATGATTCCCCTCATACGTCGTATGGATTCTTGGCCGCTTAGACTCTTGTGAACGGTTTACACCACGTCGCCCACGTTCGCTACGCACGGTCGGTGGAATCGCGATGGTTCCTTTGCTGACGATCGATCGGATGGCGCGGACCGCGTTCTGGAGATAACCAGAACTGCCGACCGTTCTAAAGATAAAAATCCTTTTTTTTTTTGAGAATTCGAGAGTCGTTGCCCGTCATGCCGGTCCACGGGCACGGATTTTCGGCCCGGCACCAACATGGCATGTCACGCTAGTAGAAGGACCAGGCGGTCTTTCGGCCCACCGGCCTATCGCATCTCGATCCCGAACTTTGTCCATCAGCTTCGCCACCAGCGAAGCTAGGGCTTCGCACTCCGCGTCTCCCGCAGCCATGGCTTCCCGCGATGACGACCAGGACCTTGTGGTCTACGGCACGCCGATCGAGCGGGAGGAGGACGTCTCCGCCCGCAAGCGCCACGGCGTCGCCGAAGCAGGCCAGCTCCGCACCCTCCCCGCCTGGAAGCAGGAGGTCCCTCCCCCCCCCCCCCCCCCCCCCCCCCAACCCAACCCAACCCCTCTGTACCTTCAGTATGGGATCAATTGGTGGCGCTTCAGCTACGATCACTATCGATTTCGTAGCTTAGTACTGATTCCATGCTAGTTTGTACATCTGGGTCTGTTTATTGAAACCGAGTTGTCGATTTTGTTCCAGTTTAGGGGTTTAGAAGCAAATGCTCTTCAACTTAGGGTTTGTGGCGGAACTCTGTGTAGTAAGCTATATATTTTTGGGATTTCCTTCTGTTGGTACCAACTTGTTAGGCAATTGGATTTTATCTTCTGTTAGCATTGCCATGAAGCTATTGACCATATGATTTACTTTAGGTGATAATACCCTTCATTTGTTTACTAAAAATGAGATAGTTATGGGACTGTAGGTGAGGGACGAGGAAGGCCGTAGAAGATTTCATGGTGCGTTTACTGGAGGCTTCTCTGCTGGATTTTACAATACTGCCGGCTCACAAGAGGGTATGTTTTCTCAGGCTTGCAATCCTAACATGTGGGAATACTATGGACGAAATGGATGTCATTTTGAACAATATGATTTACTTCAGGATGGACGCCACAGACATTTACATCGTCGCGAAAAAGTAGAGCTGAACATAAAAAGCAAAGCATATATAACTTTCTTGATGAAGAGGACATCAAGGTATGCAATATTTTTGTTCTTCTACTGCTAACATTATTGTATGGAATATCTCGTTGATAGTCTGCAGAGATCACAGACTGTTTTGTTCTGTTTCAAATTAAGGTACTCCATTTGGATTGCTTAATGCTTTGTGAGGAAGAAACAGTCCCATGAAAACGCTTATATTTTACTGCTCTGTCCCGCTTGGACAAGTAAAGTTTGGCGCTTAAAACACATTGCTCCATGACTGGGAGTACAATGATGAACAACAAGATTTTAATTTTCACCACCTGCAAGAGCTGTTGGACTAATAATTAATTAACCTGTAACATCCATTAACTTCTGCCGACATCCATTGGTATGCATTGTCGTTGTGGTTGCTCCTCTTGCTTGAAGACAAATTGTACTGTTGCCTCCATGCACTCCAGCAGCATCCTGCTGCTTCTGCCAATGACTGCCTCCTCAGATCTAATCAGCTACTGTGGCGAGGAGTTATGGCTACGCTAAGAGAGATGAGAGGATCTCGTGTTGTTTTCTGCTGTTGTGAGGAAGGAGAAGACGAGATGTGACTTGTTGCGGGAATTAGGTCATGGGAGGAGTAGTCTGCGAGGATGTCTTGCGTTGCATGGATAGTGGCCTATTTAAAAGAAGTCAGTGCTGTAATACATGAACTGTTTGTTTTCTGAAAACAGTAGTACCACATATGCTGATTTCTTTGTTCCTACAATTTCTAATGTGTCACCTTACCTTGCTTTAAGCGCTTAGAATAGCTAGGCTGTGATCTCGCCCTGCCTTACCGCCTTAAAGACCATGGTAACACATGCATCCATTTACAGATGCTTGCAGTTAAAGCACCTCCAGCGCAGGCAGATGATGCCTATCAGAGAAGCAAACGATAATTATCCTTGTAAAAAATGTGTATAGCTTAATCAGCATACATGTATCAGTGCTTCTTGGTATGGTATCTATATTGACGTATTTGACTGAACATGACCTCCAAGAGTGCCAATATTTTTTGTTTGGCATATATTAGTGATTTCCCAGGATAAAAAAATTTCCCATGAAAATGTGAATTGATCTGTTGACAAATTGGACACCAATTGCAGGATATGGGAGGGAATGCCTTGGAAACATCCCAACAGTATGATACATTTGGTTTTACAGCTGCAGAATACGCCCGAAAACAAGCGTCCAAGGAACAAAATGAGAGGTTAGCTTCATCATATTCTGTACTATGGTTGTATAACTGACATGATGCAGAGTTAGCTTTTGGGATGTTTTGTTTGCTGCCAGACTTTGGTAGATGTATATTAAAAATACTCATCGTTAAAAATACTCATCGTTAGATTGTTACATATCTGTATGCAGACCATCAGCTATACCTGGACCTATTCCGGATGAATTTGTGGTCCCTGCCTCAACCTCGATTGGTTTGTTTCTCTGCTATTTTATCTTTTCAACATGTGCATCCCTATATGCGTTTTTTCAGATAAAAGTAATATCTGGACTTCATACGAGCAGGTGTGAAATTACTGATGAAAATGGGCTGGCGCCAAGGTCGCACTATCAAAGATGCACATGCTGATTCCTTATATGGTATGTATTTCATACTTCATAGTCTATTAATCTAAAATGTTTTACAGTCGATATATGGTACAAACTCGAAAAATTGTCCGGTGCCACCTTAAATGATTTTTAAATAAGTCCAGCCATTCCCATCTGAAGTGTGGCATGACATTTAATCAGAACGCTCAATTACTACAGCCATGAATGTCCTGTTCTATCAGCTTCAGCTGCAGAAATGAAAATCTGAGTTTACAAATTATCTTAGTCCAGAGATATTACCTGTTCAGAAAAACTCACTCTGCTTTTGAAACAGTGACCTAATGATTTGAAATTGCTACTATCCTGTTATTCTCAACTATTTAGTGCTGGTGCATACAGAATCACGCAGAGAAGCTAGAAAAGCCTTTCTCGCACTATCTGGTATCAGTAATAATGAGGACCAAGATCAAGTTTCTTCTAAGAAATCTAGGGTGGACGAAAATGTTGCAGAATCGTTTGATGATATGCGTGCTTCTGAAAAAACTCCAGTAAGTAGGACAAGTGTATCTCTCTGCTTTATATGTTCCAATCAATATATTTCCTTGTTCAACTGTATGTTAGCATTGCTCTTGTAATGTTTCAACCTTTTATTTTTTCTGTGACCCTTTGAGATCCATTAACTTAATTGCTGGACATTCTTTCCTCCAACTTAGATGAACTTGTTTTGATCTTTTCCTTGTATCTCTGAGTTATTTTATATCTAATACATCTGTTTAGCGAGTGTTGTTTTACCTTGCATACAGTGTGATTTTTTTCCAAACGGGGACTATAGAACCTGATCTATAATTAAATTAAAAAATAGCAAGTGCTTTCATGCAATTATATTTTTAGCACATACTAGTTACTGTTTCTAAACCTTCTCATAGTTTTTTTTTTACCAAATCTTCTCATAGTTCTGCTTTGAGGACTGGAGAGTAACTAGCAACACTATAAAAGACAAATGAATAGTATCTAGGACACAGCTTCTTGGGTGTAAAAATGTTAGCAGAAGTTCTCATTCGCAAAAAAAGTTCGTTTTTACCACTGTAAATGTACACTGTCTTGGGTTCTGCCCTAAAATTTTTGCTTTTGCCACTGCAAATATGATACAAAAACAAAACGGGAGTGGCCAGAATGAAATATGATTTCTCTGGCACAGGATCAAGATGACATACATTTGCAATCTATCTATTTCCTTTAGTTTGCCTTAATATACTCTAGTAGCACCTATTTACCTTATTAATCATTAACACCATTTAAAAATACAAACCATGTAACTAATCACTCCTGAATTATGTATTGGTTGGCTCTGGAGGGAACCTCAGTTTGAACTTTTCTGCTGGAATTGGCTGGGGAGAGTATCTTGCATCCCATTCCCATGGTCCTGCCTGCTTTTTGCATGCAGGACACTAAACACCCAATTCTTTTACCCTTAGGCCTGCCCTGAGGACTATGTCAGCAACTACTAGCCATGCCATAAGTTATTGTTGCTCAAACAGTGTGCCTGCAAGTGCTAACTTTTTATTAATGGTTGGTTGGTACATTAGCAATTCACGTTAAAGAAAATATCTGCTGATATGCCCTATATATTTAGGTATATGTACTTCATCCAAAGGAAGATTTGCATGGCTTAGGTTTTGACCCATTCAAGCATGCTCCAGAGTTTGAAGGTACCATATTCACCAAGATAATCATTTAAGAAATTGCACAGCATGAACTCAAATTTATTCTTTCTGTAGATAGGAAAAGGTCGCAGAAGTCAGTAAACAGGGCCAGAAACAGAAGTGATGTTTCAGTGAGGGGAAGTCTCCTAATTTCTAACTGTAAGATAGTCATGGTCCTTTATACCATTTTCTATTTTGTTGATATTGCTTAGGTATGTCTGGGACAAAAATCTTAACTAGTTATTCGATCATCAGCAGGACAATATGCTCCTGGCTTTGGAATTGGAGCACTCGAAGAGCTTGGTGTTGAAGATGAGGATATTTATGCATCAGGTAATTGATTAATCTTTGGCCAGTATAAAACACCTAATTTTGATACGAGAGGTCTTGATGGAAGAATACAATATTTTTGGGTATATTGCTTCGTACTTAAATGCAGTAGTGCGTTATGGTAGATTCTGAATGTACAATTGTTATTTTCTTGCACCTTTCAAGATGAAGTATTGAAGTCTAATTAGTTTCTCTGAGGATGTTTGCTCTCAAATGGAAGTCTTTGTGGTTGTGCATATTCAGCTTGATGAGACTTAGTAGGCTTGTTTAGTGTCCGAAGATTTGTATATGTTTTCTTTAAGACAGATTGACCCTTTGATATGTCACGCCTACCGTACTATCCTAACATTTGCTGTTTTCAGGTTTTTCTTATGAACTAACAGAAGTTGATATCGAGCCTTCAAAAACAGCTGGTGATAGTAAGTTTAAACTTGAAGACAGGAAGAGAGGTGTCTTCCTGAGCTTCAAAATTTCATCGAATTCGGAGTACAAACTTGAAAGGTTATACTTCTTGTTGATTCATGATGGATTAGATTGGTTTTCTTTACTTGCTTGACGTCAGAGATATGACTTGTTTAAATCTTTCTTTTTGCAGTCGTTATATTATTTTTCTTTTGCTATCTATAGTTGTTGAGTGGATCTATCGATACCAAACTGCCTTTCAGTATATAGTTGGAACTTGGAAGAACAAAATATGTGCATAATATGACGTCTAATTTGGAAGCTGCATTTCTGACTTGTGAACGTTTGTACAAAGCAAATAGTAGAGAAGTATGTCATTTGGTGACAACCTAATCCTCTGGTTTTCGATTACATTACTCTAAGTCGGATTGGTATAAGTTAAATCTAACCAATCACTTACTCAATTACAAACGAATCCTTACTCAATTCCATATTTCATCCGCTATATATGTATGTCCTATATCATTATGAAGATTTGGTGACCTTGTTATTTTGCAGATTTCATCCTCCTGAGATCCCAGCTGATTTTAATGGCCACCACAAGTTCTCAAGTCCAATTCAGGCAGCTGATAAGTTTTCTGATCTAGCTCCTCCGGAGGTTCCTCCTCCAGAAGACACTACCTTAAGATTATTGATTGAGGGTTGTGCTGCTATGGTTGCTCGTTGTGGGAAACATATAGAGGATTTCTACAAAGAGAAAAGTAAAGCAAACCCACAATTTATTTTTCTTGATGGAGGAGATGGATGTAGCTACTATGCTAGGAAGTTATGGGAGCATCAGCAGAAGTTTATTGGCCAGCAAAGACCTGATGCTGTGAAATCAAAGCCTTCTTCTGACAAGTTAACAGCCGAGAATCGTGGAAATATTCTTGGTGAAAGGCCCCTCGATAGAAGCTCCAAAACATCTAGCACATCTCTTTTTGCAAAGGAAGCTGTTCAATTACAATCAAATCTTGGTGACACCTTTGTCAAGCCAATATCTCTTGTATGCTTTTGTATTGCATTGTTTTACCAATTATTCGTCAGAGCTACATTCTTTCTATGAATTACGTAATCCAGCTCTGATTATGCAAATGTATTATTGCTTTTCAACAGGAAGGTGTACCAGAGTCAAAGAAGCCTTTTAGGAACGAGCCTGCAAAGCAAGCAAGGTTTGAGCAGTTTCTGAAGGAAAAATATCAGGGAGGTCTTCGTATTGCAAATCTTGTACCGACAAGTTCTATGTCAGAGGCAGATCGTGCTCGTGAAAGACTAGATTTTGAGGCTGCTGCAGATGCAATTGAAAAAGGCAAAGAATACAAGGCTATAGATCCGTTATCATTATTGGGTTTAAACGAGCAACGTTTTGTATCATCAACGCAGTTGGAGGTAGGTTATCTTATTTGGTCCCATTAGTATTGTCTTCTATTTTTTCACACATTGATCCTTGATGAATCAATACAGAGATCTGCAGTACTCCGAGATGAGAAGCCCATGTATCCACGGAGGGAGGAGTTTGAATGGCGTCCTTCACCAATATTGTGCAAGCGTTTTGATATTGCTGATCCATTTATGGGGAAGGTAAAACTTGAATGATTCTATATGGTCTGGGTATGTATTTGTTAGGCAAGTATGATGGGCAAATGAAGTAGAAGTTAAGTACATGTGATAAGGAAAATAAGCTGTCGGATATTTAGAAAAGGAATAGTGTTGCATATAAATTTGATAGGAGTGCACTCGTGCAATTTCCCAGTTTTGCACACCATAAATATACCCAGCTGTAAAGTTCCCCTGAATTTGCTGTTGACAATTTTCCCTGTCTAGTTCCGAGGCACTCTTTAGTTACTGATTTGGTAGCTGGCATATGTATTAGTCTATACTACTGTTACTCTACTTTGTTATTATTTGGCTTCGAATTGAATATAGTATATTTTAAAATGGCACTCATGCTGAACTGCATGCATGTTGTATGTGCAGCCAATGCCTCTTCGAAGACCAACAAGCAAGATGGATTCCCTTATGTTTATGACAGAATCCACTAAAAAGATAAATGATGATGTAAAGAGCTCAAGTGGGATTCCACAGAACGCTTCTGCTGGAGGAACAGAACAGACAGAGTCACAAGGAACTGCAGATGACCCTGATATTGTGTCGAGCAGTATGCAGAGACCTGTTGATCTTTACAAGGTAACGTGTATCCCTGATCCCCTATATACTTATTGGAAAAGTTGATCAGAAGTTCACGTGGAATTAAAGTATAACTGAAGGAATTTCTTGTTACAGTAAAATGGCATGTTTGATGCTTGCTGACTTTACTTTGTGCTTGAACTTAAAATGACCTCTCTAATAACATTCAAAGTGCCTCCTGTATTGAACGGTGCACCAGTTTGTTTTTCCATTAAATACTGGCACGTCTGCACATGCAAAACATGCCAGAAGTCACAGTACATGGTTTCATTTGAAAAGCAAAACTCTTACATGAACATAGAAAACATATATGGAACTAATTCCATATACAGTATAGCTACCCTTATATTTTCCCTTCAATAGGTTGCTGTGCTGTATAAATAGGCTTAGATACCCAGCTTTATATGACTGATTAAATATTTAAATGATTAAAATCCTTAAGTACCGCTCATAAAATACACCAAGAGTGTGACATGGTATTGTTCCTTTCAAGGAGAAAAAACTTCAAACTTTAGCTTGCAATTGTGGAGAAAATGTTACATCACCTAATGCCATCTCATATTATTGCCAAACATCGATGTTGTTAAACGACAAAGTAATGTATAATATATGCACGCTGTTTGTTGGGACAAGACTACACAAAGTGAATTATGATATAAGTATGTTCATCTTTTATGGCCCACAAAACTGGTACAGTACAGTTGGTTGCACTGTGTGATGCTGGAGGTGGGTGGGGAGTTTGAGCCCAGGTGCCCTTACAGTTTCTCTCCCAATTTTACGTCGGTAAGCAGTGCTTGAGGAAACACCTAGAGATGCAACGTGACACAATCCTGTAGTCTGAGGAGCTGATGCAATGGCGGTTCTTTCGTACCACTGGATGCAGACCCAACAGCCAATATATCTTATTCCCAACAGCCAGTGGTATAGAATGGATAGAAAGTTGACTGGAGGGTTTATGATACGCTAGGGTACTGTGTCTCTCCAGTACCAGGTTGTTTATTGGGGTTCACTACTTTATGCCAATGACAGATACTTGTCTGGCACACATGCTGAGGTGTCATGCCGTTTGCTGATGAAGCACTCCTTTGTGTGGTTCCTGGTTTTGACGTACTTTTTAAGGCCAGCTGAAACATTAAGACATGCAAATTGCAGGTAATATGGATTTTGCTTGAAAGATAAACGTCAGTAATAGTGAAAAAATATGAAAAATGTCATTGGTATTCCATGTGGGAATCATGTGTTCTCGTGCAACAGTGTCATTTCTGTAGTCAGCTTTCCCTTTAATAAATCGAATTGCTAGTAGATGCAATGATTCAGAACGCGAATTTAATCATTTCCATTTTTGTAGAAGTAATTTATCTGATGCCAAGTATGTATGGGTTCTGATAGTCGTGTTACTCTGATGATTTCTTGTGTAAATTAGGATTTCCCTAGCTTTCCCTTGAAATCTGAAATGTTGGTTTGCCAGAAAAGTTCAACATTTGTTAAGCTCCATCGTTAAGCCACCAGAACAGCTGAACATGTAAAACATAATCTGAATGTACATTTTCTGCAACCTTTCGCCAGTACCTCATCTTGAGAACATGCAAGAGTTCCATGATTGTGAGTTTCCAAACTCATAATTTTGATTGTATATATAAGTATAGATAGTCAGATTTTCTTAGCTTCTTGTCGATATCTTAAATGTGGGATTTATCTGAAAAGTTGAAATGTTATTTAGGCTTCCTTTAAGCCTGCAAACAAATTCATGTTTAGAAGAGCTTAAGCCTAGAGGCATGGTTTTTAAGGCGGTAAGGCGACCTAAGGCGAACCCCAACCGCCCTGATGCATAAGCGTCTAAGGCGGACGCCTAAGCGCCTAAAGCGGGCATTATTGCAAGGCGCTGCCCGGGCGCCTTGCCGCCTAAGCGTCCAAGGCGGGACGCCTTAAAAACCATGCTAGGAGGGCAGCTGCTCCACACGTGGACATAATGCAAATGTGGATTTTCTACAACTATTTGCGCCAGCACCCCATCTTGGGAACATGCTGACTTTCCATAAAATGTGAAATAAATGTATACATGGCGTGGTATACAAGTGTACATACGCATTTGCAAAAATAAGATCAGTACCGTACAAAAAAGACAAGAGGTGATAACTAGCATAGCAACTTTGCGTGCATAAATTACCTTTCTTACAGTTCACGAGTGGTCATATTTTGGCATATGGTCTCTTGCAATTGCATATGGTATGGCATGTTGTGCAGATGAGAAGTTTTCAAATTTTGTTTGAAATGAACAAATTATATCTTTACGATGGGTGATGCAGGCACAACTAGGTTCTCATTTTGATTCCACAGTTTCCTTTACTGTCTATTAGAAAATGGTTACGGTGGACTTGAGGGTTCTATACTTCTATATTGACTAGTTATTTGTGCTGTGTTGTAGGCTATCTTTTCTGATGATTCAGACGATGATATGGATGAACCTCTCAGCAATAAACCGGTGGATCCAGTGAAGACGAGTGAAGGTGCCAACATGGCCCTTAATCGTCTTGTTGCTGAAGATTTCCTGGAATCTTTGGGTAAAGAACTGGGATTGGAGGTTCCTGCAGAAAAACCTGTCCCACCACCCAATGTCTTATTTAGATCTGAAATCCCTCCGCCAGCTGATAGAAGTGTTTCTAGGAATGTAAAGACAACTAGTTGCGGGGAGAATGAGAGTCTTTCTAAGTTGGTGGAAGCAGACAATGCAAATGGAGACGGCCCTTCATCCAATATCGGAAAGCTTGATTCGAAATACGAGAACCAGGAGTACAGAGCTGAGAAAGGCAGGTCACACTCTTCACATCGTCAAATTCGGAATGGTAGCACAGAGTCTGATACTGATATTGAACGGCATAGGAGTAGGAAGAGAAGATCACACCATAAAATTCGGAGTGCATCACCAGATTCTGATTCTTCTGGTGAACAGCGTAGAACTAAGAAAAGGAAGTCACATTCAAGGCATAGAACAGGCCGGAATAGAACTCCTGATGCTGATTCGTCCAGTGACAGCCAAAAGAAGAAGAGAAAACGCCAGGAGAAAAGGAGTCACCGAACCCTCACACCTGACGTTGATTCTAGTGATCATGAGTACAAGGAAAAATATACATCTAGTAGTAGAAGATCATCTGATAAGGACAGAAGTAGGAAGCGTTCTAGGCACCGCAGGCATAGAAGAGAAGACCCCGCATAATGTTCATGAATACGGTTACATGATCATATGGCTGGAAAGGATGAAGAATTCACAGTAGCTTCTCCAGTCCGTCAAAGTTTGGTGAAAATGGGCCAGATACCTAAGTGGATGTTCTTAGTAAGTGTTCTAAACCTTTTCTCTTCAATGTACCTACTGTTGTGTTGCTCTTATTTACCTAAATATGGAATATCAGTTTATGTTTCGAGTTGCTCGTTCTATTCTTCACTTTAAATTCTGGTCCTCCATTTTCTGCATGTGCACTTTTCTAATAGACAAATAGACCTAAAGAAAATGCGAGAACACAATCGATGGCAGAGCTAGAAAGAAAAACATTCCGGTGCTTTTGTATAAGAAGGGAAAAAATTCCAAACAAACTAGAAGTTGCTCGGTGCAGAGCCTCAGCAGCCACTTGAGTGCAACATCTCGATACTTTAGGTGCATTGCCACCAGCAGAGAGAAGTTCCAAAAGCCAAAGGGAGTCCTATCATGATCCTTGTTGGGCTTTGTTTCTACTGGGCGAAGCTGTTGTGTTGCTCTTATTTACCTAAATATGGAATATCAGTTTATGTTTCAAGTTGCTCGTTCTATTCTTCACTTTAAATTCTGGTCCTCCATTTTCTGCATGTGCACTTTTCTAATAGACAAATAGACCTAAAGAAAATGCGAGAACACAATCGATGGCAGAGCTAGAAAGAAAAACATTCCGGTGCTTTTGTATAAGAAGGGAAAAAATTCCAAACAAACTAGAAGTTGCTCGGTGCAGAGCCTCAGCAGCCACTTGAGTGCAACATCTCGATACTTTAGGTGCATTGCCACCAGCAGAGAGAAGTTCCAAAAGCCAAAGGGAGTCCTATCATGATCCTTGTTGGGCTTTGTTTCTACTGGGCGAAGCTGATATTCTGTACATACCGGGGTACCAGTACCAGGTGTATTGGTGCATCACAGATTTCAAATTTGCATTTACATCCTTGATATCCTTGATTCCATGCATGCACAAGTGTGCCCCTACACTCGTACGGATATCACTGTTGTCAGTGATTAGTATAATCTATAGGATGGTGGGTCGCAAAAGAAATTGCTTTTTGTTTTTTCAAAAGTGAATGTTATCTTGTGTTACTTAAAGCCCAGTTTCGAAGGTTTTACATACTGGTTCTGTTTTTCGTTAAAGAATGGTGGGGCTTTGCATCAGGCAAACCATGGGGGTACCTGAGCATATTATTTCTTATCTACTTTACTTACATCTGTTGATGAACTGTGTATTTTTTTTAGGAAAGAAACACAAAATGACCTGATTTGCATGCTAGATGTTGCCAGTGATGCCATTTTTGGTTCTTTGGAAAGGCTTGATACTTCCGAGTTACATGCCTTGTGCAGCTTCTATCTTCTGTTGCCTTGCCTTTTTTTCCTGGTTGCCCAACTTTCTGGCATTCCTGTCGAGCAAGGGAAACTAACGTACAACCTGTTTTGTGCTCCAGGTACATGTTCATATCATGAGTCACCCAGACCGGGGCTATTCAATGTTGCTGCAGTATTTGGCTGGAAGCTTCTTCCAGATTACAGTACTGATTTGTGATAGACAATGTTTTTGTATGTGGAGTTCCTGTTGTGATCATGCGTCTACCTGCTGTTGTTCATGCCTTGTCATAAAACCTTTCCGTACAACTGCCTCCGAGGACCATGCAAAGCTAGAACATGTTATATTTCAGAACAGAGGGAGTAATATGTAAATAGGAATCTGGATAGGATGTACTAGAAGTGCGAAGTTTTTTTGGCTACCCTGTCATAGTATCAATCAAACTGTATGTTGGGCTGGGAGCCCAGCCCGGGACAGCAAAAGGGGTACTCTCATTTCTGATGCGAATGCCCTACAAAAGAGCCACCGGTTAAAGATTTCAGAGATCAGAATCCATTTGGGCGCTGTTAAAAGCTGGAATCCCCCGGTGCACTTCCTCCACGTCGACATGGTAACACGAAACCGCCACAAGCGTGTAGCCCCGAGGCGGTCAGAAGATTTTCCAAGTCTGGACGAAAAGGGGTTACCCTACACCTGCTTCTTGCAGACTCTATCTAGCACGTATGATGATGATGATGATGATGACGACGACTCCGAGGAAGTCCAGAAGATTCTAGTGCGAAACGAAGGTTTGTTGGGTCGGGAGCGATGGATGCCATTCCCCGGGAGGGCAAGGCAGGTGCGTGCGTCGCTTTCCTTGCCTTGTCCCATGGCTGTCGTCCGTCTCTCTGGCCAACTTTAATACTACGTACTGTAGTATTTTTGTTGCGCAACTGCGACGTCCGCGGCCCGTCGACGTCGCCACGGTCGCTGTCCCCGGGAGATACGTTGTCGTGTCAGCACCCGCCGAGTAAAAGCTCCATCTGTCTCTTTTTCCAGCAGCATCTACTAGCTAGGATCCAAAGCGGCAGGGGTTGCAGTTGCAGATCGTTTTTATAATCGGAGCTGAGAGCTGGCTGCTCTCGTGCTGGCCTGATTGGACGGACTCTAACGTGTAGCACACCGCACATAGGTGGACGTGTGGCGTCTTCCTCGTGTCTGTCCGTGGTGACAGGCGCAAGCCCGGGATAAGAGTAGAGTGAGCTGTTGGCCGATCGATCACCCGCCCGCCCGCACAAAGGAGGTGGGTAACCTACCGAGCAGAGCAGGCAAGCACCAACCCCGACCGGAAAGGAAATTAAAGCGAAGGGCGGGGGATCGCGTCCAGGTATAGTTTAAAAAACGGTTTTGCTATTTCTCATTCGAGTGAGTATTAAGTTAAAAAATGAGATACCGCGGCTAGGAATTGAACTCGTGACCTTTGATGGGGTGAACAAGCCCGCGCGAGGCCCAATACCACTTGGACCGAAAATCTGGTGAAGTACAACTTATATATGCAGTGTGTGCTCTTTTTTTACGTAAATTATTTAAATTTTAATTAAAAATTCTGGTTTTCTGTTGCCAAGGAATAATTGAACCGGCGGTCCAACCATCGAACCGGTGAACCAGTCACCTGACCGGTTCATTGACCGGTCCGGTTTTTTAAACTATGCGTCCAGGACGTGATAGCCGACGTGAACTCGTGCACGGACGGACACGAATGGAATGGACGGAGGAGCTTCGCACGAAGTACTAGCACCGATGCGCTGCACGCGTCAGGAGGTGGACAACTGTGCGTGGGCTAGGTAGCGTTAGGACATCTCCAACGCGGTGATCTGTGTTGGATCCAAATGGATACGAATTGGATCTGAACTGTTTGAATCGTTAAACAGGTATCCGGCCTTTTGTTGGCCACTGCAACCAACGGGATGACTCATTTGGTCCGTCCTGGCAGTATTTTTTTTGTAGCCCTGGTTGTATTTTTTTAAGACCATATTGATACCATAGTTTTATAACCAAATTAAATAAATTATAGTAACATAGTTTTACAATTAAATTGAATAGGATCACATAATTTATTACAATCAAATTGAATAAAAGTAGCAACTAGAGCAACGCTCGGCTTCTAAAATGAGACCACGTATATTCAATCAAATCACTTGATGTTGGTTGTGAGTTTTCTTATCACGCACGTCAGGATGAAGCTGGATCCACCGTGTAAATGTTGCCGCTCATTCCTATGGCCGAACCAAATCACCCTGGAACTAGCAATCTTGATCGTAGATGCTGTCATGAGGCTCCTCCTTTATGATCATGTTGTGCATGATCACACAAGCAGTCATCACCTTTCGCGTAGTGTTTACACTCCATATTCTAGCAGGGTGCCGAATAATAGCCCAGCGAGATTGGAGTACACCAAAAGCACGTTCCACTTCCTTTCTACAACTCTCTTGTTCTTTGGCAAACTTAGCCTCCATGTTCTTCTTCTCGCGAGAAGGATTAGAGATTGTCTTATCAAAAGTAGACCACGAAAGGTAGATACCATCAGCTAGGTTAGTTCCCTTGGTGTATGCGTGTGGCCATTGATCTCATAGCTCACCTTCGAAGAATTTCCCTCCGAAAGCCTAGAGAATACAGGAGAGCACTGAAACACATTGATGTCATTGTGGGAACTGGCCATGCCGAAGAAGGAGCATATATCTTGTGAAGCCACTCTGCTTCTAGTATGACTGTGCACTCGCCAATATGACCCTTATATTGCTCGTGCCCAACAAATGGACAGTTCTTGCACTCCCAATGCATGCAATCTATGGTGCCGAGCATGCCAGGAAACCCTTTGTCTCGTTAATCGACAAAAGCCAGGCATTGTCGTTAACATTTGTCTCTCTCAAGTACTCCTGGCCAAACACCGCAACCACAACTTTGCAGTACATTGACTCTAGGTTATGTGGACCCACTCACACGCATGTACTCGTCAACAAGATCATCAACAACTCCATATGCAAGCATCCGAATAGCCGCTGTGCTTTTTTATAAGTGGAGAAGCCAAGCTTGCTAAGTGCACCCCGCTTGCATTTGAAATAATCATCATGACAACACATGTCTCGCCATACGGAAGCGGTGACGGAAATTTATGCCTGGATATGTTGGCTTTGTGCGATGGAAGTAACGATTGGACGGAGGAGCTTTGCACGTAGTACTAGCACCGAGTTTGCACATGGTTGGATATGTTGACGCATGACAGACGAACACGAATGGAATGGACGGAGGAGCTTTAAACGTAGTACTAGCACCGATGCGCTGCACACGTCAAGCGGAAGACAACTGTGCGCAGGCTATAGGTAGCGTCAGTTCTTTGTGTGTGCACGTGTGTGCTCTGGCTTACTTGCGTATTTGACCGAAAATAACCACAAAGGCAAAGAATTTCACGAAATAAACGTTGGCTAAAACTATTTCATGAAATAACCCTTTTGGGTAGCACCTTACAACCAGGCGCTATGATCTTCGGTGTAGCGCCTCAGCGTAAGGCGCTACACATACTGCCAGCGTGGCGTCTGAGGGCCCCACCCGTGGTAGTGTAGCGCCTTGGTAAAGGCGCTATGCTTCAGATTTGTAGCGCCTTGTAGGAAGGCGCTATGCTCCGCATCCTTAAGCCGCGCGACGCCCACCTCCGGCCCTAGTGGCCACTCCCCACACTGAGGAGCACGGGCGCGTTAGGGTTAGCCGCCGCCGCCGGCCCGTGGTCCTCCTCCCCACCGCCTCCCCACCGAGCTGCTCCCCACCACGCCGCCGGCCCGTGGTCCTCCTCCCCACCGAGCTGCTCCCCACCCCCTCCCCACCGAGCTCCTCCCCACCACGCCGCCGCCGGCCCGTGGTCCTCCTCTGAGCTCCTGCTCCTGCTCCGCTCGTGCTCCTCTTCCCCACCGAGCTGCTCCGCTCGTGCTCCTCACCCCCCACCGAGCTGCTCCGTCATTGCTCGTTCCCCCACGGAGCTGCTCCGTCCGTGCTCCTCCCCCCACAGAGCTCCTCCGCCCGTCCACCTCTCCACACCGAGCTCCTCCCCACCGAACCCCTCAGAGCAAGGTATGGGTTCAGTCCCGAATTTATTTGCAAATATTTGATCTATATGTTTCACTCCCAAATTAGTATATTTGGATGCAAATGTATTGCCTATTTGATTGTCTTATGGAAGAATGACATGTTTGTAATATCTTTAGCATTAGGATAGGCATAGTATGTATTGGTAAATTTTTCAGATTTTATGGAAATCCTCACTATTTCCACATGATGATGTTAGTTTGTTATTGTGATAGTTGGAAAACGTAGGATTGTTGTTCATCGTTTGTAAAACATCAACAATATGGCATAGTTGCAATGCATATCATTAGGCCGTAGCGTTCAATTATCTTTTCAATTAGGCCATATCATTAGGCTAGTAGGATGGTATGGTTACTATTCTCGGATGTTTAGTCCGTTAAACATAGTGTGTTGAACCTATTGTTTCGAATATGTAGGATGGTGTGGTTACTAGATAATCACTATGATGTTCAACACCGGGCCTATTTGATGGCGGAGAAGGGAGAGGTAATAAAATTAGTTTTAGTCTTGTATGTATTAATTTTCTATTGCTTGGTACAAGATAATGTTGTAATAAATTTATTTGTCTATTTGCAGGAGCTTCTACCGTTGAAGATTCGGTCTCATGGGGCGTCGTCGAGTGACATGCCGTACGATGAGCGGTACACTGAGTACATCGAGACTCTAGGCCTCCTCCCGTTCATCCAGCTGGTTAGCCGGTCGACCCCAAACCTGAACGCGGCCGCAATCACGGCTCTTGTCGACCGGTGGAGGCCGGAGACGCACACTTTCCACCTTCGGACCGGTGAGATGACAGTCACTCTACAGGATGTTTCCATGATCCTTGGACTTCCTATCGAGGGGAAGCCTCTGTGCATGAGCACAGACTCTGAAGGGTGGCGCACGCAGATGCAGGCCCTTATTGGTATGGCTCCTGAGGAGCTCGAAGACAAGAGTAAAGACAGAGTCCCAGCTGGCGCTACTTAGCGCATTGCCCGGTCAATGCCGATGAGGGCGTGGTCCAGACGTATGCTCGCATGTACGTGTGGTATGTTCTTTCTCGGACTCTGTTTGCCGATAGCGGTGGAAGGACTGCACAGTGGATGTGGCTAAAGGCGTTGACCGTCTTTGACTCCAACTGGAGCTGGGGTTCTGCTGCGCTTGCCTACTTGTACTGACAGGTAATTAGTGGGTCGATTTTAGTTTCTTCATACATTTCCATCTTAAACATGTGTTATGTTAACCTTGTTTGCCTTTATGTGCAGTTGGACGATGCTTGTCGTAGAGGGAGCAAATATGGAATCGGTGGTGCTATGCTTCGTCTGGAGCTGGGAACACTTTCCAGTTGGACGCCCGCGAGAGGTGGGGTACCTTCCTTGGGCCGACTATGGGGATAACCCTCTACGGCGTCCCACTTGGGCATATAAGTGGGACGTTATATCAGAGGCTCACAGCGACATCGACAACATGTACAAGCAGTACACCAACGAGTTTGATGCGCTTACCCCCGAGCAGGTTAGTATCTGTCTCTACATAATTCGCTCACATGATTTTTCTCTTTCTCGAAATTGATGTTGTTCTGCTTCGTTGTCAGGTCGAGTGGGAGCCTTATGGAAGCGGTGATGAATTTGGTGTAGTTCTGGATTATCCTTTGAACCCGAAGTGCTTGGAGGAAAAGCGTTTGTGGCTGATGCGCTGCCCGTTGATATGTAATTGGGCAGTCGAGTATCACTTGCCGCACCGCGTGATGAGGCAGTTTGGGTTGTTCCAGGCTCACCCGGCTGAGTGGGTGGACACGGACCAGTCACTTCACAGGTTAGAGACAATGGAATGTGGGTTCTTGCTTCTACGTGGTGATACTGATAGTGTGTTTCTTACATGCAGTTTGGACAGAAAAAGATGGAGGAAGGTGAAGAAGTGGGACGTACACCACAAGAAATATGTCATCGAGTTCGAGACTTGTGTCGAGAGAGCTAAGGAGAGTGGATGGGGCCGGCAAAAGGGCCACTAACCAGTTGCATTCAACAACTATGTTCGATAGTTTCTTCGGAGCACCCGTGTGGAGATATGCCCGTCTGCTTTTGAGGAGGAGATTTTGGAAGAGCCCACCGTGTTCGACGAACTTGCCCAGAGCCAGTACAATAGGATGGTGAGGGAGGGGAACCAAACCCCTTTTTCTAACGTGCTCAACTTTGTGGTAAGTGTTCCCTTTCACGTTTCCGTTTTGGCAGACATATCTCTCTTTTGCTTGCATAACTTGTTGACATTATTTCATCCATAGCGCAAGGAGATAAAGAAACAAGCCGGTACAAGCGAGACGTTGTTGAGCACCACCCCGGCAGGAGAAAAGGGCGAAAGTGCACTTCGAGATTTTGTTAAGGTACGTACAATTATTTTGAGGATTCTGTTAAAACATGGCCACATGCTGATTTCGTGATCCGTTAAACTTGTCTTGTATCGCTCGGCGCAACGGTTACACCGGTTGGCAAACCTACTCGGTTGTCGTGATCCCGAGTACACAACACCGTCGCAGTCTAGATCCAATTCGCCTTTTGATCTGCAAGATGATCTTGAGGGTGAAACCACCTCCGCGGCTCATCTGGAGGACGAGGACGAGGACGAGGAGGTATGATCTTGAAGAAGGCCTAATTTCAATCATGTTATTGTTGAATTAACGCAACCCTACACTTGTCGTTTCTAAGATTCCGGATACCATGACATTGAAGGATGCTCAAGAGCGGTCCGCTTACTTGATGAGGTCGAAGAGGACAGCGAGACGGATTTACACACCAAGTGACTACGAGCATAAAGGAAAGGAGAAGGTTGGTGAGGACGAGCGGGCACGGAGGTCAATAGCGGCTAGAAGAATGAGGTACGACGAGGATGACGACGAAGAGTCTGAAATGATGTAGATGAGGAACAAGAGCCGGAGCCGGTGAGGAGGAAGAAGATTCCTCCAAAGAGAGGTCGGGGCCGCCGGACCCGTGGACGGAAGTAGGAGATGTCATCAATTTGTTATCATGTCAAACTTGTAGTAGATGTCATCAATTTGCCTTTTTCGTTTGTATTTGCACTTGTCGTTTGTATTTGCACTTGTCGTTTTGAACTTGTAGTAATGTAGCCGGACCCGTGGATGGAAGTACTTGATGTCATGGATGTGTTATATGTCTGTGTTATATGAACTTGTGTTATCTGTGTTTATCTGATAGAAAGCATCTGTATGTGCTGTTACAGAAATAAAACAATGTGTAGCGCCTCTCATAAAGGCGCTATGCTTTTGTAGAGCCTCACTGTAAGGCGCTATACTGTGGAAATAATGTGCTCCAGAACGCACCCGAGAGCTAGCCCAGCGAGCAGCCTTGGATTTTTGCTAACTCAGTGTGTAGCGCCTCGGTGTAAGGCGCTACGCATGGTGTAAGGCGCTATACTGTGGAAATAATGTGCTCCAGAACGCACCCGAGAGCTAGCCCAGCGCCCAGTCTCGGATTTTTGCTAAGTCAGTGTGTAGCGCCTCGGTGTTAGGCGCTATGCCTGTGTAGCGCCTCGGTGTAAGGCGCTATGCATGTATAGCGCCTTGGTGTAAGGCGCTATAGTGTGGAAATTATGTGCTCCAGAACACACCCGAGAGCTAGCCCAGCGAGCAGCCTCAGATTTTTTCTAAGTCAGTGTGTAGCGCCTCGTTGTAAGGCGCTATACCATGGAAATGATCCCAGCCAGAATGGTTTCAGGAACCTGATGGAAGATGCATTACAACAGCCAGAATATGATGGAAGATGCATTAAATTCGACAGAAATCGACAGAATTTGGAGAGTGCATTACAGTACCATAAGGTTCAAAAGACAAATCCAAACAAGGTTCACAACGACGCGTGCATCATTACTACAAGGTTTAATCGACAACATGATGACCACCACATAGCTCTACTGCATCGAGGCCGGTCCCTTTCCCTTGTCCTTCCTCTTGGAAGTGAACTTTTCTTCCTCAGTCGCTTCTCTTGCGAGACAAGCCTCATGAAGCACCCTCTCCCAGAATATCTTCGCTTCCCTCTTCTTCTTTGCCCGCTGCATTTCCCAATTCTTGGTTGTTCTCTCCATAAAATCCCTTTGACGTTTCTCGGTTGCTTCTTTGATCTTTCTCTCCTGACGGCGTTGATACGCGTAGTACTCCTTCCTCAGTTGTTCCTTCTCCTCTTTCTTCTTTTCTTCCTCCTCTTTCTTCTTTCTCTCACGTTCGGCCGCATCTTGCTCTCTCACCTTCCTCAAGCCCACCTCCAACCAACCCGGCCTCTCACCTTCCTCGTCCGAGTCCACCCAATTGGTTGTTGCCTTGTTCGGTTGAGACGCCTCCATACCTACAAAAATTTGGAAGCAATTTATTAGTAAGTAACATGTGTTTCATAAATAACAATAAACATATTTGAAACAATATGAATGCAAAACTAAAATGGAGATACATACAGAAAGGATCCACTAAGGTATCCTATCATACTCTCCGATCTACCACCACCACGACCTCTACCACCACCAACACGGCCTCTTGTGAGCCCAAGTCTTCTCCCTCTTTGTTGTCTAGGAGTTTGTTGGCTCACTCTTTGTTGGCTTCTTCTTTGTTGCGTAGGAGCTTGTTGGCTATTATCAACTTGGTGGCTAGGAGAACCATGTTGGCTAGGACCACCATGTTGGTTAGGACCATTTTGTTGGCTAGCACCAACTTGGTGGCTAGGACCACCATGTTGATTAGGACCATATTGTTGGCTGGGACCACTTTGTTGGCTACCACCAACTTGTTGGCTAGGACCACCATGTTGACTTGGTTGGCTTGTGCTTGGTTCACTACCCTTTGCTCTCTTCCTTTGGGTGCATTTTCTTACGTTCTGCCCGGTAGCATTGCACTTGCCACAACGGGCTCTTTCAGGAGGTTCTTGGAATTGGTCGTTGCGATATTCTCGCCCACCACGACCCCAACCGTCCATGTCGCCTCTAAAACGCTTTGTCTTGCGTCTTCCCCGTTTGATCACCTTACAATCCTCATGGGGCCATAGTTGAACTCCATGATACTCCGGCCATTGTGATTGGTCAAGGTATGGGTGAAATCTAGGCGCCCATGTCTTCTTGGTAGTCACGATAGAGAACTCGGACTCTCTCACGGTGAGCGGGTGATTCACATCGACATGTCTAGTACGAGCCGCCGTTAGCAAGTGTGAGCATGCGAGATGGAGCAACATTGGTCTCCCGCACGTTCAATCGCAATTCTTGAGCGAGAGCTTGAAGGCCCGTCCTCCGTGTTGGACACCATCGGTCGTGGTTCCTCCGGGCTCGTTCACTTGGTAAATCAACTCCTCATTATCATAAATTGTGGCGACTTGGGAGTCCGCCTTCCTTGATTCGAACTTGATGAAATCATCAACCTTAGGCGGATAGTCCAACTTGTCAATCTGCTTATCCGTTTCAAGTGAGTAGTTCAAAAAATACTCATTCAACTTGGTGAACGTGTATTGAACTATTGCGGTCATGGGCAATGCACGCACACCCTTGAGCACGTTGTTGAAGCACTCCGCCATGTTGCTTGTCATTTGACCGTACCTCCGGCCGTCTTCATCATAAGCTCTTGCCCACTTCTTCCTAAGTTGAATGTGCCTATTCAGAAACTCTAAGCCCCCCGGCTTGAGAGATTTGTTAGCGAGCAATCTATTGTACAAGTTTGCGAAATGCCGATCAGTGAAAGTGAGACAACAATCTTGAAGATCGTCGGACAACTCCTTGCTCCCACATGCCCTATAGAAGTTTGAGCAAAAATGCCTCATGCACCAACGATGGTGCAAAGGAGCATGCCCGGGAATGTCAATCTCCACGGCATTGAGAATTCCTTGGTGGCGATCCGAGATGACACAAATTTCTCTTTGAGGAGGTAATACCTTGGTTCTCAAAAGATGAAAGAACCACTCCCAATTATGATTGTTCTCCGCCTCAACCAAAGCAAAAGCCAATGGCAACAAACGGTTATTTGCATCGTTTCCTATTGCAACCAATAGAGTGCCCTTGTATTGACCGGTCAAAAAGGTGCCATCAACGGAGATGACTGGCCTACAATGTTCAAAAGCACGAACACATTGCTCGAATGCCCAAAATGCACGGCCAAATACTCGGACAGTCTTTCCATTGTAGTTCGTTGTTTCTTGCCCATATGGCTCAACCACATGAACCATGCCCGGGTTAGTGGCGGCCATGGCTCCCAACAACCTAGGGAGTCGGTTGTATGCTTCCTCCCAACCACCGTACAACATCTTGAATGCGGCTTGCTTTGCCTTCCATGCTTTCCCGTACTTGACCTTGTAGTGAAATAGGGCTTCCACAAGTTCCATGACACTCTTAATGCTCATTGTTGGAAGTGACGATATGGAGTTGGAAAGCCTATAAGCAATGAACATCCTTGCCATCAAGCTTCTTGCCTCGGCACATGTGTGTTGCCACACAACTAGAAATGTGCCATTCGGGTCCTTTCTTGAATGGTACGGCACACACAACCCATGGGCATCCATCGTCCAAGCATCGCACCGTGTAACGCTTATTTGGTCTGAGTGAACCACCCTAAACGGACGATGATACTTAATCGAGAACTCCTTTATCCATACCTTCAATTCCAACAAGGTTGCGAACTTCAAACGGGGAGATATCCCATTATCCTCGTGATTCATATCCCGGTAAGAAGTTGGCCTTGTTACGAGTACTATACCCTTGCCACCGTCAACCGTGGCTTCATCCGCGAGACTAAGATCACGAAAAAGCGGATTCCGATGATCACGCCCCAATACCTTCTTATGAGCTTCGGCCTCCTTGACCGTGAACCCCTCCTCATCAACTTCTTCATCGGGACCATCGTCATCCGAGTCCGATGCATAGCATCGAGAATAAGGGATGTCATGATCCATACTCTCTTGCTCAAGGTATGTGTCCAAATCTCCAACATTGTTGTCATGGAGGTCAACCCCATCCGCATCATCGTCATACCCATCATCTCCGTGCTCATCATTTGTCCTCAATGCCTCATCTTGCCTCAAAGTTTCTCTCACTTCATGTTGGGAGGAAGGAGGTTCGATCACTTCATCTTGGTTCATGATTGGTGGACTCCTACCATTCAATATGGTGTCACATTGGTTCAAGTCCAACTCCATATGAGCATCAACCTTCTTAGTGGCAAATAACTCAATAGACCTGTCTAGTGATTCGGCCACGGTCTCCTTGTATGCAACCCAACGTAGTTCCGAGTTGATACGCAAAAACTTCCAACGGAGGTGCACACCATGACCTGCATTGTGTCTTCCCTCCAACTCTACAACATCACTTGGGTCCATCCAATTCAACTCAATCCTCACTTGTTTCAAAACCTCGGCATAGGTAGGGCTACGCTCGAACACCAAGTCTACCTCATCCGGGTCCGGTTCCATATTACCTTTCAAAAAGGCGTCTTTGTCCACATGGTGAACATGAACAATTCTCGACATTCATATAATAATGACAATAATAACATAGAAAGTTAAATCAAACACTACTAACACATATGTCTACTCACATAACCAAACACTAGCCCTAACATACCGTCTCCATAACCTAACTAGCATCCTAACCCTATCATAACAAAAATCTAACCCTACCATAGCAAGAACCCTAACCCTAGACATCATAAAAGCCACCATTTGGCCAATGCACCTACCATAGTAACAACCCTTATACAAAACATCATACAACCACCATTTGTAGGGTTTCCAAGATTTGAACATAGATCCACAAAATACAAGATTTCAATGGGTTAAAACATGGGGAAATGAGAGAGATAACCTCTAGGACCTTGAGGGATGTCGATTCACGGAAGAAATCTTCAAATTTAAGGTGTTTGGGAGGGATTTGAGAGGGGAGAGAGAGGAGCCGCTGCAGCCTCTTTCTTTCTTTCTGCCTCGGGTGGAAATGTGCAGCTAGGGTTGGGGGAGGCTGCCGCTGCGCGACTTAACCCCCTTGCATATCATAGCGCCTTTCAATTAGGCGCTATACTACACAGTATAGCGCCTTCCAATCAGGCGCTATGCTATGCATTTGTGATGTCCCAATGAGCACCAGAGACTTGTCTCTGGAGCGAGTGGCGACTAGTACGATGCGGAGCATAGCGCCTTCCAACAAGGCGCTACAAATCCGAAACATAGCGCCTTTTACCAAGGCGCTACACTACAACGGGTGGGGCCCTCAGACGCCACGATGGCAGGATGTGTAGCGCCTTAGGCTGAGGCGCTACACCGAAGACAATAGCGCCAGATTGTAAGGCGCTACACAAAAAGGTTATTTCGTGAAATAGTTTCAGCCAACGTTTATTTCGTGAAATTGTTTGTCTTTGTGGTTATTTTCGGTCAAATTTACGGCTTACTTGGACTATGTGCGAGATACTAGGTCGATGGAGTTTGGTTAATTTCGTGGCGGTTGCATGAAACAGAGGAACTAGGAGGAGCATCTCTAGCAGATACGGTATACCCGACCTTTTATAATTTTGGTTGATATGTGGTTCTAGGATTACAGGGATGGAGCCCGGCCGACTCGGGGTAACCAATCCAAAATCGGCTCCGCAACACCCCCCCTTTCTGCCACAATTTCACACCTCAAGCCGCCCGCCCCCCAGCCGGATTTATGTCGCATGGCTCCGTCCAAGGCCATGAGGGTTCCACCGCCCGCGTCCATGACCCTCTATTAGACGAGGACGAGGAACGCCGCCGACAAGTGCGGTCGGAGGGCGCCCGCTAGCGCGGTGCTCACTGACTCCCCAGCTCGGCCGGGTTACACGAGACATGCGGGCCGTTCATTGCCGAGAACCGCGCCGCCGCACACCCGTAGGGGGGCATGGAGCGGTTTCGACATGCTTGAGGAGCACATCCCGTCGCATGTCATCCGCATCCGCAAAACCGAGGCTAAGCTTCGCCGCAACGAAGCCAAGGTGGAGCTTGATCTAGCGGCGCAGCTCCGCTTTCGCCCATTACCTCGGATACATCGAGTAGAGTAGTTGTTATTAGGGTTAGGTTGAGTACCGGAGCTTCATGAACTATGATCAAGCTTTCCTATGTTTAAAATCTTGCGTGAACAACTTTTTTTAAATTTACGGTACGAGTTTTTTCTATTCTGGCAGATCAAATTTCAAACCGCAAATTTTACGGTTTGGAGTTTAAAAAAAATCTACTAGAGATGTTCTAAGACAACTAGAGCAGTACTCTTTTTTTTGTGTGTTCCTTAATTTCTGCACTTGTTTTGCTCCATCGAGGAGATTGTGTCTTTCCCTAGATAGATACTTATGTTGTACTACTCCGAGAAGGGATATCTTTTAGGACACTCCAGCGCAGCATACAATACGGCATACGCTACGCAGAAGAAAATCTAGAACAGAGTACCTAGGGGCTAGAGGTTGAACAGAAAATAGTGCAAACTCAAACACTTGTTCCCTGGATGAGGCAACGACTCCTCTACGTGCGTTCTCAAAAAAAAAAAAAAAAAAAAAAAAAAAAAAAAAAAAAGACTCCTCTACGTGCCCCCTCAATAATTACAATTATAAGCAGAGGGTGTTTGTTTGACTTGGAGCTCAATAATTTTGGCGACCTGCGTACGTACGTGACAGATGTATTCAGTTTGAATTATTGGTGTTTTCGTGATGGCAACATGCATGGTTCTCCAGTAAGGATCACGACCGCGAGCTCCAGCGTATGTCGTCGTCCAGAGTCAAGTTAAATATTACAACGTACGCAGGAGTAGTTTGGATAAATAAGTCGGCAACGCTAGCAAAGGGAAATGCCAACTTGGATAGTCTTGGTCAGACATGAGTTAATTAAAATAAATGCCTGGCTGCATGCTAATGTGGTTCAGACTTCGAAAAATGCATTTCCAAAATGTTCATGTATAGGACTATAAGTCGATAGTATTTTAAACGCGTTGAAAAATGTCAAAAAATCTGAAATAAATTTCACGCATACATCTCGCAAAAACACGTGCGCGGCAGAAAATTTCGTTTAAAAAATATTTTTATTTTCCTTCACAAAAAGAGAAAATTTTATGACATACATTGAACATATGTAGCATATTTTGTTTGTCTTTTTACAGAAATCAAGTAAAAAGTCGTTTCTCGGCAAAACTTTCGACGCACATATAGAACCTACAAATATACGCGCTTACATTTTTTTCCAGATTTTTTAAATATTTCGAAAATATTTTTCGAACGGATGGTGCATCTACACCCATATTCACCTCGGTATTTTTCTACAGGTCAACTACTAAAATGGTCATCCCATGGCACTAGGGTTGCAGAGCGGCGCCCGGAGTCGTCTGAGGGAGTCGTGAGAGACTTAGAACTTTTTAGTTACTCCAGTCGGCCTGGCCCGCTTCGCGTGTAAATTAAAAAAAGTTTAGTTCTAATGATTAGGGGCGGCTTGCTTGAATTTAGCCCGGAAAGTACTTAAGCGGGACTACGCTACCCTGCATCGGACCGGGATCAGGTGAAATGCTCACAACATGTCACGCTATATTCGCGACTACTGGCGGTTTCATTATGGGGCAGCTCATGATCTTCATATCGATCTATTATCCACCTCTGTATCTATTCTTTCTTAGCTAAACGGGTGGAGGATCCACCCAATTTGGTGGGATCGCTCGCCAGCTAGGCCCTCTAGAAAAAAAGTTGGAGTGAGCATGAATTTCTTATCATTCAATGAGCATCTTGTATTTCATAAAAATTGATTAAAAAGGACAAATTTTAGCAGAGGGAGCTGCTACAGTTGGGGGTTAGTTGGATTAGCTCACTTTTCTGTGGGTTATATATTCACTTATGCAGCTTTCTTGATTGGCTCAACATCAGGTAAATGGGGTTCATTGATATTCCTGGTATAGTAGATGCTATCAACGGGTTACCTACTCCTAAGGGTCAAAGCAAGCCCTTTAATTCAATTCTTTATTCTTACATTAAAGAATGAATCAAATCTTCCCAAGTAGGATTCGAACCTCTTTTTTTTTCTAGTTCGCACTGCTCTTTCTCTCTAAATAGCATAAAAGAAAATAGAGAGAGAGAGAGAGCAGATGGATCCTATCCCCTATAACGAAAGGAATCCAAATCTGCCGAATCGCTCATGTTATGATCTTCTACATCCTAGGTCTCCGCGTTCCGTCATCTGGCTTATGTAACATGCGTCGCATCTTACCCATCCAATCATCATCCAACGAACCGCAGCGACCCAAAATTTGAACTCGAAATTCAAACTTTTTAGAAAAAATTGAAAAAACTCCATTAAGTTGTATATGGTCCTTTGTGTATTCCGTGAAAATTTCGTGTCATTTCAATCATTCGTTTATGAGCTAATAGTTTTTTAAGATTAAAATATGAAAAGCTATTAACTCATGAACGAGTGATCCAAATAACACGAAATTTTCACAGAATACACAAAGAACCATATACAACTTACTGGAAGTTTTTCAAATTTTTCTAAAATGCTTAAATTTTGGGTCGCTGTTATCCGTTGGATGATGATTGGATGGCTAAGATGCGACGCATGTTACAGCGTGACGGGCATGTCACCTGCACCACACATTGTGAAATTCGCACACCTGTGATTATCAAATCCAGACTCGATCGAGTAGGAAACAGGGAAGAACAAAATCCTCGAATATTTTATCTTTCATTCACCTGAGTAATTAATTAAAACACTCTTTTACAATGTTATAAGAGATCCTAGTTCGGATTCAGCCCCAATTTGTCACTCATCGGTCGCATGTCACGATAGGGACTCCTGGTGACTGTTACGTGTGACCTA